>SJYQ01009134.1:50216-105009 GCA_006410935.1 Redunca redunca
AAACTTACAACCACTGGATAATATATTAAAATATATATATATATAGCAAAGAGATTGATAAAGTAGACTTAACCACAAATTAGAGGAAATTAAATAAAATTTCAGAGACTTATATAAGCAAATTTGGGGCAATGCATTTAAAACTATAGAAGAAATAGTTGATTCTCCCAGCAAAATATAAATTTCAAGAATTAACTCCAGAAGAAATAAGAGGCCCAAGCAGATCAATAGCTATTGAACACACTGGAAGAGTTAAAGAAATCATATTTTAAAAGGAGACAGGTCCAGACAATTTAACAGTTGTCTATTTTACTTGCAAAGAACAGATAATCAATGATTAACAACCATTATATAAATTATTTCAGATCAAAGTAAATCTCAATGTGCTCATATTAAAAAGCTAGTATAACTCCAAAGAAAAACAACAAAAATCTGGAATCCAATTGTACAGGTGATATAGATGCGAAAATTCTAATAAATTTTTAGCAAATTGAATCCAAATCTGGAATCCAATTATACAGGTGATATAGATGCAAAAATTCTAATAAATTTTTAGCAAATTGAATCCAAAAGAATGGTATACCAGAAAGTATGCCACTAAAATCAAGAGAAGGCAGAATTTTGCTCTTGTCACCTCATTCAAAATTACAGTCTTCTAATTAATACAGCAAAACAAAATAACTCTATAAAAAATAAATATTAAGAGACAAAAGTATCTTTATTTGTGGATATTAGATAACTAAAAAATATCCAGATATTAATAAAGAAAAAATTAGAATAAGAGAATTTGATAAGGTAGCTAGATACAACTTAACATTAAAAAAATGACTAACGTTCTCTCTTCATCAACATATAGTTAGAAAAATCTTTCATGTTAGCTACAAAATTGTAAAATATCTGAGAATACATTTATCAAGAAGGGTATGGAAGGAATATAAAAACATAACTATAACATTTTATTGAAGGACATAAAACTAGTTCTGAATAAATGGAAAGATATACTGTGCTTTTGGAAAGGAATAATTACAATAATAAAAATGTGATTTTTCCAAATTAATACATAAATTTAATACTGCTCTATTCTGCTTTGCAGTGGCTTTTCTTTTTAATTAGATGCAATGATTTAAAAATTCTCACAGAAGAATAAACAAGAATCAACAAGATAAAATATTTTTGAGGGAAAGACACTGAATAATGAAGGAGAACATGTGCCACCAGCTGTCACAACTCACTCTGAAGCTGCTGAAATCAAAACAACAGGGTGTGGCACAGGCCAGACAGACAAAATCGCAACGGTGTACAGGGTCTTTGATCAATAATTCTTTTCTTTGGCTGATTGTTTCTGCCATACTTTTTATTGGGTTGCCCAAAATGTTCTTTCAGATCTTTCCAAAAGATGCTATGGAAAAACCCAAATGAACATTTTCGCCAACCCAATATTTACACGAAAACATGTTAACTGTTATCTTCCCTATGTGTTGTCAGATCCTGAGTTCAAATCCTTTTGAGGAGCTAACACTCATTAACTAACACTTACGTGTCTCTCCCACATCTCAGGCTGCTAGACCAAGAGAACGTTCAAGACAGCTGCCTCCCTAGGCTCACAGAGAATCCCATTTAAGGAGCATCCCAGCAGCATACTTACCCGAAAATGGAAAATCCCTGCATACTGGTATGAAAAGCTTTGGTCTATGAGGATCTTCTGCAGATACCGTGGACTCTGTGTCAAGGCCCCCAGTGCTGCCAGGAACCAGCAATCCCCTAGAGGGGAGGGGGACAGAAGTCGTGAGATGCTGTTTGGACACACCTGGAAGCCCCACCCCGTTGGCGTACCTCCTTCCGAATAATGCTTTTTTTTTTCTGTCTGAGAGAGGAGAATTGGGGGAAAGATTCACTGGGGTCAGTTCCAAGCAAGATAGAGGTGATGGTGGTAGTTATGGAGACAGCGGTGGGGACAGGGGTGGAGTGGGAATAGGGATGGTGGTGCTGGTGCTGCTATGATGCTAGTGCAGTCAGGAGAGCCCCAGCCAAGCGGATGGGCCAACTTGCCTTCTTGTTCTCGTTTGGCCCAAGGTGCCCAGAACCAAAGCTACAGCAAATTTTGTTGCCAGCATCGGTGGCAATGGTGCACTCTAAAACTGGGGAGAACAGATTTCTGTTTTTCTTTGCTAATATTTACTCAGTCGCTCCTGGTGTCGGGGCCTTTCCAGCCCATATTCAGGTTCTCCCCTCTTCCCCCTTGAGGGAACATGGCTTTGAGTTTCTCCTTGAAGGTCGCTGGGAGCCCTTTTGAGTAAGCTCACCCTCTTCTGAGTCTTCTCTCCATCTTCACACAATGGCTTGAATGCCCTTTCAAGTCAGGCATGCTGCTGGGTGCAGAAGCCACAAGGATGCCCTGGGAGAGGTCCGTCAGGAGGCTACTGGCTGGAGGGGACTTTCTCCAACACAGACAGCAAGCCAGACAGGCTTCTATCAAATTCACCAGGTGAAGTCCAAGTGCCAGGGCATCAACTGGAAAGTGACATTCTAAGGACGTAAGGCCTGCTCTCAGAAGGGTTGTGTCTTATTTATTTATTTGGCTGCACTGGGTCTTAGTTCTGTTGTGGGATGTAGTTCACTGACCAGAAATCGAACCTGGGCCCCCTGCACTGGAAACAAAGAGCCCTAGCCACTGAACCAGCAGGGGAGTCCCAAGGATTGTATCTTATTTTGCTATGTCTCTGGGCTCCATGCCCACTTGCCCACCCCAAGGAGTCCAGCCCCCTACTCCGAGGGTTCCTGCTCAGGGGTGTTGCATGGCCACACCTGCCACTGCCCGTGGGCCTCCCTTCTCCTGCCACACACCTCAGGTCTCAGCAACAACTCTGCCCTGTGCCTGTCCAGTGGGTTGGAGGGAGTCACACAGCTCTAGATTCAAACTCAGCTCTGTCATGTATCGCTTTTGTGACATGGAAGACATTATTGTGTCCCTTGAACCCCTAGCTTCTGCATATAAAATGAGGATGTTGCAGGGTTAATGAACTATTTCATGCAAAGTATCTAGCAAAGCCTTGCAGAAGTTCAGTGAACATTTACTTCCCTCTACTCAGTGCTCAGACTAAACTGTGTATGTTTTCTCCTTTTCTTTGACAATTCCTCTCCCTAAAGGGCTCTGCACACCCACTGCTAAGCTGATTTGCAGGCTGAAGGTCTGAGCATGAGTAGTCCAACCACAGTAACACTGAGGGTGCCGGCCTCTGTGGGGCTGGGTGGGGGCACTTCTCTTCACCCACCGCTGCTCAGAGGTGGAATTTGGGCAGCCTGCCTCCAGCCAGGTCCAAGAAGAAAGAGGTTGAGTTCTTACCCGCCTCTCCTTGTTGGATATCGAATCTGCTCGCACCTTCCAGGATGAAGAGAGGCTCTGATTTACCCTCCAATAAATCCTTAGAAAAGAGCAGGGGAAAGCCATGAGCATCTTTTATCCCTCTGTCTCCCAGGGTGGTACCCAAGACATCACTTTCCTCGTCTTTGAGGAGTAGAGGTTACTTTGTCAAGAGGTGTTTAGGATCTGAGTTAGGAAAGTTCCCCTCAATCTTCAGGTTTTGTTGCTAACAGGGAGGCAGATGTCAGAGGGGCGTATGTGTAACTGCCCAGATAGGCAATAAATGCATGGGCAGACTGCATGAGGAGATAGGGACCAGGATCCTTACATCAAATGATCAGCCATCCTGGTCCCAACAGCAGTGTTTCATTAAGAGTCTATAAACAGCCAGGAAAGAAAAGGATGCATTTACTAGAGGAAACTTTTACAAACATAATCACACTCTCCTTGTGAAATGTCATCTCTCAGAAGTCAGTATAGGCATTCGGAGCTCCAGGTTCAAGTCCAGCCAGGTGCTGTACAGGATGCAGGCTGTGTATTACTCAGGTCTTTGCCCACTCCCTGGCTAACACTCAGACTGATTCCGGAAGACCCCAGGCAGCTTCCAGGTTTTCCTGCAACCAGGAGCCCACAGGATTTCCTCAGCATCCTCTCTGTGTCTTGTATCTCCATTGCATGGATTTGCACGATTTGGTATAATTGTTCCTGTGTCATTTCTTTTCACATTGACAAGAGAGTTCCCAGAAAATGGGGCTGCAAAGTGGAAATGGATTTGGGGCTGCAAAGTGGAAATGGATTCATCTGTTCAACAGCCGTGAACATGTGAGGTCCTGTATCTTGTGAGACCTCTCAGCCCTTCATAAACTGCCCTCCAGTTTCCTGGTGGAGCCTCCAAGGGGTACACAAAGGTGTGCATGCTTGCAAACAAGTCAGCCAGCCCACTGCACCAGGCCTCCTCCCACCATCTTCTCTGAATACAACTGGCCCTCTCTGATGACCACGAAGGGGGCCCTCAGGCCCAGGTCCTTGCAGTGGAGCCCCTGAGCTGACCCTCTGCCTTACCCTTGGCTTCACAGAACTCGGGGTCTCTCTTAACACCAACAGGAAGGGCAGAGCTGTCACAGGGCCCTGGAGGGAGCAACTCTCCCAGTGTCAAAGCAACTTGGGGTGCTTCGGTAGCTCTAGCTGTCCCTCCCTTTCTACTGGAAGAGGGAACTTGAGGTCTTAGTGGAGGCTGGCTGGAGATCCTCCACTCAAGGGAGTTAAAGAAGAGGGTGAAGGCATTTGGGTTTTGGCTCAGGTTTCTTGACCCCTGCATAAAGAACGCTGCAGCTTCTTTGTTGTTTACTCCTGGTTTACCACCCTGATGGGCAGAGCAGGGGTGGGTGTGCTGAGGGTCAGAAGAGCAGAACCTGGTGTGGAATCCTGTCTGCATCGTTCCTGGGGTGACCTTGAGCAACTTCCTTTACTTTGTTGAGCCTCGGTTTCTTCATGTGTAAGAAAATGGGCATTAAATGAGAAAGTCATGATGTCCTGGCTGCTGTGACCAAACCCTCATGGAGGACGAGATGCTTCATTCACAGTGATCTCCCGACAGACTTGCCAAACAGGAGTCTTCATTATTTTACAAATGAGGAAGGATGTGAAATATTAGCGTAGCGTCAGACAAGGGGCCTGTTCAATAAATATTGATTCCCTGCTTCTGTAATATTTGCAAAATTAAAAAGACCACACTCACGGATAAACCTAGTATCTCCAATGCATTCATTATTAAAAGAGAATAAAAACATGAATTACACAGTCAAATTATAAATAAAAAAAAGAAAAAAAGAGCCTCACAAATAGAGGTGGAAGAAAATGATCAAGAGAACAGCTGGTGAATTACAAAATAGAAACACAGCAAGATCAGCAAATATATTGTATTTGGGGAGAAGGTTTACTTAGACCCAATCTTTGGCTAATATGGTAGAGAATCTTATTTCAAATAAAATTAGAAATCTTGTTTTTAACAATATAAAAACATGATGTAAAATTCTATGCTAATTCACTTAAAACATACTGAAGATTGTTGGGCAAAAATTAATATGGCCAAAAATGATCCAAGTTGGTAAACTACCTAACAATCAATAACCTTGGTACAGTATTTTTTATAATGATTAAAGAATATCTCCCTAATATCTCTGTCAAGGCTTCTACACACAATTTTGTTGCTGAGTTCTCTCAAATTTTCAGGGAATAAACAACTCCTGTGTTGCTTGTAGTTTCAGCATTAGGAAAAACAAAAAGAGAATCCTGTCACTGTTTAAGAAGCCAGCACAGCCTGGATGCCCAACCTGACACACAAATACATACACACACACACACAGCCCCCTCACAGATTGATTTCACTTATGGAAAAATACTGAAATAAATACCTGGCAAGGGAATCAACAATCAATTATACAACTAACCCACTATCATCAAGTAGGGTTTGCCACAGAAATGTAGGATGCCAGGATGGATTCCTATCAGGATATCTGATGACATCAAATGACGTTTACATAGGCCAAAAGAAAAATAATTGCTCTCTTTCCAGTAAATGCCATGAAGGTATTTCATAAATACACAACTTTTTCTGATTTACCAGAATATTAAAATTAAAAACTTGAAAATTTTGCCAAGTAGGAACAGAAGGATACTTTAACGTTCTAAAGATTAAATGGCAATTATTTCAAACCAAAAATCAGTCATCAACATCAAGTTCATGGACAAACACTAGAAGTGTGTGCATCAAAGTTGGGCACAAAACTAACATTTTTTGTCTCTTTCTGAGCTACCCGTTCCTTCCTCATCCTGGCTTAAGAAGGGTCCTGGGCAATCCCAAAAGAGCAAAGGTAGGAGGAGATAGAAATCATACCCAGAAGCATTTCAGTCTGCTGGGCCGGCTTTCTGAGACCAGGCCCTCAGAGAAAACAGGTTAATATGCTTGGAAGATAAAAATCCTCTGGCTCTGGTGGGCCGGGTGCACCATGACAGCAAGGGAGTGTGACAGGACTGGTGATGGGCAGCCTGCACCCCGGGAGTGACTCAGAATCACCCAGAAGTTTTGCAGATATGCAGGCTGCTGGATGTAGCCTTCCCACAGCCTGTATTCTGTAGGTCAGTGGAGGTAGAGTTCAGGATCTGCATAGCTCCTCTGGTGATTCCAGGGCTCAGCAGGGCAAGAAGCAGGTTCAGAGGGGTTGAGTGATTTATCCTAGGTCACACAGGAGGCAGGCTGTGCATTAGACACTCCACCCACATAGCGCCTTTGCCGTGGACCAAACCAGCAAGCAGGGTCTTCAGTATTTTCTGATTCTGTGACATGGATTGGCCCTTTGAG
This sequence comes from Redunca redunca, assembly GCA_006410935.1. Taxonomy (NCBI): domain Eukaryota; kingdom Metazoa; phylum Chordata; class Mammalia; order Artiodactyla; family Bovidae; genus Redunca; species Redunca redunca. The sequence continues at coordinate 56,939 of SJYQ01009134.1, forward strand.
GCCTCTGCAACATCATCTGTGCAGAAGGAAGCTGTGATGGTTCATTTTATGTGTCAGTTTGACTGGCTCACAGGGTGCCTAGATATTTGGCTAGACATTATTTCAAAGGAGTGCTTCCAGATGAAATTAGCATCTCAATCAAGGGACTCAGTAAAGGAGATTGCCCTCCCCAGCTTGCGTGGATGGGCACCATCCAATCTATGGAGGGCCTGAACAGAACAAAAGGTAGAGGAAGGGAGCATTCATCCCTTCTCTACCTGACTGCTGCCCAGGGACTGGGGATGACATCATCAGCTCCATTGGTTCTCGGGCCTTCCCACGTGGGCGACACTATACAATTGGATCTCCTGGGTCTCCAGTTTGTAGATAGCAGACTATGGGATGTCTTGCCTCCATAACTACGTGTGCCAATTCCTCATAAGAGACGAAGTCACAGGCTATATCTGTGCAGTTACTATTGGTTGTGTCCTATAGGATCTCGACCTCTCCCCTCTCTGCATCCACACCCACACCCGTATCTGAAGTGGTACGACATCAGGCACTCCCCTGCAGTCATCCTTGCAGGTGTCCTTCTAATGTGGCATCACTTCCTATGTTCTGGACAGTGATTCCTGTGTTCTTTTCAAGAGCTCCTCATGCCCTGCCCCAGATGGTTGCTGCTCTGGGAGGGGGAAACACCAGGCTTAGCGTGCTGGCCTTCAGACACAGCGCCTTTCAGCCAGTGGCCAGAGTTCAGGCAGGGCCAGGTGGCAGCGTCACTCCCTTTTCTATTTTTTGTTAGAGAACTTTGCTTTATTGGAATCAAAGTTCTTTGGTGCTGTGCTAATTGTCTGTTGCCGTGTTCTCTGTCTGTTGCCTTCTGTTACCTATTGTTAACCCCTTCCTTTCTGGGACAACTTATGTTGGAACCAAGGTGAGTCATATCTGGTAAATGGTCCTTTCAGAAACTCTGCTCTGGTTACTTGGAAAATGAATGTTGTCATCTGGGTAAGTGACATTCTGGGCTTGCCACAGGTTAGAATCCACAGTGGGGCTGGGTGCTGAACCCTGAACCTGTTTTGGGCCCACAGCCCACTCTTCAGTTGTGTAACGAACATGTTTTTCACTAAAGAATGAAGACAAAGATGAAATTTCAATCTCTTACTCTGACATATTGGTGACTCTGCTGTGAAGATCTATATCTACAATTCTTTGCTTTCCAATATGGTAGCGACAAGCCATCTTGGCTACTTACATTCAAATTAAATTAAATCCAGCTCAGCTGGTAAAGAACTCGCTTGCCAGTGCAAAAGACAAAAGAGACATGGGTTCAGTCCCTGGATCAGGGAGATCTTCTGGAGAAGGAAATGGCAACCTACTCCAGTATTCTTGCCTGGAAAATTCCATGGACAGAGGAACCTGGGGGCTACAGTCCATGGAGTCACAAAGAGTCAGGCATGACTGAACATGCATACACAGCCTGATATATTGGCAACTCTGCTGTGAAGATCTACATCTACAATTCTGTGCTTTCCAATATGGAAATTAAATCTTCAACACCTCAGTCACACTGGCCACATTTCAATTGCTTGATATCAACATGTGACTAGTGGCTCCTGTATTTGCAGAAAGGACATTTCCATCCTCGCAGAAAGTTCTTTTGGATGGTGCTGATCTATTAAATGAGGATAATATCATCTGGGCTTCCCTAGTAGCTCAGATAGTAAAGAATCTGCTTGCAATGCATGAGTCCTGGGTTCGATCCATGAGTTGGAAAGATCCCCTGGAAAAGTAAATGGCTACTCACTCCAGTGTTCTTTCCTAGAGAATCCCATGGACAGAGCCTGGCGGGCTACAGTCCATGGGATTGCAAAGAGTCAGACACCACTAGCAACCAAAACACACACAGACAGTATCATCTACCTCAGAGGCCTGTTATGGCAACTAAATGAAATGTTGTATGTAAGGTGCTTAGATTAATACTTAGCATAGAGACATGCCTGATAAATGGAATTTGATATTATTCATGAGATAAAATTTTTAGAAGAAAGTGACTCCACCAAATTTAGTTCAAGGAAATTTCATGTAGAGTCTCTGAGTACAGGTGTAATTCTCAGCATCTCTCTTCCTGAGACTGGGGTTGCAGGAAGCATTAGGAGAGTGAGGAGTTGGGTCCTTTCAGCGCCTTTTGCTCTGGGCACAGTCACAGGCATTTATGGAACCTGACTGCCTGCTGGTCGGGGGAAGGGAGGGTCTGGGGAGTGGGTTACTGAGTCCCTAAACCCAGGAAAGCTGAAGGAAGCAATGGGAGGAGCTTCTCCAGTAGCAAAATGGATCAGGTTTAATTGTTAGAGAGAGGGGAGATAAGAAGAAGAAGAGGTAGACAAAACGAGAGAGAGAACATAAACTGCATGAGAAGCAACCTTTCTTCTTCGTGGAGAAAGCCAAGCCTCGTTTCATGTCCCTGACTCTTGCTCTGTTGCTGAACCTACCGAGCCTGAATGAGTACTTGAGGTATGATGATATCCATGCTGGTTTAGCGGCTGCCTAGAGTACGATGCTTTCCCATTGTCTAGAAAACGCACAATGCAGAAATGGCCTAAGGAGCCTTGGTGCCACCTGAGCTGCTATATACCTGAAGCTTAGGGGATGCCAGTCAGGTCTCTGGCCAGGCACTGAGCAAGCTTTAGATTGGGAGGCACCCTTCTAACAGAGACAGACAGCAGAATGTGAGAGGAAAAGCACGCTGCACACTCCCTGCCAGCCTCCTCTGGGCTCCCCACATGGTTTGCTCTGACCCACATTTCTCCTTAAAAGTGTCTGCTGAAATTGGCTGAAGACTGAAGCTGAAATGACTGGACAGTGAAAGCCCAAGGAATCCTAGGGGATGGCCCCTATAGCTGCTACACTATGCCATCCCTCTCAAATTAATCAGAGTAACAATAACTAGTGCTTAGTAAGTTCTTACAATGTGCTAGACAATGTTCTATGTATTGTCTTCATTTATTCCTTAAAATAATCTTGTTAGGCATTGGTACCATTTTTATCCTCACTCTTTTCACCTAAAAAAAAATGAAAAGAAGGGCAGAACACAGACAGAGATTGATTCCTGGTTACTCAGACAAAGCAGGAGATTCTATTGATGCACAAGATATTATTAGCAGTAAACAGGAGCCTAAAATACAATATGAGGGAAAGTGCAGTATTGGGGGGCTTCCCAGTTGGCTCAGTGGTAAAGAATCCACCTGCCAATGCAGGAGATGCAGTTTTGATCCCGGGAAGATCCCCTGGGAAAGGAAATGGCAATGCACTCCAGTGTTCTCGCCTGGAGAATCCCATGGACAGAGGAGCCTGGTGGGCTACATACAGTCCATGGGGTCACAAGGAGTCGGACATGACAGCAACTGAAGATGCATGCACATAGTATGTGAAGTCAGAAATTTTAGTTTAAATCCTGCTCTTTCCCTAACTATGTCACATTGTGCAAGTCACATCACCTGTCTGAACCTGTTCCCTCATAAAACTGGGAAAGAACAAAAAACAGAGAAAGAGAAGACATATGGAAAGCTCTGAAAATACAAGTATTGATGCTGCCAGTTGCGATAACGGATACAAAGAAATATCCACACATACATTTTAAAAGAAAGGTGGGAATGAAAATGATGCCCTGGTAGAGTTTTTGGATGGATAAGCTTTTGGGTGAGAAGAAGAATGGGAGTAAAATGTACTTGGCCCCTGGCTGCCTCTACTATGGGTTCCTGGAATGATTCTGTGTGAGTCATTTCATTTCTGTTTGCCTCAGTTTCTCCTTGACCCCAAAAGACATCACAAGTTGAGATGTTGCTGAAATTAGATAATAAAAAACTCAATCCTTTCTAAATAAAAATGTTATAAATTCTTCAACACTATAAATATAGTCTCCCATCTATTGCTCAGTACCTTGTGGAAAAAAAAAAAAACATTCTAAAAGAATCTCATCTGAAAATAACAAAGGGAGGAAAAATATAATCCTTCCAAGCTTTAAATAGAGTTCTCTGCTCAGTTCTCCTTAGGAGTGAAGTCCAGAAGGGAGTCATTGGGGACTTATTGCTTCTGGCTGGTAAGATGGATCCTAGAAGTTTGAAGCACCCTCGTCTTAACTAAGCAGCATCCTCAACCCCATCAGATCCCCACTCATCCTCGCCTTCCCCAAAGCTACAAACTGGTCCTGAATTAGGACAAGAGATGGTTACTCCAGGGTTTATGTCTTGTTCTGTCATCAGAAAACACCTATCTGTATAACCTAACCTGGCTTCATTGAGTGTGTTCCAGAGCGCTTGGCGTTTTATTCACATTCAGTAACCCTGGTGATATTATAATCATTAGCTTACTAGACTTTATATTCTGCCCTCTTGTTTTAGGTTCTGCTGTCTGCTTTCGGAAGCATGAACAGGATGTTTGAGCATCAGTGCCCTCAAAATGGCCCTTAGCCAGGTCCTTTGTATCATTGAAAATGACAGCACAACAATGTTTAGTGGACTGAGAAATTTCCCTTGGAGCTTCATGTCCTGAAACTGAGATGGTTCTAGAAAAACCAAGAGGGCTCACTTGCCTGCAAGGTGGAATTAGTGGTCATCTGTTGGGGTGGGGGAGTCAGGGGGTTTGAACATTGCCACAAAATGTCTCTTTAATTTTACAACTGATGTCTAAAACTCTTTTATAGGTGATCAGCCTTTACAAGACTAAAAATACAAATACATGTGAGAGGGGCAAGGCAATTGTTGAAATTCATCCCATTGTACAAGTGATTGACAGGTTATCTTCCCTTTGAGTAAATTCTAACTAGGAAAGAAAAAAGGAAAAGACAGTGATACCTGAACAGAATAAAGAGTGATGAACACTGACAGAGAGGCTCGTTTATGGAGATGGAAGAGATCCTACAGCTCCTACTACAATCCTCATACCTTTGCTTCCCCATTTTTTATGTGGGAATCCTGAGGCATGTAACCTAGTGACATGCTGTGTTAGAACTGTGTTAAAACCCAGGGGTCCTGTTTCCTGGTATAGAGTCTTTCCATCCCACTGTGGATGCAGCACTGTAGCTGAGGGGATCAGATGAATTTCAGTCTCCTTCCAGTTTGGTTTGGGCCAGCCCTGATGGGTTTCAAGCCCATCCTTTCAGTGGGAAGTACCATGGGAGACAGTCAGAGGGCCCAGGAACTGGGCATGTCCCTGGTGGGGAGTTTCACTCACCTTTGGCCGCATCCAGCTTAGGTTGGAGAGGTTTTTTCCCTTGAGGAGCTGCAGACCTATGGAATAAGTCTCGGCAGGGAATGTCTCATCCTCAAACAGCAGCCCTCTGTTTAGGCAATGATCCCACAAGGAGTAAAAGTCCTGCTCCTTGAATTTGATGATGGGGGTCTTGGCTGGAAACTGCTGGTTGTGTGCCATGATTCTTCCTAGAAGAGGTGTCAGATCTTTCCTTCTGAGTGAGAAAAAGAGATATTTTTAGGGATAAGCTGTCAGGTACTTTGCATCACTGGATGTGAGCCCTGGAAGGCATTCAGATGTCTGCCACCTTCACAAGTGAGATTGGAACCAGGTAAGTTCTGTCCCTGTGGACCCAGCCAGTTGGTGGGAGGCAAGCTCAGACTAGAATCCAAGAAAACTTCCTTCCAGGTCAGTTTTCAATCTGCCTACTGAACAGCTTTTCAGGATGCTTTTACATGCATGAGAGACTATTTGTACATTAATGAACATTTATTGAGTACTGACCTTGTACCAGGCACTTTTCTGAATGCCGGTAATTCAAAGATAAATATGATATGATATTTATCCCCTAGAGGCTCGTTATCAAGTGGCAAAATATATTAGACATTTCAACAACTAGCTATCGTTCAACAGAAATGGTCTACTTAAAAATGTGTAAAAAGTCCTATCCTGTGGATATAAAGAGGAGGAGCTAGGAACTGCCAAGAGATGTTTCTCCCACGAGTTCTCACCCTGCAATTGGCCTCGGGGGAAAAGAATTGTCCAGGTGGAGAACTGGAAGGTAGATTAAAAAAAAAAAAAAGTCCCAGGACTTCCCTGGTGGTCCAATGGCTGAGACTTTGTGTTCCCAACGCAGGGGGCACGGGTTTGATTTTTAAAGTCCCTCCAGTGTCCCGAGTAGCAAGTACATGGAGGACCAGGAGTTGGATTGGAAAGGTCATGAGTGTTAGAGGGAATGGGAGGGGCTGGAGGGTCGCTGGAGTGGGGGTTGGGGATAAAGAATGTTGCCAGACAAGGCCAGGAAGGTAAGTTGGAAAGCTGGATTGTTTTTGTTTTATACCCTTCAAGCGCTGCAGGGCCACTGAAGATCCGTTTGTGGGATTACGGAGCAAGCTGGAGGCCATGTGGCAGAATGCAGAGGGTCTGAGACAGGGTGCTGGTTGGGAGGCTGCTGCATTTGTCCTTGGGAGGGTCAGTGCTACGGCAGTGGTCGTGAAGATGGTGGAGAGATAGATTCCAGAGTCATTTTATAGGTAGAATATACAGGGCTTGATATATATATATATATACACACACACACCTATATATATATATACACACACACCTATATATATATATATATATACACACACCTATATATATATATATATACACACACCTATATATATATATATACACATATATATATATATATATAGCTAGAATATGGGGATGTGGGGTAGGAAAAAGAAAAGGCAGTGTGATGAACAATCAAATAAGTTTTGAGTTTGCTTTCTGCTCTCACCACCTACATATCCAGTTCTGCAATCATGAGTTAGTATTCAACCCTGTGAACATATTTCTCTGCCTGTACGGATTAATGATACCAATCTCGGAGTGTTTATTGCTGTATTGAATGAGGTTGGACCTAACAGACTGAATAACGCTCAGTCACTTCAGTTCAGTTCAGTCGCTCAGTCGTGTCCGACTCTTTGCGATCCCATGAATCGCAGTACGCCAGGCCTCCCTGTCCATCACCAACTCCCAGAGTTCACTCGGACTCTTCAGTTGTGTTCAACTCTTTGCGACCCTGTGGACTGTAAACCACCAGGTTCCTCTGTCCATGGGATTCTCCAGGCAAGAATACTGGAGTGGGTTGCCATGCCCTCCTCCAGAGGATCTTCCCAATCAGGGGATCAAACTCATGTCTGCCCACATCTCCTGAATTGCAGATGGATTCTTTACCCACTGAGCCACCTGGCAACAGTAGGCAGCCAATAAATGCCAGTGTCCTAATTTCTCTAAAGAGAAGTCAAGGAAGTCTGGGTTTTCTTGTTCAGGAAGCTACAGGGGTGTAACTGATTCCATTTAACAAAATATGTATCACATCCTCCATCTGCTAGACAAGCTGGCTTGGACCTGAATCCACACTTACTAGCTGTGGGACTTGAAGAGCCTATTTAGCACTTAAACTAGTACTTTTCAAGCTTCTTTGACCAGAGTCTGTTAAGGTGACACAAAAGACCCCAAGATTCATATGTCCTATCCATACCTACTTCACAGTGAAAAAGCAATCAAATGATGACAAAGAACTAGAGAGGAACATGAATGAAAGAAATATGAAAGAAAGAATATGAGCTTATAAACAAGATTTCAGATCACAGAAAAAATATGCAAACAAAAAATAATTTATAATTTTCTTACAGTTAATATATAAAGTATATTGCAAATTATTTAGATAACACAAATAAATACACAGAATAGCACCAATGAAGTATCACTGCACACACATATTTAGAGAGAATTATATATACAATTGCTTAATAAATGAAGTAAGAATAATTTATATGTGAACTACTAGGCTGGACCATATGAAAGCAAATATGGGCAATTTTATTTGGTTTAGTCCTGTATGATATATACATTTCTTCATTCTAGTTCTTGGAAAATAACAGGTGAAAATATGTCAGTGTATCTCACCATTCACTATAGGATTAAGAGGAAAACCTACAACAAATTATTTAATTTGTGATAAAGCTGAAATAACAGGTACAAGAAAACAATAATAGAATTTGGTTTCCAAGTAAAGACAAGGCAATGACACCTGATAAGGGAGAGCTGTGAAAATTGTGGGTCTGCCAACTCTGCACATGCTTAGGGATGGTGGAACCAATACAGCACCACCAAGCCATCGACCTATGATTATGGGACTGTTCTTAAGCAGCTCTTAATTACAGCTAAAAATGAGTCAGAAGAGTTTGGGTTGACTTCTCCACGAGAATCTTTAAAAAAGGCTTTATGTTTGGGGACCAGACCCAGGCTCATCTGCAGGGCCCTTACTGCCCACTACTGGGCAGTGGGCTGGGTAGCTTTAGGAATCCCCTTCTAAGACTCTTTTTCCTCTTTTGTGAAATGGAGATGATACTAATACACAAGCTATAGAGTTGTGGTGAGACTCAGATGAAACCATGCTTGCTGAATGTTTAGCACTGACTGATCAACAGAAACTGGCCACTGAACAGTAGTTATTAGCATAATTAACATGATGACTTTGGCCATGAAAGGACATGCAGAAGTCATACACACTCTAAGAGGAAGACTTGCTCTTATGAATGATGGGCCAGGCCCAGAAGGGCCAGCGTGGGTAAGGGTCAGGAGCGGTACATCAGACCCATGTCCTTGGCTTTGCCACTGCTCTGTGTCCACTGACCAAGAGTGCAGTGAGGAAGGAGAAGGCTCTGGGGGCCAGGAGGCAGACCGGGTTCCACTGCTGGAGGAGGTGGTCTGCTGCTCTGGGAGGGAGGAGAATACTGATGGGAAAAGAGAATAGGCTGGAAGGGCACCTCCAAAGGCACAGATATCATACCTACTGGGTTCACCTTCTTGCTCTCTGAATTGGTAATGGCTTTGCCAGGGAAGAGCCTGTAGACTCGCTTTCTTGGGCATAAAGGGTTTACAGATCTTGACAACATCTCCCTTTTGAGTGCAGCAGAAAAGGCCAAACAATATTCCCACCTGTCACTTTGGCAAGGACTCTTTGGCTAATTCCTTTTCTTCTATATCATACTTGCTTCACTTTGCAAAATAAACAAAGGCAGGAGAAGACTCAGCTATCTTAGAAAGAGAAAGAAAAAAAGAAAGATGGAAGGCCTACCCGATAGTCAGAATATACCTAGTCTTGCTGCTGCGGTATCTTATGGATCTCAAAATGAAAATGGCACAGGAGAAGCTAGAAAAATGGCAAAAAGAGCTGAAATCAAGTTTGTTTTTTTTTTAAACTGAAGTATAGTCGATTTACAATATTGTGTTAGGTTCAGGTGTACAGGTGTGCATGTATATATTTTTCAGATATATACATGTATATATATATATATACATATATGTCAAGTTATTTTCCAATATAGGTCATTATAAGACATTGAATATGGTTCCCTGTGCTCTACAGTAAATCCTCTGTATTTATCTATTTTACATATAGTAGTTTGTATCTGTTAATCCCATACTCTTAATTTATCCTTCCCTCTCTGGTAATCATAGGTTTGTTTTCCATGAATGTGAATCTTTTCTGTTTGGTATATATTCACCTGTATCAATTTTTAGATTCCACATATAAATGATATCATATTTTTCTTTGTCTTATTTACTTTATTTAGTATGATATTCTCTAGGTCCATCCATATTGCTGCAAATGGCAATATTTTGCTGGCTGAGCAATATTCTACTGTATATTTATATATCTTCTGAAACCATCTGTTGATGGGCACTTGGGTGCCTCCATTTCTTGGCTATCATAAACAGCACTGTTATGAACAGTGGAGTACATGTGTATTTTTGAATTAGAACTTTCATCTTTTCCAGATATAAGCTCAAGAGTGGGATTTCTGGATCATATGGTAGCTTTATTTTTAGTTTTTTACTGGTTTTCATAGTGACAGTACCAATTTACATTGCTACCAACAGTTTACAAGGGTTTCCTTTTCTCTGCACCCTATCTAGCATTTATTATTTGTAGACTTTTTAATGATAGCCATTCTAACATAAAAGAAGATGGACAAAAATTAAAAGACTTCAGAAGACAAAAAATGTCCCAAAGTTAAATGACTACAGAAGATTCCAACTCAAGATTTTATTCTGCCCCTGATTAGTCATATAAGCCCAAAGACGTTTTCTAAGCACTTAGAACTTTGGTTTTCTTTTCTGTCAAATGAGTACAATGATACTTTGTTGAAAAATAAAATGAAAAAATAGCTGGGATGAGATATAAATCATGAAGCATTATACAAAGATATTAATTTCTTATTTCTCTGACTCCAATAAACTTGTCCTAACCTTTCATGCATTTCTACCACTCAGAGATGGATAGCTGTAAGAGTACATGGGCTTCTTCGGTGGCTCAGATGGTAAAGAATCTGCCTGCAATGCAGGAGATGTGGGTTCAATCCCTGGGTTGGGAAGATCCCCTGGCGGAGGGGATGGCAACCCACTCCAGTATTCCTTCCTGGAGAATCCCATGGACAGAGGAACCTACAGTCCATGTAGCCCATGGACAGTGGGCGACAGTTCATGGAGTAGCAGAGTCAGACAATTGAACAACTACGCACAACACAGCACAGCCAAAGTATTCAAACTTTACAAACAATTGCACTTGTTAGTTTTAAAAATAGGCCACTTTGATATATATGAGAATGTACAAGCTATGTCAGTTCAGTTCAGTCACTCAGTCATGTCCAACTCTTTGTGATCCCATGGACTGCAGCACACCAGGCTTCTCTGTCCATCACCAACTCCCGGAGCTTACTCAAACTCATGTCCACTGAGTTGGTGATGCCATCCCACCATCTCATCCTCTGTCATCCCCTCCTCCCGCTTTCAATCTTTCCCAGCATCAGGGTCTTTTCCAATGAGTCAGTTCTTCACATCAGATGGCCAAAGTATTGGAGTTTCAGCTTCAGCATCAATGCTTCCAATGAATATTCAGGACTGATTTCCTTTAGGATTGACTGATTGGATCTCCTTGCAGTTCAAGGAACTCTCCAGAGTCTTCTCCAACACCACAGTTCCAAAGCGTCAATTCTTCAGCACTCAGTTTCCTTTATAGTCCAACTCTCACATCCATACATGACTACTGGAAAAACCATAGCTTTGACTAGATGGATGTTCATTGGCAAAGTAATTTCTCTACTTTTTAATATGCTATCTAGGTTGGTCATAGATTTTCTTCCAAGGAGCAAGCATCTTTTGATTTCATGGCTGAAGTCACCATCTGCAGTGATTTTGGAGCCCCCAAAGATAAAGTCTCTCACTGTTTCCATTGTTTCCCCATCTATTTGTGTTGAAGTGATGGGACCAGATGCCATGATCTTAGTTTTCTGAATGTTGAGTTTTAAGACAATTTTTTCACTCTCTTCTTTCACTTACATCAAGAGGCTTTGTAGTTCTTCTTCGCTTTCTGCCATAAGGATGGTGTCATCTGCATATCTGAGGTTATTGATATTTCTCCCAGAAATCTTGATTCCACCTTATTCTTCATCCAGCCCAGCATTTCTCATGATGTACTCTGCATAGAAGTTAAATGGGCAGGGTGATGATATACAGCCTTGACGTACTCCTTTCTCGATTTGGAACCAGTCTGTTGTTCCATGTCCAGTTCTAACTGTTGCTTCTTGACCTGCATACAGATTTCTCAGGAGGCAGGTCAGGTGGTCTGGTATTCCCATCTCTTTCAGAATTTTTGTCAATTTGTTGTGATCCACACAGTCAAAGGCTTTGGCGTAGCCAATACAGCGGAAGTAGATGTTTTTCTGGAACTCTGTTGCTTTTTTGATGATCCAACAGATGTTGGCAATTTGATCTCTGGTTCCTCTGCCTTTTCTAAATCCAGCTTGAACATCTGGAAGTTCTCAGTTCATGTATTGTTGATGCCTGGCTTGGAGAATTTTGAGCACTACTTTGCTAGCATGTGAGATGAGTATAAGTGTGTAGTAGTTTAAGCATTCTTTGGCATTGCCTTTCTTAGGGATTGGAATGAAAACTGACCTTTTCCAGTCTTGTGGCTACTGCTGAATTTTCAAATTTGCTGGCATATTGAGTACAGCACTTTCATAACATCCTCTTTTAGGATTTGAAATAGTTCAACTGGAATTCCATCACCTCCACTAGCTTTGTTCGTAGTGAAGCTTGCTAAGGCCCACTTGACTTTGCACTCCAGGATGTCTGGCTCTAGGTGAGTGATCACACCATCATGGTTATCTGGGTCATGAAGATCTTATTTTTATATTTCTTCTGTTTAGTCTTGTCACCTCTTCTTACTATCGTCTGCTTCTATTAGGTCCATACCATTTCTGTCCTTTATTGTGCCCACCTTTGCGTGAAATGTTCCCTTTGTAACTCTAATTTTCTTGAAGAGATCTCTAGTCTTTCCCATTCTATTGTTTTCCTCTTTTTCTTTGCACTGATCACCGAGGAAGGCTTTCTTATCTCTCCTTGCTATTCTTTGGAATTCTGCATTCAAATAGGTATATATTTCTTTTTCTCCTTTGCCTTTAGCATCTCTTCTTTCTTCAGCTATTTGTAAGGCCTCCTCAGACAACCATTTTGCCTTTTTGCATTTCTTTTCCTTGGTCATGGTTTTGATCATAGCCTCCTATACAATGTTATGAAGCTCCATCCATAGTTCTTTAGGCTTTCTTCTATCAGATCTAATCCTTTGAATCCATGTCACTTCCCCTGTATAATAGTAAGGGATTTGATTTAGGTCATACCTGAATGGTCTAGTTGTTTTCCCTACGTTCTTCAATTTAAGTCTGAATTTGGCTATAAGGAGTTCATGATCTGAGCCACAGTCAGCTCCCGGTCTTGTTTACGCTGACTGTATAGAACTTCTCCATCTTTGCCTACAAAGAATATAATCAATCTGATTTCGGTATTGACCATCTGGTGATGTCCATGTGTAGAATCTTCTCTTGTACTATTGGAAGAGAGTGTTTGTTATGACCAGCACATTCTCTTGGCAAAACTCTGTTAGCCTTTGACCTGCTTCATTTTGTTAGCCTTTGACCTACATAAGCTATGTAGACTATGAAATACCATAATCTCACGAACACTCATGATCCTACCACCAAGGTTATGAACACACCAATACTTATGAAGATACTTGTGCTTTCCTCACCAAGAGGAGGCCAAAACCAGAATGTTGTATTTATCATTCTCTTGCTTTTATTGAAAAACAGGTTTATCACATATATATGCATTTCTGTATTGAATTATTTTACTTTTGCTTATTTTTCAGCTTTTAAAAATTATAGAGAGGAGTTCCAGGTCCTTTATGGCAATGTAAGAAGCCCCCTATACAATCCACCTGTCCTCCTGATTACAACTGTAAATATAACCTCTGGAAACAATAAAAACTGGGAATCTGAAAACAAAAGCTGGCAAATTGTACAGAGGAGTCAAAACTTGGAGAAGAAACAAGCAGGAAGGTGAATTTCCAGGTCTTTGATTTTTCCCTCTCATACTTTTGCCATGAGGACGGGGCTCAGTCATCAAGTGTCCTGGTACAGATAACTGAAGCTTTGATGGATACACTGATGTTTTTCTGGGAAAGGAATTCCTACAGTCCTGGGGGGAAAGACACTATGGAAAAGAAGCCGAGGAGAGAGGGCACCAGAGAATGAGATTGTCTAATTATGTTAGCAAGCTTACACTTGTTTTAGCCTAACCTATCTGTATTATAGATGTGTGGTCCAGAGCCAAATCAGTACAGCAGAGCTTTAAAGAAATAAATTGATATTTGAGTCACTTTCCACAGAAGGTGAGCTAGAATGTATACTCTGAACTTAATAAAATTGATTCCTGCTTCTAAAAATAATCAACATTCTCCAGAAGATTATAACAGAACAGCAAATCTACCCAACATAACATCCACTTTGTCCAGAATATAATCTCAAACTTCTCAAAATAAAAGAACTAAGAAAAGCTGACTTATTTACAAGAGAAAACACAACTGACAAATGAGAATGTTGCAATGATCTAGATGTGGAAATTACAAAGAAAAGGTTTTAAAGGAACTACTGAACTATGCTCCATGAAATAAAGGAAAACACACTAGAAATGAATGATAAGGTAGGCAATCTCAATAGAGAAACAGAAGTTATTAAAAAAAGGAAACAAATAGAAGCTAAATTTTGAATTGAAAAATATAAAATCTGAAATAAAAAATTCACTGGATGGGCTGAAGAGCAGAAGGAAGGTGACAGAGGAAAGAATAAGTGGAATGAGGGAAAAGATCAATAAAAAGTATCTATCCCAAGAACAGACTGAATAAAACATTGAAAATAAAGTAGAATATAACCACAGGGAGACACATGATGTAATATCAAAATGTCTGATTTATGTGTAATTGAAAATCCAGAAGGAGAGGATCAAGATATCAGGGCAGAAAAAGTACCTGAACAAATAATGGCCCCAAACTCCCCAAATTTGATGATAAGTTTATGAACTAGAGAAGCATGCAAAGTCAAGAAAACCATAACTAGACACATCATAATCAAGCTGTTGAAAACCAAAGATAAAGAAAGAAGTTAGAGAAAAGAAAGAAAAATTCTTGAAAGAAGTTAGAGAAAAATAACACATTAAACAGAAAGGAAAAATGGAGACAATACTGACAAATTTCCTATCCAAAGCCATGGAGGACAGAAATCAGTGGAGTAACTTTAAAAGCCTGAAAGAAGGAAATGTCAACCTAGAATTCCATATGCAGTGAAAATTTCAAGAATAAAAATAAAGACATTTCAGATAAACAAAAATGAAGAGACATCATGCAGAGACATGTCTCAGAAGAAATAATAAAGGAAGTAATAAATAAATAATAAAGAACAGTAATAAATCATAAAAGGGAGTAATAATAGGGAAAACTGAATATTCAGAAATGGTATATAGTAAATATCTTAATAAATATATAAGACTGTTTTTACTCTTAAATTCTTTAAAATACATATGTGTGTAAAGCAAAAATTATAACATTATAGGGAGAGATTTTAAATATATGCAGGTATAATTCATATGATAACTATAACATAAGGAATAGTGGAAGGGAATTAAAGGGATGCATATGGTTGCAAATATTCTGCATTTTAGAATGCAGTGGTACAGTAGAATGAGAAAAGTTAAGTATGTGCCCTCTAATTCCCAGACAACCACTAACAAGAAGAGATATACCCAAAATCCAATAGGCAAATTAAAATGGAATACAAACACATATTCAAATAATCAACAGAAATCAATTAAAGTGGAAGAGTGGATAAAACAAATGAAATAGACCTAAATCCAACCATATTAATAATTAAATGTTAATTTATTTCCAGTAAAAGCCAGAGATTGACAGTAAGACTAAACTATTTTCTGCCTATTAAAGACATACTTTAAAGGCAAAGCCATAAATAATTTGAAAAAAAGTGGACAAAAAGAAATATAAGTGGACAAAAAGTAATCGTAAGAAGGCTGGTGTGAATGCTTTTAGTAGATTGATTAGTCAGACTTCATAACAAAGAGTGTTAACACGGATAAAATTACCAGGGACATTTAATATTGGTAAAAATACATCAGAAACAAATAAAATCATAAATGTGACCTAATAATAGAAACTGAAAATATATAAATCAAAACTTAACAGAAGTAAAGGAAGACAGGAACAATACCACAATTACAGTGAAATTTCAGAGTGCATTTTTCATCTAGTAGACAAACTAGACAAAAACATTAGTGAAACAGAATATCTGAATAACACAATCCATCTCAGTCTAATTGACATACATACTACTTTATACATATAATATACTTTCTTTGCAAACATGTGATACATAATCACCAAAATAAACAATACGCTGAGCCATAAAACACTATTATTTCCAAGGATCAAATCTCACAGAGTATTCTCGAACCACAACAGAATTAAAATTAAAAATTAATAACAATGTTTAAGAAAACCCCAAATATCCAGAATTAAACACATTTCTAAATAATCATGAGTCAAAGGTGGTATCATAAGGGAATTAAGAAAACTCAAAAGAAGTAGAAGGCAGTAAATAAAGACAAGAGCAGAAATGAATGAAGGAGAAAAACAGTAGAGAAAATGAACAAAGCAAAAGCTGCTTCTTTGAAAACATGAACAGAATTGACAAACCCAAAGTGAAATGAGGAAAGAACAAAAAAGTGAGAACACAAATCACCAATATCATCACTGATAAGAGTTCTTTCTCATCACAGATCTTATAAACATTAGAGATCTCTATGGTTTTTCCAGTAGTCATGTAAGGATGTGAGAGTTAGACTGTGAAGAAAGCTGAGCACCAAAGAATTGATGTTTTTGAACTGTGGTGTTGGAGAAGGCTCTTGAGAGTCCCTTGGACCGCAAGGAGATCCAACCAGTCCATTCTAAAGGAGATCAGCCCTGGGATTTCTTTGGAGGGAATGATGCTAAAGCTGAAACTCCAGTACTTTGGCCAACTCATGTGAAGAGTTGACTCATTGGAAAAGACTCTGATGCTGGGAGGGATTGGGGGCAGGAGGAGGAGAGGATGAGATGGCTGGACAGCATCACCAACTCGATGGACGTGAGTCTGAGTGACCTCTGGGAGTTGGTGATGGACAGGGAGGCTTGGCATGCTGCGATTCATGGGGTCACAAAGAGTCGGACACGACTGAGCGACTGAACTGAACTGATGAGATGCTACGAGCAAGTTAAGGCCAACAAATTTATAAGTTATATGACATGGATAAATTTCTTGAAAAATATCAAATAAAAATATAAATTTACCAAAGTTGACAGGAGAAGAACCTAAATAACCCTATATCTAATCAAGAAACTGAATATGTTATCAAAAGCTTTCCCCCAAAGAAACTCCCAGACTTAGGTGGTTTCACTAGTGAATTCTACTATACCATAAATGGAAAATAGCACTAAGATTATAGG
Source organism: Redunca redunca (assembly GCA_006410935.1). Taxonomy (NCBI): domain Eukaryota; kingdom Metazoa; phylum Chordata; class Mammalia; order Artiodactyla; family Bovidae; genus Redunca; species Redunca redunca. The sequence continues at coordinate 73,836 of SJYQ01009134.1, forward strand.
CTTCTTCAGAAATGAGAGGAGAAGGGAAACAGTGCTGAATGTATTTTGTCAGGACAGCATAACACTGACAACCAAGCCTTATGAAGGAATCCGCCCCCACCCTGCACCTCACCAAATTATGAACCAGCATCCCTCATGACCAGAGATGGCAAAGATCCTTAAAAATTTTTAGCAAACCAAATCCAACAATGTAAAAAAGAAAAAAGGGTAATACATCAAGACTAAGTTGAATTTATTTTAGGAATGTAAGGTTGGATTAACACTTAAAAAAAATCAGTGCAATTAACCATATTAAAAGGCTAAAAAGAAAACCAATAATTGAATTAGAATTATTTCACAAAATTCAACATATACGTATGATAGAAACTTTCAAAGGAAAGTTACCTAGAAAAAGTAGGTAACTCCCTCAAACTGATGAAAGACATCTATGAAAAACCTACAGCTAAAATCATACTTAATGATGGAAGAGTGTATTTTTCCCTTTTGATCACAATCAAGGCAAAGATGCCCACTGTCACCACTTTTAGTTAACATTGTACCAGAGGTCCTTGCCAGTTCAATAAGAAAATAAAAAGCAAAAATATTGGAAAGAAAAAAAAAAAGATCAGAAAGAAGAAAAAAATGATCCCTATTTGATATTTGGATTTCAGAAACAAAATCTACAAAATAACTATTAGAATTAATAATTGAATTTGAGGTCACAAGATACAAGCTGCAAACAATAGGAAAATAGTAGCATTTTATTATATATGCTTGGGGAAAAATTTAACTAAAAACATCCAAGCTCTCCATATCAAAATTACAAAATATTGTGACAAGAAATTAAATAAGACCTAAATAAACAGAAAGATAGATCAGGTTCATTGATTAGATGGCTAAGTATTACAGTTCTTCCAAAAGATTCAATAAAATCCCAACGAAAATTCTAGCATGCTCTTTTTTTACAGATTAATAAGCCTATTCTAAAATTTGTATCTAAATACAAAAGGCCTAGAATAACCAAAGAATTTTTTAAAAGGAAAACATCGGAGGATTTAGCCAACTTAACTTTAAAACTTGTTATAAAGATACAGTATTGGCAAAGAGACAGATGAATAGATCAATGTGGCAGAGTAGAGAATCCAGAATAGACCAAAACATATGTGGCCAATTAATTTTTGTCCAGATTCCAAAGCAATTCAGCAGGGACAGAAATGTATTTCAAAAACTGATGCTAGAGCAACAAGATAGTCACTTGGGGTTAAAAAGTAAACACAAACCCTTCCTTCATACAATACACACAAAATCCAATCAAAATGATCACAAAGATATTTTGGAAGAAAATATAGAAAGTATTTGCTATCTTGGGGTCTTTTATATACAAAAATATGAGCCTTATAAGAAAAAAATGGATAAATAAAACTTCATCAGAAGTATAAAAGACACCATTAACAAAAATGCAAACCATGACCAGGAGAAAAATATTCATATGAAGCACATATGTTAGGCAAAGGACTTGTATCAGTTCAGTCCAGTCATTCAGTTGTGTGCGACTCTTTGCAACCCCATGAACCACAGCACGCCAGGCCTCCCTGTCCATCACCAACTACCGGAGTTTACCCAGACTCATGTCCATTGAGTCAGTGATGCCATCTAACCATCTCATCCTCTGTCATCCCCTTCTCCTCCTGCCTTCAGTCTTTCCCAATATCAGGGTCTTTTCAAATGAGTCAGCTCTTTGCATCAGGTGGCCAAAATACTGGAGTTGCAGCTTCACCATCAGTCCTTCCAATGAACATCCAGGACTGATTTCCTTTAGGATGCACTGGTTAGATCTCCTTGCAGTCCAAGGGACTCTCAAGAGTCTTCTCCAACATCACAGTTCAAACTCATCAATTCTTCAGCGCTCAGCTTTCTTCACAGTCCAACTCTCACATCCATACGTGACTACTGGAAAAGCCATAGCCTTGACTAGATGGACCTTTGTTGATAAAGTCTCTGCTTTTTAATATGCTCTCTAGGTTGGTCATAACTTTCCTTCCAAGGAGTAAGTGTCTTTTAATTTCGTGGCCGCAATTACCACCTGCAGTGATTTTGGAGCCCAAAAAAATGAAGTCTGACACTGTTTCCCCGTCTATTTCCCATGAAGTGATGGGACCAGATGCCATGATCTTCGTTTTCTGAATGTTGAGCTTTAAGCCAACATTTTCACTCTCTTCTTTCACTTTCATCAAGAGGCTCTTTAGTTCCTCTTCACTTTCTGCCATAACGGTGGTGTCATCTGCATATCTGAAGTTATTGATATTTCTCCTGGCAATCTTGATTCCAGCTTGTGCTTCTTCCAGTCCAGCGTTTCTCATGATGTACTCTGCATAGAAGTTCAANGAAATAGCTCAACTGGAATTCCATCATCTCCACTAGCTTTGTTCGTAGTGATGCTTTCTAAGGCCCACTTGACTTCACATTCCAGGATGTCTGGCTCTAGGTGAGTGATCACACCATCGTGATTATCTGGGTCATGAAGATCTTTTTTGTATAGTTCTTCTGTGTATTCTTGCCACCTCTTCTTAATATCTTTTGCTTCTGTTAGGTCCATACCATTTCTGTCCTTTATTGAGCCCATCTTTGCATGAAATGTTCCCTTTGTATCTCTAATTTTCTCTAAGAGATCTCTAATCTTTCCTAGTCTATTGTTTTCCTGTATTTCTTTGCATTGATCACTGAGGAAGGCTTTCTTATCTCGCCTTGCTAGTCTTTGGAACTCTGCATTCAAATGGGTTTATCTTTCCTTTTCTCTTTTGCTTTTTGCTTCTCTTATTTTCACAGCTATTTGTAAGACCTCCTCCGACAGCCATTTTGCTTTTTTGCATTTCTTTTTCTTGGGGATGGTTTTGATCCCTGTCTCCTGTACAATGTCAGGAATCTCTGTCCATATAGTTCATCAGGCCCTCTGAATATATAAAGAACTCATAAATAAAATAATAAAAGGAAGATAATCCATTCAAAATGATCAAAAGTTTTGATCAGACATTTTACCAAGAAGTATACAAAAACAGGCAATAACCAAAATGAAAAATGTTCCACATCTTGTCAGTTAAATGGACATTAACACCACAAGGAGATACCACCATACATGTAGTAGAAAGACTAAAATTAAAAAGATTGACTATACTAAGTATTGGTGAGTCAAAATGGAATGGCTGGAACTTTAACACACTGTTGGTGCGTATGTGAAATGATATGTCTACTGAGTGGGGTTTCTGGGTTTCACTGTGCATGTATTCAACTTCACTACATATGCCTCGGTATTTTCTAAGGTATTAACAATTTATAATCTCACCAGTGATGTAAAAGAGTTCCTGTTGCTCTGTCTCCTCATTAATGCTGCATATTGGCAGGATTCTTATTTGTATCCATATGGTGGGAGTGAAATGGCAACCCCTTGCAGTCTTAATTTATGTCTCCCTGAAATTACTGGTAGACCGAGCATCTTTCAATATGTTTGTTCTTGTACTCCCTCACGTATGAGATGAATATTCATATCTATGCCTATCTGTCTGTAAGTTATATTTTTCTTATGGACTTGGAGGCATTCTTTATTTACTCTGGATATTTCTATTTTGTTGGTCATATGTGTTGCAAACGTCTTCTCCCAGTTGGTGGTTTATTTTTTTACCTCCTTTATAATGTCTTTGGATGAATGGAGATCTTCACTGTATACAAATATAAACATGTTATGAATCTTTGCTTAGAAGTTTAATTTTTATAAATTGAGCCATATGTTAATTCTTATGGGAACTTAATTTAAGAAACTTTGTGAGAGTTTCTCTTTCTAAAAACAGGAAGTTCATTTATAATTTACACATTCATTCTCCAAAGTATTGATTAAAATTTTTTATAGCCCTATAATAATGTTTTTAAGAAGTATGATATTCACAGCAAAACTTTGAAATGAACTTGTAAAGAAGCACTTTGAGTACTTAGGAAACGGTGCATGTTTTTCTAGAGGCAAATAGCGCTTTACCAAAATCAATCATTTAACTTTCTCTCTTTTTCTTTTTTTTTTAATTCTAACATTAGACTTCCAACTTTAGAATAATAGGAGAATACCATAGTCATATGTATATGATTGATTTATATACATATAGATAGATAAAATATAATTTTAAAAAATTGTTCAATAAAAATCATCCTTTATTTCATATATACAAGATGGTAAAGTCAAGCTAGACTGAGTAGGTTGTATGTATCCTGTAGTATTATATAGAAGTACAGCGCAGTATAGCATAGTAAAGTAAAATATAATAAAATATAATTCACAGTTTGAACCAGAAATCACAGATGAATGATTTCAGATTATCTTGGAATCATCGTACTGTAATAGTCACAAAACTCTGTCCCTTGCACTAACATTTTTATATTGGTCCTGGATGAAGATGTTGAAGTGAAAAGGAAAATACTTTTCAACACTTTCATCATTTCTAATGATAGAAAAAAACATTACAATTAACCAAGCAGATGGCAGAAACAAAATTCTAAAGGACCTCAAAATCAAGAAGATGGAATTTAACCAATGAAACTGCAAAGCTGTCTTCACATTTTAAAGTTAATTGCAAGTAAATAGTGAGTGGGCTCTGCCTCGGTTAAATTTCATTTCAGAATTATTTTGTGTGCCTTACCTGACTTCCTGTTTTAAATGAGGTGATGTGGTGAAAGATTGGACACAGTCTGAAATGCTCTCACAGTAGTAAGGGGTTGCTTTGGAAAGGACACCTCCAGCCCCCTAAGCAAAGCTGCTCTTGACCCCACATGGCCATCTAACCCACTGTGTTTAGTTCTGGGGGCCACACTTTAAGAGAAACATCAGCATCTTCAATGGTATCCAAAGAGAGTAGCAGAGGGTACCTGGCCAGGGAGGAAGCAGTCCGCTTGCAAGGATGGTTTCCTAGTATGCAGTTATATCCACCTAGAAAAGGTGATGACTTTTTCTAATTGGCACAAACTTGCCATCAACTAAGTACACAAGGAATCTAGAGATTAATTCCTGGGAAGTTAGAAATCTAGGAATATCTATTGGGAGAAAGACTGAACGATTTACAGTGACTGTCAGATCCAGCCCTGTAGTCCTAATCCCCAGCCCTCTAGAATCATCCTGGTCTTAGAGAGCACAGATTTAACAATCTCTGGTCCCACAGGTGGAATCCCCTTTGCTGCTTCTCTAACTCCCAATACTCCCTTTCAGAAAACTGGGCTTTGCCCTATCTCTTAAAAAAAAAAAAAAAAGACATCGTGGAATGGTGGTTAAGAGCACGTGGAATCAGGTTGAAACTTTGGTTGGAATCCAGATATTGCTTAGTGACTAAGCAGTGCCCTTAATATCTCTGAGCCTCCTTTTCTTACATATAAAATGGACTGGAGGTGGTGGCAGTAAAACCAGCCTTTTAACAGTAGGTGGATATTAAGTGAGAAGTTTCTTGTAAAGGGCTTGGCCTGGAACATAACGACAACTAGGTAAGTAGATCTTGTGACCATCACCACCAGGATCTCCTCAGGTACCCACCGCCCTGCCCTGTGGCAGGAAGGGGCACCTCAGGCATTGGCCAGTTACTCCTGGACTTCTAACAGTAGGCCTTCCCAGGTCCCCAGAGTTGAGTCCAACAGAGCAGCCACTAGATACATGTGGCTTTTGAACACTTAAAATATGGCAAATGCAACTAAGGAACTGAATTTTAAGTTTAATTTAATTTAACTAATTAAAGGAAATCAGTCCTGAATATTCATTGGAAGGACTGATGCTGCAGCTGAAGCTCCAATAGTTTGGCCACCTGATGTGAAGAACTGACTCACTGGAAAAGACCCTGATGCTGGGAAAGATTGAGGGCAGGAGGAGAAGGGGACGACAGAGGATGAGATGGTTGGATGGCATCACTGACTCGATGAACATGAGTTTGATCAAGCTCGGGGAGTTGGTGATGGGCAGGGACGCCTGGTGTGCCGTGGTCCATGGGGTCACAAAGAGTTGGACATGACTGAGCGACTGAACTGAATTTATATTTAAGTACCCACACACATGGCTAGCAGCTGTCTTATTAGACAGAGTCAAGGGTAAGAGGGTAATGGCAGCGATGACCACAGAACCAGGAGGGCCCGAGCACCCGAAAGTGGAGACAGTCAAGATGAGGTCAGATGATTATAAAAGAGGGGTGCAGAAGTAGCCCTGAATCGGGTAGATCCTTCCAGTTTGACCTGCAGAGGTTCTCTACACTCAACTGCTTGTCTTCAACCTTGTATTTTTGCCACTAAACCACCCAGTTCCCTCCTGTCAGTGATAGGACAGGACAGACTTCATAGTGACAGGGGCAGGGCTGGCCCTGGTGACCCAGCCTCTGGGCTGAGCTTGGCACATCCCAGCCACCAAGAGGGATGCTGTTCGCATTTTGTTCTCAATCCACTAAGAAACCGGAAGCAGCATTCAGCTGTTCCCTGCAAGGAGGGCTGCACACAGCTCTTTCCCAGCTCGTGTTTTTTTCCAGAACAGTGGAAATATACCTGATGTAACGTAGCAGAACACGACAAGGGACGGTTTTTCTCTTAACAAACACTCATTTGAAATGGTGCCCACACCCCACCCGAGGAGCTATCTATTTCCCACAACAGTGTTCCAGCAAAACCCATTACTAATTCCACAACTCAAATTAAAACTAACAGAGCTTGAAGGCTGGGGCTGACTATGCTCTCTGCTGACAAGGAGCAAGGAAGGGTGGGGGGAGGGGCCCGGCGCACTCGCATGTGTATGTGTTTAATTACACTGTTTAACACATCGAGAATAATTTAGTCACCCGAGTGGGGAAAATAAGGCACTTAACTGCTCTCTGGTGGAAAAGAGCCCCGTGCAAACCACTCTCAGCTGTGTGCCACCTCGCACACCTCAGGGCTTTGCAGGGAGAGAGAGGGTGGGGAGAAGGGTTGGCGAGAAAGATGGGGTAGAGGGAAGGAGAGAGAGGGGATTTGGGGCAGAGGCAAATCTGCTGTGAGTGGGGAGAGCACGTGACTATTTCTCAAAGAAAGTGCATATGAGACGGTGTGAAGGTGAGAATGAACATAAATTTTGAGCTTTAAAATGGAACTTAACACCTAGACCAGGGCTTTCCCTGGGTGGCTTCCCGGCTTCAGAATCATCTTAGCGGCGTTCCCTGCCTTGATGGCCTGGAAGCTATGAATGGAGGCTTCTGGCCCCTGGAAAGGCAAGCCTCAGAGGAAGACTACCCAGGGCTCTCTCTGCAGAAGGGGAAACTGAGGCTTAAGATCAGACAAGAGGTGTCTGGGCAGCATGGGGAGTATATGGCTGTCTGGCTCCCAGCTTCAAGGCTGATGCTCTGGCCTGGAAGCAAAGCTTGTCATGGGCCCTGCTGAGGGCTATCTTACTTGATGTTTAGTTGGGGCTGAGAGGGGTCTGAGATAATCTCTAATCCAAGGGCCTTGGGAGAGGGAGTGATGAGAGAGCCTTTTCACATGGCTTTAGATTTACAGAACACTGCAGCACCCCAGATGGGAACCAGGTGCCAGAAAAGTGAGTACTCAGAATAGAACTCTCCATCGTCTGCCAGTGACTCTGGGTTCAACGCCGGGCCAACTGCCAAGGAGATGAACAGCCTGGCACAACAGTGGCAGAAAGCAGAAACCACTCGTGTGGCCCATGGATGGGGCTACCCCACTGTGCTCTCTAGCAGGTGCCCGCGCCATGTGGACCCAGCCTCTTCGGGGACTCATGGCTGATGGGTCCCTTCCAGGGCACCCTGTGGGGTAACAAGGAGAACGCTTGCCAGGCAGCAAGGAGTCTGAGCCACTCCCTTAAGTCCACGAGCCGTGCCTCTTCTCTGGCCTCCGTTTCATCGTTTGGAACACTGAGCAAGTTAGACTTACTCTCTGAAGTGCTTTTCAGCTGTAACGTTCTGTGTTTCTGGAACTGAGAATGTTCTATGCACACTCCATGATACTGTTGGGCAGGCAGTGAAACTGGAATACAGTGTTCCTTTCAGTTAAGTTCATCACGTGCAAACACAGAAAATCCAAACATCTTTGCATGAAATGCTTCTCCTTCCCATCTCCCAAATGCTTTGACGTGTTACTCAATACAGAAGAGGCCTAGAAAGTTCCCAAGTAGCTTGTCGATGTATTCTGAGGACATGGCAGAGCCTTCTTCCTGGGTTCTATAATTACATGTGTCCCAGAAACACTGTGTAATATTCAGTATAATCTCGGATTTCTGGGCACGGTTCTTCCCCCATCTATAAAGAGAGGATACACTTTCCACTTACTAATTTAAACTCCTTCTAAAGCACATTAGGGGGATTTAGGAAGCTGGGGCCCGTCATGTATCAAATGATAATCTGAATTTAAGAGTTACTACCTCCAACTCATCCTCCCCAGGTCACTCCAGATGGCTCGCTTCCCAGTGGGCCGGAACCTTATGTGCAGTCTCAGGTCCTCTTGGTCTCAGCTGTCTCTGGGACCCTTATCTCTCTTTTGAGGGTTTTCTCTGACTCTGGGCAAAGAGGCTCTTCTCACCTCTTCCGGACGGAGGTGAGGTGCCAAACCTCAAGGAGTAGGATCTGGATTTCCCAGTGACTGCCAAGGGGCCAGAAGCACAAGCCAGAGGTTCAGAAGCATTAAATCCCCATGGGGCAAACTTTGAGCAACGAGAGATGGAAGATAGAAGGGAGCCTACATGTAAATTTCCTCTCTAATAGCTCTCCTGCGGCTTATTCCAAGACCCAGCATTTTTGCAAGGCCAGTTGTAGGTGTTCTGCTTTAGCCAAGCAGCTGACTATGTCTCTTTGTGAAGAGGCGTGGCTGATACATCGCCTTGTATTGCTTCCCATCCTCCTCTCCTCATTTCTCATTTCCCTCACTTTTGCTGCCCTGGGATTGTACCTCCCAGTGAGGCATTGGCACTCAAGCTTTGCCTCAAGCTTTGTTTTGTAGAGAATCCAGGATAGAATAATATCAACAGTAATAACTAGAATATTTTGAGCACTTATCATGTGCCAGGTACTGTACATATATTATCTGCTAAGTACTTTACTTATATTATCTCATTTAATCTTTTAAATAACTGTGTGAAGCATACACTCCTGTTACATTTTAGTGATGAGGAAACTGGGACCCAGAGAGGTTATATGACATGCCCAAATGATAGCATTAGAAATCACACATGGGAGGATCAAGTGCAGAGCTAGACACAGAGTAAACCCAGGGTCAGTAGGTGGATCATTAATCTGTATATTTCTCACTAGCACCTTTTCTTCTAAAGCATTCTTTCCAGTGAATCACTCACTGAAAACTACCAACGAAGAAATCAAAGGGGAAATCAGAAAATACCTCAAGACAAAATGAAAAGGAAAGCACAACCCTTCAAAAACTCTACAGGATGTAGCAAAAGCACTTCTAAGAGGAAAGTTCATAGTGATACAAGCTTCCTCAAGAAACAAGAACATCTGAAACAACCTAACTTACCACATAAAAGAATTAGGAAAAGCACAAACAAAACCCAAAGTCAGCAGAGGGAAGGAAATGTAGAGAGGAAATAAATAAAACAGATCAAAAAGATGATAGAAGGCATCAATGAAACCAAAAGCTATTTTTTTTTGAAAAGATAAGTAATTTTGCTTATCCTATATGTCAGAAAGTATACAATGGTTAAAAAAAAAGACATGGTTCCTGCCATCAGGGTATCCCTGATGTTAACGCAGTCCTCCATGTTGTGACTGAATGAGCAGAAAGCAAAGGTGCCTCGCTGAGTAAGAGATCCTCTCACTGTATGAGCCACCAGGGAAGCTCCAAAATGGGCAAAGTTGAGGTTATCTTCATTTAGGGAGTCAACTCACCCTTTGCCCTAGTTTTTCTTAAAACTTGTACTTGAACCCTTTGCATCACAGACGCCTACTTTTTTAAGCTACTGAATCCATATCTCTGGGGGTGGAGATTTTGAAGCTACAGAATTAAGACAGTCTCTGAGACATTTATATGCTTACTAAAGTTTGGAGCGCTTTCTTGGTCCAAAGCCCTGAGAGGTTACCCCTCACACCCTACCTGTTTCGAAGACAGGTGTATTGATGCAGCCTGGTCAGCAGGATTCCCCCACAGGGAGCCAAGTTGGGACTAGGTGGGCCCCACAGGCTTGGCTATAGCCGCTTTGTGGGATGGAGAGTAACGGAGGATACTGGTGGTGGCACAGTGGCAACTCCTTTGCAGAAACGGCTGCCTGCCAGTCGGCTGCCCAGCCAGCTGGCTGCCCGGGTGTCTGCTTCCTTCTTCCCCTTGGGTTCTTCCTTATATGGGCACGGCAGATACCGCCCCACCTTAGTTAAACAATGACTCCATCCTGGGACCTGGAGAGAAGATATTGGATTTAACTGCAGATCTTCCCCCAAGCCGGTCTCCACCTGATCCCATTTCACTTCCTGGAGTCCCGAGCTTTCGATTTCTTGGCTGCCTGATTTGTAAGTGCCGAATTCTGAGGTTTCCAGAAAATTCAGTTGCTTTGTTTGAACTTCAGGGACTTTTCCTTCAGAGGAAGGGCTGAGAGAAGAGGGAAGTGCCCTTCCTTGGGGCCTCTTCTCACATCCCAAGTGCCTTCACCAGGTGTCACACATCAAGAGCAGATACTCAGAGTAAGTCACACCACATGGGCTTTGTGCAGGAAGACCATCTCCTTTTGACAAACCATCTCCTTTGGCAGACTCGATGAACCCTGGGCGTGGAGAGACCTGGGGAAGGTCTCTGCATCATTCGTGCTTAACGGATGGTGCAGAAAGGGATGAAGCGTGTAAGGCAGGCACTTCCTGACTCCAGACCCCTGATAGCATGGTCCACTCATGTTGTAGGCCTTGATTGAAAAAAAATGCGCAGCTTAGAAGTTGAGAATTCTTGGGACTTCAGGCCTGAGAGGTAGCCTCTCAGATAGCTCTGAGGGACTACTCCAAAGAGATAAAGGAGGAACCAGGATTTATAGGAGTTTTTGTAACAAAGACCAGGTCATTGGAACATCAAAAGGTTACTGTTAAAGAAAGAAAATCAGGTATCTCGAGTTAAGTAATTTGGCACTTTTCTGTTTAGGGGAAGAGGCATGAGTCTGGGCTCACTGGAATCATTCCTTTGATATGCACCTCGGCTATCTATGGGCAGTATCCTATTCTTTCTCAGCCTGAGGCCCCTCAGGGTGCACTGTTGGGGGTGGCCGCAGTGTCCGAGGTACTTGGCAGTGGGCAGTCCTGCTCCTCTCCACCCATCCAGGGCTTTTGTAGTGGCTGATGACTGCAACACCCTTTGTCTACTGACATGGCTGGCAGTATTTTTCGCTCACAATATGAAAGAGGGAAAACTCGTCTCTACTGATGAGACATGGGAGGCCCTGCTAAGGAGTGATGGGTAGTGGAGCGTTTGCCAAGAGAAGAAGGTGGTGAAGTGGTCCAGGCAGGGGTGAAGTGGTGAGAAAGTACAAATCCCAAGTGGACAGCTTGAGGAACTTGCATGAAGTGAAACCCAATTACCCACAGACACATTAAGGGCTGACATTACCAGCACCCCAAAGCCCCCTTGGGGATCTCCTTCCCATCACTATCCTCCAGGAGAGCCTCAAGGTAAACTATTCCTAGTCCTGTGCCTTTTGATAAGCTCTATCCTCTTCCTCTTTTAAGAAAACAAATTCAGTGTTGATTTAGGGGATTAAATCAAAAGTCCCTACAAAATATGACAAAGGAGACTATTGTGGTGGGGCAAACAGGTAGACAGAGTATTTGCCATGTAATCAACTGGCTCATCTAACACATTTCATGGGTTTTTACATTCCTCTGTGGGTGGAAAAAGTCAACAAAATGAGATGATTTTTCTCAGTGCTAAGAAGTGTAAAGTGCAAGCTCACCCAGCTTGCACTGGTGTGGGCTGCGCTCTATATAAATCGGGCAAGTCATATTCTTGGACTCCGAGCAATAGGTAACAAATCTGACAATATCTTCAGGAGAAGCATATAAATGAAACTGGTTAGTTGGTATTTCCTGGAGAGGGAGGTTCTAAAGAGCTCTGGTACCATAGTTCTTTATGTTTCAGTGCAGAAAAGAATTCAGCGAGAGGAAAAGTGATGGGTAAGAAGTGATTTATTAGAATAGGATGCAAATGGGCAGGTGAGAGATGCCACACCCTGGGAACTTACTGGACTACAGTAAGAGACATGTGTATGTGTAGGGGCAGGGTTCCCGGGCACTGCTCTGGCCCTCAACACTCCAGCATCCTTCAGGGCAAGGGCTCCATCATTGGACACCCAGGTCCATGAAAGCATGGTCCAAGGGTGATCACTGTCATTGCAGCCCGAGAAGGATGTGTGGGCCAGCACTGTCCTGAGGCTACAGTGTGGGTGAGATGACAGGATATAGGACTGTGATTGCTGTTTCCTTCTTGGGTTGCATCCCCAGGAAAAAGTTCTCAGAAACTGGAGGCAAGAAGGCTTAGAACCCACACACACAAGGGTGGCTTGGGGAGGATTAGAGTCAGGTTACTCCCCAAACTTTCATTCTTGAGCTCCCCCAGGGGACTGTGGAAAATTCTCCCTTCTTTTTGAAAGGAGATAAACGGCGTGGGGGTAGGGACGAGTACAGATTAGAAGGATTCAAAGATGGTTCAGAGTGGCCTGCAGAGAGAGGAAGGGTATTTGGTAACCAGGTGGGGAAAGGCTGCGCTTGCCCAGAAAACTCAGTGATTGACCTTGGAGGTGAGCAGACCTTGGAGAGGAAGAGGCAGTGTGGCCAGGAAAAAGGATGACAAGCAGGTTCCTGCAGGGACCAGGAATCCACCAAGCCTGGTGGCAGTGTGGTGACCCAAGGGCGAAAGAGCACATAAAACCAAGAGGGGTCTTGGAATACAGGAACAGAAAAACCAGACCCTTATCATCCTCCCCCCACCCCCACCCCCGCCGTGTTGTAACTATTAATGGATTTCAGGTCCTCCTGAGCAGTATAACCTGTCTCCCCTCCTACCCCATAGGGAGAAGATATTTGCCTTACTCTTCCCACCCCCACCACCCAGTATATGTGCCTCATCCAATCAGCAAATGACCCATAAGACCCCTATCCCACTCCATGTACCCTGGGTATAAAAGTGGACTAAGGACCCTTGTTCAGTGTCAGTTCTCCCTTGAGCTGGCCTCTGGTCTAACAGTCTCCCACTCTAATAAACTTTCCCTCTCATTCTGCCTCACATCTGGAAGATCTTTTCCAAACTGCTCCCAGACCACGACAGGCAGCACCAACCCAAATTCACGTGGGGCTATGGCAGGATTGCTTAATTTTGAGTGATTCACCTGGAAAGAGGCTGTCAGTCCTGACGGCAGAGACCTTCAGGGATCCGGGGACCCTCTCAGAACATAATCTCGGAGAGCCCCGTTAGGCCAGGGCAGCTTCTGCCTGGGGATCTGTGGGCTCTCCCATCTGTCCCCTAAAGGACGCCTATGCTCAATTGCGAATACAGAAAGAAAGGGATGTTCTGAAGAGGTTAACAGAGCAGGTAAATGAATCCCCAGGAAAACAAAAGGCAGAGAATGTGGAGAGATTTGGAGATAAAAGGGGAAACCCTAAGTATAAACCGGCAGAAAATCTGCACCATGCTCCTAACTGCCCACGAACACACTATGGAAGATAATCAAAGTAATTTCATTATTATGGATGCTGGCACCCTCAAAAAGTAACTAACTGAGGATGTTAAGACTGCCCAATAGGCACTTCCCTGGTGGTCCAGTGATAAAGAATCTGCTTACCAGTGCAAGGACATGAGTTTGATCCCTGGTCCGGGAAGATTCCACGAGCAGTGAGGCAGCTAAGCCCACGAGCCAGTTACTGAGCCTGTGAGCCCTAAACCCGGAGCTCTGCAACAAGAGGCGTCACTGCAATGAGAAGCCCGCACCCCGTCAGGAGAGAGTAGCCCCTGCTTGCCGGGACTAGAGAAAGCCTGCCCCCTGGCAGCAGCGAAGACCCAGCCCAGTCAAACAAACCAACTGCTCAGTGCCGTGTCCAAGGAATACACAGAGGTGCCTCATAAAGATGAGAGTTCATCAGGCTCAGATATGCCCGTTATGATTCCCAAAAGCCAATGTGGGAGGTCAAAGAAATAGTCGTGCCTCCTTGATGAGACGATGCTGCTGGGAGGGGGAGGCATCCAAACCTGTGAATATTTTTATCCACCTCAGAGCCACACTTAATCTGGAGAGGGCAATCATTAAACAATGGGCAGAGTCTGGAGAGAAGTACAGAGTGCTCAGTGGCAAATCTTAATCTGAACAATCAAGCTTTATTCATTTTCTGATCACTCATCATGTTAACCTTTTATTATGCAAAACTGTTGATTCAATTGCACAATGTAAAAAAAAAAGTATTTGGGACAATTCACAAGCCATATTTACGAGAGTGGCTAAAAGGGAAAAAAAAAAAAAGAACGGGAAAGAATTTGCTGAAGAGGATTCTCAGGCTGTGCTCAGATGCTCAGTGGAAAGCTCAGCTGGTCATCCAGGAAGCTGACTGCCTACTCCAGTGTGCGTTAGAAAACTAGGAGCAAGCCAGGGCTCCTCTGCTGCAGAGAAAGCAAAGCTTTCCTATCAGCAAACTGGGGCATAAAAGGGTTTCCTGGAAGTGAACTTTTACTTGGTGGTGTTCAGTCGCTAAGATGTGTCCGACTCTTAGCAACCCCACGGACTGCAGCACGCCAGGCTGCCCTGTTCTTCACTGTCTCCTGGAGTTTGCTCAGACTCATGTCCACTGAGTCGGTGATGCCATCAGTGACTCTGTCAGTTGCTGCTGCTGCTAAGTCGCCTCAGTGGTGTCCGACTCTGCGACCCCAGAGATGGCAGTCCAGCAGGCTCCCCCGTCCCTGGGATTCTCCAGGCAAGAACACTGGAGTGGGTTGCCGTTTCCTTCTCCAGTGCATGAAAGTGAAAAGTGAAAGGGACGTCGCTCAGTCGTGTCCGATTCTTTGCGACCCAATGGACTGCAGCCCACCAGGCTCCTCCGTCCATGGGATTTTCCAGGCAAGAGTACTGGAGTGGGGTGCTATTGCCTTCTCCGTCTTCTACTGATGCTGTCAGTAGCAGTTCTCAAACTTAGGGGCACAAGATTCATTGGAGGGGTAGGGGTATGTTGAAAATGAAGATTTTCAGGCCTCACCCCAGAAATTCGTATTCAGTAGGTCTGGGGTGGGGCCAGAGAATCCACAGGTTTGATAAGCGTCTCAGGAAATCAGGCATTGAGACTGAATACCTGGAGTAGCCTGGTTGAGGCTGGTCCACTACTTAGAAAAGCCAACCCCCTCACCACATGCACACACGGTCCCTGCCGAGACACTGGTGCTATAAGAGGGGTCCTCTAGCCTTCACAGTCAGGAGGTGGGTGGGGTTGCCCTTGGTGAGCTCAGCCTGGGGCCCAATGAGTAGTAAGTCAGGATCAGTCCAGCAGGGGGCAGAGTAAACTTGTAGAGGGGATTTCAGGGAAAGGCATCAGCCTTTCCTGTCTGCGCACCTCTGTTAGCCAAAAGATTCTCCACTCTTCCTATGCACTAGAATTACCTGGGAACATTTTTTAAATGTTTGTCCCTGGGCCCCACCCCTGATCAGTCAAGTCAGAATCTTGATTGAGTAAGGGTGCTCCTGGCAGTAATATATTTGAAAAGATTCTCAGGTGATTCTGGTGCAATTGAGAACCACAGGTTTCTTTCTCATCTCCTGGGTCCCTTCTCTCTTATCTCCCTCCTGGGTGGCGGCACTTCCAATGCAGTGCTCAGACCTCATGGTCTGGCTGCCTGGAGGCCCCAGCTCTCCTGCCCCATCCAGGCCTGCTCTTTCTTGGAGCCCCCATGCCTCTCCTACACATACTCCTCTCTTTGCTCTGGGTGGTGCCGGGGGAGGATGCCAGCCTTCAGGAGTCCTAGAGGGAGAAGGCAATGGCACCCCACTCGAGTATTGTTGCCTGGAAAATCCCGTGGACAGAGGAGTCTGGTGGGCTGCAGTCCATGGGGTCGCCAAGAGTCAGACACGACTGAGCGTCTTCACTTTCACTTTTCACTTGCATGAACTAGAGAAGTGTTCTTGCCTGGAGAATCCCAGGGACATGGCCGGCCTCATGGGCTGCCATCTATGGGGTCGCACAGAGTCGGACACGACTGAAGCGACAGCAACAGCAGCAGAGGGAAGTTGTGCAGTTCTGTGTCCCCTTTGTTCACACTGTGTGGATGACTAATGGTCTAATGGTCTTGGGGCAAGTTCCAGAGAGACAGACTCTGAGATTTACGTGCACAAGGTTTATTTAGGGGTGTTGTTGGGATCAGTGCTTTCAAGGTAAGGGGATGAAGGAAAGGACAGGATAGAGAGAGGTTATGGACAGAAGTGAGTGGATAGAGGCCATCACAGCAAAGGTCTCAGCAGACCTCATAGAGGGCAGGTCTAGACTCTGGATGGCCCAGTGAGGGCAAGCCTTTTATGTATAACCCACATGGACCAGTGATGCTGCCTTTGAGGAGAGAGCATGACCTTGGATAAGGCGTTTCTTTTCCGCCAAGGGCAATTCAGGGAAATGCCTGGAGAGGGACTCAACTGAGAGTCATTAATTGTTAACATGTCCAGCAGAAGAGGAAAGCCATTCAGGACCAGATGTCTCAGTCCTGAACCAGGATCTACCTGCCACACCACATCATCCACTACGCCAACTGTGTTTGTGTATGTGTGCACTCAGTCACGTCTCACTTTTTGTGACCCCATGGACTGTAGTCCGCCAGGCTCCCGTGTCCAGAGGACTTCCCAGGGAAGAATACTGGAGTGAGTTACCACAATTTAAAACATAAGAGCTTCTCTGACTGATTTGTTAAATCTGTTTTTATGCACCTGGGCTTCCAAATAACATTCCCCTGCCTTGTCTCCCACCCTTGATTCAAGGTCCCTGAAGTGCCTCACCAGAATTGGGGAGGACTCAGGAGCACAGCCTAGAAACCCTGGGATGCAGGATCCAGAAGTTCATTCCAACACTCACCTTACAGGAGTTGAAAATGCTCAGCAGAGCTTTCTCCTCCTGGGGTATTTTGCCCTCAAGGAGTACCATCAAAACCGGAACCAGGACCTTCCCTTCTCCACCTTGTTCTCCTCTTCCTTCTTTTCCAGATGATAAACACAAGTATTATCTTTCAAGCTGTAAATCAATATAAAGGATTACAAAGAGATAAGAGCCTCATTCTTGAGAAATTTACCAAGGGGAAAAGTTCACCACTAGACAACCTTACTATGCCAAGGCTATTTGCTTCAGACAGTAAAGAGACTATTTGCAATGCACGAGACCCGGATCTGATTCCTGAGTTGGGAAGATCCACTGAGAAGGAAATGGCAACCCACTCCGTATTCTTGCCTGGAGAATTCCATGGACAGAGGAGACTGGCGGGCTACGGTCCATGGGGTCTCAAAGAGTCAGACATGACTGAGCAACTATCACTTTCATTTTCATGCAAAGGGTTAAGATTTTAAAGCAGACACACCCTATTCCTAAGAAATGCTTATATATTAGCAGATATAGAAAATAGTGAGTCTGATTCACTGTTTAGATAAATATTCCCTCCTCAGATAACAATAGTGATCACAGTAGCACCTGTTAGCAGTTTAATCTTGACCCTGTAGGGACTTGTATAATTTGAAGGTGTGTTTTTTCCTGGCTGAACCTGAGATACAATTGGCTATGACATGGGCCCAAGAGAATTTCTCTTAGTTTCAAATTTTTATGTGAGACTATACCATCAATTCATGGGAAATAGATGGGGAAAGAGTGGAAACAGTGTCAGACTTTACTTTTTTGGGCTCCAAAATCACTGCAGATGGTGATTGCAGATGTGAAATTAAAAGACGCTTACTCCTTGGAAGAAAAGTTATGACCAACCTAGATAGCGTATTCAAAAGCAGAGACATTACTTTGCTGACTAAGGTCTGTCTAGTCAAGGCTATGGTTTTTCCTGTGGTCATGTATGGATGTGAGAGTTGGACTGTGAAGAAGGCTGAGCGCCGAAGAATTGATGCGTTTGAACTGTGGTGTTGGAGAAGACTCTTGAGAGTCCCTTGGACTGCAAGGAGATCCAACCAGTCCATTCTGAAGGAGATCAACCCTGGGATTTCTTTGGAAGGAATGATGCTGAAGCTGAAACTCCAGTACTTTGGCCACCTCATGTGAAGAGTTGATTCATTGGAAAAGACTCTGATGCTGGGAGGGATTGGGGGCAGGAGGATAAGGGGACGACCCAGGATGAGATGGCTGGATGGCATCACGAACACGATGGACGTGAGTCTGGGTGAACTCAGGGAGATGGTGGTGGACAGGGAGGCCTGGCGTGCTGTGATTCATGGGGTCGCAAAGAGTCGGAGATGACTGAGCGACTGAACTGAACTGAACTGGAATCCTGCCTGTTATGATAGGGATAGAATAGGCAGATTTCCCGCAGGCAACAGTTCATTTCTGAAACTTGTTTTAAAATGTGTTTTTAATCTAGTTGGTTCCTCAGGAGAATAATAAGACAGTAAGAATAGCCCTGGTGAACTTGCAGACAATCTCCTTCTAAATGTCAGACTATCTGTTTTTATGATCATCCCATGTGTTTGGGATTGTCCGCATGTCTAACCCCTTACACAGACAGTCAAAGCACCCTTTGTTTTGGAGTACACTAATTTGAAGGGAGTTTGTAATTCAGAAGAGTAGACTCGGTATTATTTGTAAAATATATCCAGAAATTTCTTTCTCCCGGTTTATCATTGGCTCTCAGTGTTTATATGTATGTTGAAGTGCTATGTGGATCAGAAAGTCTTTAGGTGAGTCGTGTCAAGTGGAATCAGTCAGGGAAAGTTTCCAGGAGGAGGCAGAACATGTGGGCTGTAATTTTAGGAGGAGAGTCACGTGGTTCAGCAGGGAAGAGAAAGGAGAACTTTCTAGAGAAGAGGGAAAGTTCATGGGTGGTGAGCAGAAAGTTGGTTTGTCTGAATCGAACAGAGTCCAGATGCAGCAGGAATAAAGGGCCTTGTCTAAAATCAGGAACACTGGGAGTTGAACCAAGATGGTGATATAGCACTTCCTAGACTCACCTCCTCCTATTGCCACGCTGAATGTACTGCCACCCCAGAGCCATTACCTCTGAAAGAAATCTAGGAACTAGCTGAGCAACTTCTACACATAAGGAAAAAGAGATGATACCTATATTGAGATGGATAGGAAAGGCTGAGACTTACGCTTGTCATAAACCCTACTCCTGGAGTAACATCACACAGTTGAGAGGGAACTCCCAGCTGCCAGCTTTTCAGTGACGTGTGCAGGTTTGGGACCCCACAGTTACTGTCCCAATTCTTAAACCTTCCACCTGAGCGATAGGCTCCCAAAACATCTGGCTCTGAAAGCCCAGGAGGCTGTAGCCAGGAGCCCCACAAGACTGTAACAGAGGATCAGCTGTTAATGGGCATGCAAGCACTCACCAGGACCAGTTCCCCAGGGTCAGTTCAGAGGGAGCTGAGAAGATCACCCACATCCCAGTCTTTCCTTGAAAGTTTTCCATCTGAAAACTTTCAAAGCTGCTGCCTGAGGGTCAGCTTGCTAATTGAGAACACATCTTGGGGCTGTTATGATCTTCTTCAGGGGCTGGATAGCTGGCAGACACTTCCCCCACTGTCTCTCATTACTTGCTCCAAATCACCAGCTTCCCTCAGAAAGGAGCTTGTGCACACATCTGCACCCACGCTTTTGTGGCTGTTGCCCAAGGTGCATATCCCCAGATTGCCTGGGTCTGATAGCCAATGGGGCTTCCATTCATGAATACCACAAGACTATACCAATCAAAGGAGTTTTAACTGACTGTCCCCTCAGGGATCAGCCCGGAGGAGACAGACAAAACGTTCATTTCCCAGTCTTCTCCTGAAAAGACCTCATCTCATGAGTTGCTGCCAAAGTGTCAGCCTTCTAATTTATCACTTATCTAGAGGCTGGCTTTGATCCTCTCAAAGGATCAGGGAAGCTGGTGGACATCTCCTCTGTTGTCTTCCTGTGGTCTGACCCAGATTGCCAGTATCTCCCTGAAAAGAGTGTGTACATACCTCCAGGCTCTACTTTTTGCAGGTGCTACCCAATGGATGGGTTCCTGCATTGCACGATTCTAATAGCCAAAGAGGCTTCCATTCATGAGCCCCATAGAGCTGTAGTAATCAAAGAAGCAGTGGCGAGTGGAGCACCTGCACCACAGCCCAGTACAGAGGGAGCAGACAAAACTGCCCGTCTTCCAGTTTCTCCCTGGAAGGGGCTTAAGTTCATACTCTCCCAGCTGCCGCCTGAGAATCTAACTTCTCACCAGCTGGCATCTAGGCATTAAATGCAGTCCTCTCCTCTGGGACACAGACAGGTCTTGGCACAGCCCCTCTCCTACTGGGAGAACAAAGATGGTGGCCTGGACAGTCAGAGAGGTCTGAGAGACAAGCATGAGCTCAGCCCAGGCTGACGGACGGAATTTGTCTCCTGTAGGAGACCACTCTGTCAAGACTGGGAGAGGTGGCTGTTTTATCCTATGGGCAGAAACCAAAACAGAGAGGCAAAGAAAATGAAGAATACAGGATATGTTCCAAACAAAATAAGATAAATCTCCAGAAAAAGATCTTAAGGAAATGGAGATAAGAGATTTACCTGATAGTTCAAAATAATGGTCATAAAGATGTTCACTGTGGTCAGAAAAGCAAAGTGGGAATTTAAAAAAAAAAGTGTGAAAATGAAAGTCACTCGGTTGTGTTCAACATTTTGTGACCCCATGGACTATACAGTCCATGGAATTCTCTGGGCCAGAATGTTGGAGTGGGTAGCCGTTCCCTTCTCCAGGGGATCTTCTAACCCAGGGATTGAACCCAGGTCTCCTGCATTGCAGGCTGAACCACCAGGGAAGCCCAAGAGAGAGAGTATAAAAAAGTATAGAGCATACATTCACACAGATGAAGAATATAATATCCAAATGAAAAATTCAATAGAGAGGGTTCAACAGTAGACTAGATCAAGTGGAAAAAAAGATCAATGGAATTTATCCTATCAGAGGAGCAAAGAGAAAGAATGAAAAGAGTGATGATAGCTTAAAGAACTTGTAAGGCACATCATCAAGTGGACCAATTTATATCTTAGAGAGGTCCCAGAAGGAAAAGAGAAAGGGAAGGGGGCAGAAGGCTTACTAAAAGAAATAATGACTGCAAACTTCTCTCATTTGGGGAAAGAGACATTAAGACCCAGGAATACCATAAAGTATGAAAAAAGATGAATCCAAAGAGACTCACACCACATTACATTATCACTATATAATCAAAAGTTAAAGACAAGAAGAGAATCTTATTAGCAGCAAGAGAAAAACAACTTGTTATGTACTAGGGAATCCTCATAAAACTATCAGTGGATTTTCAGAGAAACTTTGTAGGACAGAAGATAATGGGAAAATATAATCAAGGTGCTGATAGAAAAAGAAAAAGAAAAAAAAAACAAAAAACCCTGGTAACCAAGAATATTCTATCTGGCAAAACTGTCCTTCAGAATTGAAGGCAAGATAAAGAGTTTTCCACACAATCAAAAGCTGAGGCTATTGATCACAACCAGACCAATTTTGCAAGAAATGCTAAGCTGAAATAAAAGGGCACTAGTTAGTAACATGAAAACATATGAAAGTATAAAAGTCACTGATAGGAGAAAACATATAGTTAAATTTAGAATATTCTAATGTTGCTGTTCAGTTGCTAAGTCGTGTCCAACTCTTTGCGACCCCATGGACTGCAGCACACCAAGCTTCCCTGTCCTTCACTGTCTTCCAGAGTTTGCTCAAACTCATGTTCATTAAGTAAATGATGCTAGTGTTGTAATGGGGTGGGTAAATCATACTAACTCTAATGTGAAGACTAAAATGCAGAAGTGTTAAATAACTATTACTATAATAATTTATTATTGAATACACTACATAAATGGAGAAAGAAATGGCAACCCACTCCAGTACTCTTGCCGGAAAATCCCATGGACGGAGGGGCCTGGTGGGCTAGAGTTCATGGGGTCACAAAGAGTCAGACATGATTGAGCATCTTCACTTTCATGCATTGGAGAAGGAAATGGCAACCCACTCCAGTGTTCTTGCCTGGAGAATCCCAGGGACAGGGGAGCCCGGTGGGCTGCCGTCTATGGGGTCGCATAGAATCAGACATGACTGAAGCAACTTAGTAGCAGCAGCACACTAGTTAAAAGATGCAACTGTGACATCAAAAACATAGAATGGGAGAGGGTTAAAAATGTAGACCTTTTATATGTTAAGTTGTTATCAGCTTAAAATAGACTTTCTAAATACAAGATGTTTTATGTAAACCTCCATGTAATTACAAAGGAAAAACTCATATTGGATACATAAAAAAATAAAGAGAAAGGAATCAAAGTATACTACAGCAGCAAATCATCAATTCACAAAAGAAGAGAAAGAAAAGAGGAAAAAAGGAACAAAGGAATTACAAAATGCCAGAAATGAACAAAGTGGCAATAGTAAGTCAATGCATATCAATAATCAATTTAAATGTAAATAGACTAAATTCTTCTTTCAAAAAACACAGAGTGGCCAAGCGAAGAAAATAATAAGACCAAAACACATGCTGCTTACACGACACTCATTTTAGCTTAAGGGACATAGTGGACTGAACATGACAAAAATATTCCACACAAATGGAGAGCAGAAGAAAGCAGAATTAGCTATACTTTATTAGACAAAACAGACTCTAAACCAAAGACAGTAAAGAGAAATAAATAAGACCATCATATAACAATAAAGGGGCTAATTCACCAAGAAGATAGAACATTAGTAAGTATTTATGCACTCAACAGAGGAGCACTTACATATATAAATATTAAATGACCCAAAGAAAGAAATATATAATAATAGTAGGAAATTTCAATACCTCACTTTCATCAATGAGTAGATCATCTGACAGAAAATTAATAAGGACATATTGGACTTAAACAACATGTTAATCAGATGAACTTAAGACACACGTACAGGACATCCCATCAAAAAGCAACACAATCACATTCATCTCATGCACACATGGAACATTCTCCAGTATAGATCACATATTAGAGCACAAAAAAGGCTTAGTAAATTTAAGACTGAAATCATATCAAGCATCTTTTCTGACCACAATAGTATGAAACTAAAAACCAATTATAAGAACAAAATTGAAAAATTCACAAGTATGTGGAGATTAAACAACATACTCCTCAATACCCAATGCATCAAAGATGAAAACAAAAGAGAAATGAAAAATCTTGGTGTTAGCTGAAACTATTGTGAGAATAATTTCATGATACATATAAAGCAAATCATCAAGCTGTATGCCTTAAACATATACAGTGATATACGTTAATTATTCTTTAAGAAAACTGGAAAAAAAGAAAAGCGACTGTAAAACAAATTAAAATGGAAACACAACATACCGAAAGTAGTGAGATACAGCAAGAGCAGTTCTAAGAGGGAAGTATATAGTGATAAACATCTACATTAAGAAGGAAGAAAGATCCCAAATAAGCAAACTAAGTTTGTACCTCAAGGAATTAGAAAAGGAAAACAAACAGCCTAAGGTTAGAAGAAGGAAGAAAGGAAAAAAAGACCAGAGTGGAAATAAATAAAATAGAGTGGAAATAAATGAAATAGAGAGTAAAAAGACAATAGAAAAGATCACTGAAACGACAATCTATTGTTTTGAAAAGATAAACAAAACTGACAAAACTTTAAGTAGACTTACCAAGAAATAAGAGGACTAGAATAAAATTTTAAATGAAAGAGGAGACATTACAACTGATACCACAGAAATACAAAGGAGTATAAGAGACAACTATGAATAATTATATGCCAACAAATTGAAAAACCTAGGAGAAATTGATAAATTCCAGAAACATAAAACTTTCTAAGGTTTAATCATGAACAGATAGGATATATGAACAGATCAATTACAAGCAAGAAAATTGAATCGGTAATCAAAAACTCCCAACAAACAAAAGTCCAGGGCCATATGGCTTCACCAGTGAATTCTACCATTTAAAGAATACCAACCCCAACCAGTAACACTGAAGAAGCTGAAGTTGAATGGTTCTACGAAGACCTACGAGACCTTTTAGAATTAACACCCAAAAAAGATGTCATTTTCATTATAGGGGACTGGAATGCAAAAGTAGGAAGTCAAGAAACACCTGGAGTAACAGGCAAATTTGGCCTTGGATTATGGAATGAAGCAGGGCAAAGACTAATAGAGTTTTGCCAAGAGAATACACTGGTCATAGCAAACACCCTCTTCCAACAACACAGGAGAAGACTCTACACATGGACATCACCAGATGATCAACACCAAAATCAGACTGATTATATTCTTTGCAGCCAAAGATGGAGAAGCTCTATACAGTCAGCAAAAACAAGACCAGGAGCTGACTGTGGCTCAAGATCGTGAACTCCTTATTGCCAAATTCAGACTTAAATTGAAGAAAGTAGGGTAAACCACTAGACCATTCAGGTATGACCTAAATCAAATCCTTTATGATTATACAGTGGAAGTGAGAAATAGATTTAAGGGACTAGATCTGATAGAGTGCCTGATGAACTATGGATGGAGGTTCATGACATTGTACAGGAGACAGGGATCAAGACCATCTCAATGGAAAAGAAATGCAAAAAAACAAAATGGCTGTCTGGGGAGGCCTTACAAATAGCTGTGAAAAGAAGAGAAGCGAAAAGCAAAAGAGAAAAGGAAAGATATAAGCATCTGAATGCAGAGTTCCAAAGAATAGCAAGCAGAGATAAGAAAGCTTTCCTCAGCGATCAATGCAAAGAAATAGAGGAAAACAACAGAATGGGAAAGACTAGAGATCTCTTCAAGAAAATTAGAGATACCAAGGGAACATTTCATGCAAAGATGGGCTCAATAAAGGACAGAAATGGTATGGACCTAACAGAAGCAGAAAATATTAAGAAGAAGTGGCAAGAATACATAGAAGAACTGTAGAAAAAAGATCTTCACAACCAAGATAAGCATGATGGTGTGATCACTCACCTAGAGCCAGACATCCTGGAATGTGAAGTCAAGTGGGCCTTAGAAAGCATCACTACGAACAAAGCTAGTGGAGGTGATGGAATTCCAGTTGAGCTATTTCAAATCCTGAAAGATGATGTTATGAAAGTGCTGTACTCAATATGCCAGCAAATTTGGAAAACTCAGCAGTGGCCACAGGACTGGAAAAGGTCAGTTTTCATTCCAATCCCAAAGAAAGGCAATGCCAAAGAATGCTCAGACTACCACACAATTGCACTCATGTCACACGCTAGTAAAGTAATGCTCAAAATTCTTCAATTCAGGCTTCAGCAATACGTGAACTGTGAACTTCCAGATGTTCAAGCTGGTTTTAGAAAAGGCAGATGAACCAGAGATCAAATTGCCAACATCCGCTGGATCATCAAAAAAGCAAGAGAGTTCCAGAAAAACATCTATTCCTGCTTTATTGAATATGCCAAAGCCTTTGACTGTGTTGATCACAATAAACTGTGGAAAATTCCGAAAGAGATGGGAATACCAGACCACCTGACCTGCCTCTTGAGAAATCTATATGCAGGTCAGGAAGCAACAGTTAGAACTGGACATGGAACAACAGACTGATTCCAAATAGGAAAAGGAGTACCTGAAGGCTGTATATTGTCACCCTGCTTATTTAACTTATATGCAGAGTACATCATGAGAAATGCTGGACTGGAAGAAACACAAGCTGTAATCAAAATTGCTGGGAAAAATATCAATAACCTCAGATATGCACATGACACCACCCTTATGGCACAAAGTGAAGAGGAACTAAAAAGCCTCTTGATGGAAGTGAAAGAGGAAAGTGAAAAAGTTGGCCTAAAGCTCAACATTCAGAAAACGAAGATCATGGCATATGGTCCCATCACTTCATAGGAAATAGATGGGTAAACAGTGGAAACAGTGTCAGACTTTATTTTTTTGGGCTCCAAAATCACTGCAGATGGTGACTGCAGCCATGAAATTAAAAGACACTTACTCCTTGGAAGGAAAGTTATGACCAACCTAGACAGCTTATTAAAAAGCAGAGACGTTACTTTGCCAACAAAGGTTCGTCTAGTCAAAGCTATGGTTTTTCCAGTGGTCATGTATGGGTGTGAGAGTTGGACTGTGAAGAAGGCTGAGTGCCAAAGAATTGATGCGTTTGAACTGTGGTGTTGGAGAAGACTCTTGAGAGTCCCTTGGACTGCAAGGAAATCCAACCAGTCCATTCTAAAGGAGATCAACCCTGGGATTTCTTTGGAAGGAATGATGCTGAAGCTGAAGCTTCAGTACTTTGGCCACCTCATGCGAAGAGTTGACTCATTGGAAAAAACTCTGAAGCTGGGAGGGATTGGGGGCAGGAGGAGAAGGGGATGACAGAGGATGAGATGGCTGGATGGCATCACTGACTCGATGGACATAAGTTTGAGTGGACTCCAGGAGATGGTGATGGACAGGAAGGCCTGGCATGCTGTGATTCATGGGGTCGCAGAGAGTCAGACATGACTGAGCGACTGAACTGAACTGAATCCTTCTCACAATCGTTCGAAAAACAGAAGAACAGGGAACGTTTCCAAACTCATTTACAAGGCTAGCATTTAAATGTAAACACAGATTATCTCTGAATGGTGGTGTTATGAATAATTTTCATTTTCTTTTATAGTCATTTCCAAATCATTCATAAAGCATGTATATTAGTCTTAAAATTAAGGAAGATATTTTAAAACCATTTTTGCCACTATGAAAACAATATGGTAGATACTCAAAAATTTAAATATAAAATTACCATATGATCCAGTAATTTCATTCTAGGTACATGCCCAAAAGAATTGAAAGCAAGGCCTCAAGCAGAAGTTAGCACACCCATATTTACAGCATTATTTGACAACAGTCAAAAGTGGAAGCAACCCAAGTATCTATTGATGGAAGAATGGATAAACAGAATGTAGTATAAACAACTGAACAGTATTCATCCTTAAAAGGAAGGAAATCTGTTACTTGTTACAACATGAATGAACCTTGAGGACATTGCGCTAAGTGAAATAAGCCAGTCACAGGAGGACAAATATATTGTAAATTTCCATGAATATGAGGAAACTCAAGTAGTGAAATTCACAGAAACAGAAAACAAAATGCTGGTTACCTAGAACTAGGGGAGAGGGCAATGGGGAATTGCTCTTTAATGGGCACAGAGTTGCAGTTTTGCAAGATGAAAAGAGCTCTGGAGTTGGATGGTGGCGATGGTTGCACAGTCACGTGAACGTATGTAACATCACTGAATTGCATACTCAAAGTTAAAACGGTAAATTTCACTTTATATTTTGTCGGTTAGTCGCTAAGTCGTGTGTGACTCTTTTGCAGCCCCATGGGTTGTAGCCCACTAGGCTCTTCTGTCCATGGAATTTCCCAGGCAAGAGTACTGGAGTGGGTTGCCGTTTCCATCTCCAGAGAATCTTCTCGACCCAAGGATCTAAACTGTGTCTCCTACATTGGCAGGCAGATTCTTTACTGCTGAGCCACCAGGGAAGCCCCCGTGTTATATATATATATTTGATATATTTATATATATTTTTGTAACCACAATTTTTAAAAGTTTATTTTCAACTGACTTGAATTAAAATTCAGATAATGCCAGGTCCTAGATAAAGTGATAAAGTTGGAAGGCAGTGGGTCACATGGGCCTCGATATCCCAGCTGAGCTGTGATGTCAGAGGAGTCATGGAAAAGAGACATGGAGAGTATGGGACTGCCAGTCTGGCAGTCACACTCAGGATGAACTAAGTGGGAGGAGGAGGGGGAGGAGAGAAGTAAGCCGAAAGTCATCCAAAGCCTCATGTTCTGGATGCTCTGCATACGACTCCGCATTGATCTAAAGAGAGAAAGGCCAAGAGAGACTCACCCAGGGTCCCAAAGGCAGAAGGGGGCAGATCCCTGCCTTGAGCTCAGATGTCATGGATACTACATCTCTCCTTTTTTCTTTACACCATGCTACTTCTTACATATATTATAAGTGAAAGAAATGGTAAGGAATGGTGGGAGAGGAGAAGAGGACATGGGGAATAAGAAGAAAGTAGGGAAAAAAGAGAGAAAAGAAAGGAAACACCAGGAGAAAGGAAGAGGAACATCAAAGCTGCAAACAAGAACAAACTTTTAAATAAGGCCCTGAGTCTGCATTGAACTTTTGACAATTATGGTTTGTCAGCATGGTGACTGATTCATAATTATTTTATGGGATTTTAGCAACTCTTTGTGTAACTGTCTCAGAGAAGTTGCAGAGCTGTTAATCCCGAATGTTTATTACCCACCATTCAATAAATAGCTTAATAAATCTAAAGAAGTCCAATTTATGGGGATGGTTATAGCATGCTATTCAAATTCCAAGCAGTTATAATAAAACCACATCTATTGATGGTAATGCACTTTTAAAAATTTGATATTGGAGGATGCTGGAGCTTGACATCCCTTTGAGCTATTCCTTGCTCTGTGTTTGAGCCATGAGGGTCAGAGCAGGACAGAGGTCAGAGGCTGTCGCTGGGTTGCTGTCTGCCAAGGTGATGGAGTGCAATGGGTCATAGGCTTATCAATGTCCATAAAGTCTAGGGATCTGGGTTCTGAGTGACAGTGACATGTCAAGGCTGTGTGGCTGTGTGAGCCATTCAGGGCTCACCTCTGACCCTGCTGTGGTAGAGAGTGCCAGAGCCCAGGTTAGGTGGGCTTTGGGTATCTTCTAGAAGGTGAGTGATTCGGGAAGAGCCAGGAGTGATGACTTCTCTCCTCACAGATCCTGTCAAGATCAGAGACTTCTCTGCCCATTTCCAGGAGCCCGATGCAGCCACACAGAGGGCTATACATAGAGTATAAAGGAGGGAAACACACACACACACACAATGGGCCCCATGGCCTATGGATTTCCTTTCACTCCCTGACATTTTCCCTTACACTGTCTCCCATTAAGGAGGCATCTGAAAGAAGGTGGTATAAAGAGGGGGCAGACAGAGTCAAGTGGGAAAGATACTGTCCTTAAGAAAGTGGATCTGGCCCTGGCCTTGGCTCTTTGCCATATGGCCTTAGACAAGTCACTCCAACTGTGGGGCCTCAGTTTCCCCTTTCAGTTCTGACATTCTGTGGCTCTATACTTCAATAAAATGGAATGGCAGGTGAACTAAAGAGAGACAGAAGAAGTGCTCCACAGAGGAGGAGCCCTGTGTGAATGGGGGACAAGATTTTATATCACTTATAACCTCACGCCTGTTAGAATAGCTATCATCAAGAAAGACAAGGGATAACAAATGCTGGCAAGGATGTGGATAAAAGGAAACTCTTGTGCGCTGTGGGTGGGATTGTAAACTGGTACAGCCACTGTGGAAAACAGCATGGATGAGCCTCAAAAAATTTTCCATCTGTCCCCATAGGAATACATGAAGCCATTCAGAAAAGAATGAAGACAACGACTAAGCTACACAGATGAAACTTGTTTAGAAGCAGCTAAGTGAAGCAATTTAAAATATATGCTTAGGGAGAATGCTGCCCTATAATCAAAGGAGGGAAGCAAAAAGATGAAGGGGTTTTACAGGAGAAATGCTACTTGAAGGCCAAACAAAACCTAGGGAAAAGGAGGGTCATTGAATAATTCAGTAGCAAGAAGGCTGTTGGAGATTTTGGGTTAAGCCGTTTTATTGAAATGATGGGAGCAGAATGTATTATGTAAAAGATTATCAGGAATTAAATGTACAGAAAGTAGAAAAAGCGAATATATAAAACACTGTGATAGAGTATTCCAGCAAACAAGGACTTTGAATGATTGGATATTACATGGCTTTCATTGACTCATTCAATAAATAGTTTTCAATCTGATAATACATTCCAGGTACTGAACTGGACGTCATTAGAGAACCCAGTAAAATATAATTACTGCCTTCAAGGTGCTCATAGTCTTATAAGAGAGGCAGATGCAACCACTGTACAAAATTAACAGTGAAGACATATACAGGTAGAGGTGTAGCTCAGAAGAAGAAAAATTTTTTTCTATCTGGTGGAGAAGCTGGGGATACTTCCTACCGAGATGCCATAAAGCTGGATTTTGAAAGATTAAAAGGAGCTTGCCAGGTGGAAGAAGATGGGAAGTTCATTCCACAGAACTGGGAAAAAATGCAACAGAATAAAGGCAAGGAAGAGAGTGTATTTTGGGAATTCAAGCAACTAGGTATTGTTGAAGCATGAATTGTGTTGGAGAGTGCCAACTGATGGGGCTAGGAGGTAAATAGGTACCAAATGATAAGTGACTTGAGGTGCCGTGCTTTGTGCTAAAAAGCTGGTCTTATCTTTTACCCCTTGTAGGTAGAGATAAAACATATTAGCAAGGAAGAACCAGAATTGAAAGATCTCTTTGATTTTAACTTTTCTCTTTATTGATTCTTTTTTCCTGATTGCTTGGTTTATTTCACTGTTATAGTTTAAAGTGAGCCCTTGGTTCCTTTATTTTTCAGTATTCTTTAATAACTAAGTACTGCTTTTATAGTGTCTTGTATTATTTTGTATGAAGTGTTATATTTTTCACTGGTATATAGCTAGGAAGTTATTTCTTTTTAAATTTCCTCTTTGAAATCAGTGAAATGGAAATTTTAAAATGGAAAGGATAAATAAATCCAAAATCTGATTTTTTTAAAAGAAAAACAATAAAACAGATATACCTCTTGCAAGTCTCATTAACGGGGAAAAAAGAAAGCATAAACATAGACAAGATTGGAAATAAAAAGGAGACATGGCACTGCTACATCCTTGAACTTTATACCAGCAATATTTAAAACAGAGTAAATGTATTAATTCTAGGTAAAACATTTCCCATTAGAATTGATTTAAGAGGAAATGAAAATCTTGATTTGATCAATTACTAGAGAAGAAATAGGCAAACTGATTGTGAATTATATTTAAAAAATCACTAGGCCTATACACTGAGACTTTATGTAACTTAAGAAAGGTAATTTCCATTTAACTCTTTCAGATGATAAAAAGAAACTTGATAAATACAACAAGCAATACAAACTATATCCCAATATC
>SJYQ01009140.1:0-28106 GCA_006410935.1 Redunca redunca
CTTGCAGTTCAAGGGACTCTCAAGAGTCTTCTCCAACACCACAGTTCAAAAGCATCGATTCTTTGGTGCTCAGCTTTCTTTATAGTCCAACTCTCATATCCATACAAGACTACTGGAAGAACCATGGCTTTGACTAGATAGGCTTTTGTTGGCAAAGTGATGTCTCTGCTTTTTAATATGCTGTGCAGGTGGGTCATAAATTTCCTTCCAAGGAGTAAGAGTCTTTTAATTTCATGGCTGCCGTCACCAGCTACAGTGATTTTGGAGCCCAAAAAAATAAAGTCTGACACTGTTTCCCCATCTATTTGCCATGAAGTGACAGGACCAGATGTTGTGATCTTAGTTGTCTGAATGTTGATCTTTAAGCCAGCATTTTCACTCTTCTCTTTCACTTTCATCAAGAGGCTTTTTAGTTCTTTTTCACTTTCTGCCATAAGGGTGGTATCATCTGCATATCTGAGGTTATTGATATTTCTCCCAGCAATCTTGATTCCAGCTTGTGCTTCATCCAACCCAGCGTTTTTCATGATGTACTCTGCATATAAGTTAAATAAGTAGGGTGACAATATACAGCCTCGATGTACTCCTTTACCGATTTGGAACCAGTCTGTTGTTCCATGTCCAGTTCTAACTGTTGCTTCCTGACAACGTTTTTTACTAAACAGTAAAATGACCTGTTATTTTGACAATCTTAGAGCTCCTTGCTTTGTTATTTGTCTGTCTGTCCATACTCATAACCTAGGATTAAATGTGAGACCTTTTGAATAGTTGCTGTCAGAATACTTTAAAATTTTCATTTTCTCTAGGCAATTTGAAAACTTAATATCTTTATAAGGTAAGCTTAAGATCTTATAACACTTGTCTAATAGATCTGAAGCAGAGAGGAGACAGCAGTCCACAGAAGTTCCAGAGTGTTTTAAAACAATTCTTTAAACACATCCAAAGAAATTACACCTGAAAATATCCCTAAACTTAAAGAGTGTACATCACATAAATAATCCTGAAGGAAAAGGTTTAAAAATACAATGTATCAGAGACCACGTCTGATTCAGTAAAGCAATTGATCATCCATTTTCTGAGACTTATGAGAATAAAACAGTTATTCTCTAACTGTTACTTCCTGACAACACTTTTTACTAAACAGTAAAATGACCTGTTATTTTAACAATCTTAGAGCTCCTTTCTGTGTTTGTTGTCTGTCTGTCCATACTCATAACCGAGGATTAAATGTGAGATCTTTTGAATAATTGCTCTGAGAATACTTTAAAATTTTCATTTTCTGTAAGCAATTTGAGAATGTAATGTCAGTTAGAGAACAAAAACAGAGAATAAAATTTCCTCTACCCAATAGCCTTAGGAAAGATTGAGGCCAGGAGGAAAAGGGGACAACAGAGGATGAGATGGTTGGATGGCATTACTGACTGAATGGACATGAGTTTGGGTAGGCTCTGGGAGTTGGTGATGGACAGGGAGGCCTGGAATGCTGCAGTACATGGGGTCGCAAAGAGTCAGACACGACTGAGCGAATGAACTGAACTGAACTGAATAAAAGTAATATAAGGCCATTCCTATGATTAAGTAAAACATTAATGAAATCAAATAGCATTAGTGAAATAAAACATTACTGAATTAAAATAAATATATATATAACTTCATTCTTACATATGTACAAGAAAAATTTTAACCAAATACTTTGAGTTTCAACATTATTAACCACTGAACTTTGTATAAGAGTTCCATATAAGATCCCATGAAAGATAGTGCCATTATGGTTAAAATGTACAGTCTACAATATACAGTCATGAATATAAAAATTTACAGATAAAGATCAAATATAAGACATATCCAAGAATAAGGATAAGACATAGGATTTTGTAAGAATCAAAGGACAGGCACAGACAACGAGTGCTACAGGTACTCAGAGGAAGATGACAGAGCAAGGAAGAGTCCATGGTGGACTTTGCATGGAATGCTGAACTATCAGGAACATTTCTGATAGGAAGGGATAGCAACTGAGTGTTATAAATGAGTGTGAATAAAAGTACATGGCTGGAGTAACAGAAATCATATTTAGGAGTCCACATGAACTCTGAGAAAAAGAAGTCTCAAAATGGCAGCTCATAGAGCAGGGTCAACCCACAGATGTGTTTTCCTTATTATCCAACATGTTATTTTTAAATCATTTGGCAACACTTAACAACTGGTAAATTTAACAGACAGTCCAAATTACTAGTTTTTGTTTAAAATGAAAAGATCCAGCAATAGTCAGCAGATATTTCTCCATGTACATGATTGGCTGAACCTCAGTAGAAGTATTTAGACACTCACCTATTTGCCATAATCCCCACTTCTCCCTGTAGCCTCACAATAACCAGAGTACTAGTTTCTATTACCCAAATGGCTCTATAGATGAATAGATGACCTCATATATAAACCCATTTAACATAAGAGATGTTGAGGGAAGTCGTGATAGATAATATCTGGGCATCAGAAAGAATCCAAGTTATGGAAAATAATACAATGCTAAGGAGTTTGGATTTAATTAACAGAAATCAGAAAGACAACTTCAGAGTAAAATTATCAAAGTAGTGTCTTAAGGAATTGCATCTGGGATCAAGGGAGGATACCTTAAAACACACGGAGAAGAAGCCAGTAATAATAACCAAGATTGTCATTTATTGAGATCTACTAATGTTTTGGAAACTATTAAAACAATATATTCAGACCTAAATCCAAATTCTACATAAATCCTAAATAAAGCAGCTTTCTTAACATGTATGCAATATTACAATGTTTAAAAAAAAAAAAAGGCATACTTTTTGACCAGTTTTAATGGAGCTCAAGTTTCTTATATACATGAAGCACGTTTTGACATACAAGCTAGGCAGCTGCCAGGTTTATCTTACCAAAATAGAACCTGGCTCTGAAGTCTAACATGGCAGCACTTAACTCAAGCTGCACATCTGATAACTTTGCCTGGTCCTAAATAAATCTTTGTCATTTGTTTTAAAAAGCGACAACTGATAGCTAATAAAACTGGATATGCACCTAGCTGTAAACAGTAGTTGTTTATCATGCTAACATTAGCCATCTCATCTTCAGCTGCATCATCCAGGACTCCCAGTCTCTTAATTGAACACATTTTCAGCTGTCTTCAAAAGCCACAGACTCATTTTATACTCCCAAATTATCTTCACACCTCTGATTTATTTAAAATGAAGGATACAAGAGACATTTTTCTCATATCATTCTGACAGTGGTGATCCACTCCTTAAAATGCATGGTCCCCTGCCACTTCCCTCTTAGGCTTCCCCCTGCCTAGCTCAATGTATTCTCTGAGACTCATCATTCTTCCATCAAGCACGTCCAGTAACATGGAATGGCCCACTGGACTGCAGTCTGTGAATTTTAAGAATCACCATGCATTGAATATTCTTATGAGAGGATCCAAGAAGTTCTACAATCAAGTGGACTCACTTGGTTTGACACGATATTTTTCAGGAATATTTAATCATAGATTGCTCTCTTTCTTATTTATTTGTAATTATACCCAAGGCTTCCCTGATAGCTCCTTTGATGAAGAATTCACCTGCCTGCAATGCAGGAGACCCCGGTTAGATTTCTCCATTGGGAAGATTCCTTGGAGAAGAGACTGGCTACCCACTCCAGTATTCTGGCCTAGAGAATTCCATGGACTATATAGTCCATCGGGTCACAAAGAGTAGGACACAACTGAGTGATTATAACCAATTATTTTTTCTCTTTCTTTTCCTTCCTCCTTTTCTTCATTCCTTCCTTCTTGCCTTTCTTCTTTTCTCCCTTCTTCTCTCCATCTCTTCATTCCCTCCTTCCCTCCTTCCCTCTTTTCTTTCTTGATAGCATCTATTAATGTCCTGGCAAAATTTGTGTTTCTCAGGTCATATGCTAGGAAACACTTTCCTTTGTTGGACACCAGCTCTTCAGCATTATATGTCAGCCTCCTCTCTGTCTTCTCTGATTCCTCCACTCCCCAAATAAAGCACAATCAATTACATTGTCCAAACAATTCCAGCAAGACTCCCATTCCCCCAGACTTTAGGAATTCAACAGACTTGACTTTTACTGTTTAACTTTCCTGTATTCAATTTTCTTTGATCCACCTCCTAGAATAATGAAAATAAAAATAAACAAATGGGACCTAATGAACTGTAAAAGCTTCTACACAGCAAAGGAAACCATAAACAAAACAAAAAGGCAATCCACAAAATAGAAAAAATATTTGCATACAAAGAGACTGACAAGGGATTAATCTTCAAAATATACAAGCATTCTATGCAGCTTTCTTTCAAGAAAAACAAACAACCCAATCAAAAAATGAGTAGATGATCTAGATAGACATTTCTCCAAAGAAGACATATAGCTGGCCAAAAACCACAAGAAAAAATGCTCAACATCACTATCAGAAAAATGCAATTCAAAACTATAGTGAGACTGATAAGGAAGTTGTGGTATATATATGCAATTGGAATATTACTCATCCATAACAAGGAATGAATTTGAGTCCATTCTACTGAGGTGGATGAACCCAGAACCTGTTATAAAGAATGAAGCAAGTCAGAAAAACAAATGTCATATGTTAATGCATAAATATTCCCTTCTCCAGTGGATCAGACTTTGTCAGAACTCTCCAGCATGACCAATCCGTCTTGTGTGGCCGTACACAGCATGGCTCAGAGTTTCATTGAATTAAACAAGCCTATGATCCATGTGATCAATTTGGTTAATTTCCTGCCATTGTGGTTTTCATTCTGTCTGCCCTCTGATGTGTGAGAATAAGAGGCTGTGGAAGCTTCCTGATGGGAGGGACTGACTGTGGGGGAAACTGGGCTTTGCTCTGGTGAGCAAGGCCAGGCTCAGTAAATCTTTAATCCAATTTTCTGCTGATGGGTAGGGCTTTGCTCCATCCTTGTAGTTTGGCCTCAGGGGTAGGGGTAAAGGAGGTAGTGGTGACCTCCTTCAAAAGGACCTATGCCAGCACACCACAGCTCCCAGGACTGTTGTAGTAAGTGCCCCTGCCCCCGAGGCAGGCCACTGTCAACCCACGCCACCACTGTAGACTCCTGGAGACTCACAGGCCAGTCTGACTCAGTGTCTTGTGGGGTCACTGCTCATTTTTCTTGAGTCCTGATGTGCACAAGGTTTTGTCTGTGTCCTCCAAGTCTGTTTTTGCAGTCCTGTGGAAGTTCTGTAATCAAATCTCACTGGCCTCCATAGTCAAATTCCCAGAAGGATCTCAGTCCGTTTGCTGGATCTCAAGGTTGGGAAATCTGTTGTGGGCCTTAGAACTTTTGCAACAGTACAAGAACTTCTTTTGTATAATTGTTCTCCAGTTTGTGGGTCATCTGCTCAGTGACCCTATAGTGGAGTTAACGGCAACCTACTCCAAGAGGATTTATATCACATGCTGAGCCTCCCAGGTCTGCTGCACCCAGAGCCCCTGTCTCCACAGCAGGCAACTACTGATCGATGCCTCCACAGGAGACACTCAAACACTCAAAGGCAGGTCTGGTCAGTCTCTTTAATTCAGATAGCCATTATATCTACTACTGGGGGCAAAAATCTCTTAGAAGAAATGGAGTAGTCCTCATAGTCAACAAAAGAGCCTGAAATGCAGTATTTGGGTGCAGTCTCAAAAATGACAGAATGATCTCTGTTCATTTCCAAGGAAAACCATTCAATATCACAGAGATCCAAGTCTATGCCCCAAACAAAATGCCAAAGAAGCTGAAGTTGAATGGTTCTATGAAGACCTATAAGACCTTCTAGAACTAACACCCAAAAAAGATGTCCTTTTCATCAAGGGGAAAGAAAATGAAAGTCACTCAGTCATGTCCAACTCCTTGTGAACACACGGACTATACAGTCCATGGAATTCTCCAGGCCAGAATACTGGAGTGGGTAGCCTTTCCCTTCTCCAGGGGATCTTCCCAACCCAAGGATCAAACCCAGGTGTTCCACATCGCAGGCAGACTCTTTACCAGCTGAGCCACAAAGGAAGCCCGAGAACAGTGGAGTGGGTAGCCTGTCCCTTCTCCAGTGGGTCTTCCTGACCCAGGAATCAAACAGGGGTCTCCTTCACAGCAAGCAGATTCTTTACCAACTGAGCTATCTGGAAAGCCCCTCATCATAGGAAACAAGAATGCAAAAGTAAGAAGTTAAGAGATACCTGGAGTAACAGGCAAGTTTGGCCTTGGAGTACAAAATGAAGCAAGGCAAAGGCTAACAGAGTGTTGCCAAGATAACACCCTGGTCATAACAAACACCCTCTTCCAACAATACAAGAGAAGACTCTACACATGGACATCATCAGATGGTCAACACCGAAATCAGATTGACTATATTCTTTGCAGTCGAAGATGGAAAAGCTCTATACAGTCAGCAAAAACAAGACCAGGAGCTTACTGTGGCTCAGATCATGAATTCCTCATTGACAAATTCAGACTTAAGCTGAAAAAAGTAGGGAAAACCATCAGGTCATTCAGGTATGACCTAAATCAAATCTCTTATGGTTATACAGTTCAGTTCAGTTCAGTCACTCAGTCATGTCCGACTCTTTGAGACCCCATGAATTGCAGCACGCCAGGCCTCCCTGTTCATCACCATCTCCTGGAGTTCACTCAGACTCACTTCCATCGAGTCCGTGATGCCATCCAGCCATCTCATCCTCTGTCGGCCCCTTCTCCTCCTGCCCCCAATCCCTCCCAGCATCAGAGTCTTTTCCAATGAGTCAACTCTTTGCATGAGGTGGCCAAAGTACTGGAGTTTCAGCTTTAGCGTCATTCCTTCCAAAGAAATCCCAGGGCTGATCTCCTTCAGAATGGGCTGGTTGGATCTCCTTGCAGTCCAACGGACTCTCAAGAGTCTTCTCCAACACCATAGTTCAAAAGCATCAATTCTTCGGCACTCAGCCTTCTTCACAGTCCAACTCTCACATCCATACACGGCCACAGGAAAAACCGTAGCCTTGACTAGACGGACCTTAGTCGGCAAAGTAATGTCTCTGCTTTTGAATATGTTATCTAGGTTGGTCATAACTTTCCTTCCAAGGAGTAAGCGTCTTTTAATTTCATGGCTGCAATCACCATCTGCAGTGATTTTGGAGCCCCCAAAAATAAAGTCTGACACTGTTTCTACTGTTTCCCTATCCATTTCCCATGAAGTGATGGAACCAGATGCCATAATCTTTGTTTTCTGAATGTTGAGCTTTAAGCCAACTTTTTCGCTCTCCTCTTTCACTTTCATCAAGAGGCTTTTTAGTTCCTCTTCACTTTCTGCCATAAGGGTGGTGTCATCTGCATATCTGAGGTTATTGATATTTCTCCCAGCAATCTTGATTCCAGCCTGTGTTTCTTCCAGTCCAGCGTTTCTCATGATGTACTCTGCATATAAGTTAAATAAACAAGGTGACAATATACAGCCTTGATGTACTCCTTTTCCTATTTGGAACCAGTCTGTTGTTCCATGTCCAGTTCTAACTGCTGCTTCCTGACCTGCATACAGATTTCTCAAGAGGCAGGTCAGGTGGTCTGGTATTCCCATCTCTTTCAGAATTTTCCACAGTAGAAGTGACAAATAGATTCAAGGGATTAGATCTGATAGACATGATAGACAGAGTGCCTGAAGAACTATGAATGGAGGTTCATGACGTTGTACAGGAGG
The DNA here is from genome assembly GCA_006410935.1 of Redunca redunca. NCBI lineage: Eukaryota > Metazoa > Chordata > Mammalia > Artiodactyla > Bovidae > Redunca > Redunca redunca. Next base: position 7,699 of record SJYQ01009140.1, read on the forward strand.
CAGTGATCAAGACCATCCCCAAGAAAAGGAAATGCAAAAAAGCAAAATGGTTTTCTGAGGAAGCCTTACAAATAGCTGAGAAAAAAAGAGAAACTAAACGCAAAGGAGAAAATGAAAAATATATCCATTTGAATGCAGAGTTCCAAAGAATAGCAAGAAGAGATAAGAAGCCTTCCTCAGTGAACAATGCAAAGAAATAGAGGGGAAAAATAGAATGAGAAAGAGTAGAGATCTCTTCAAGAAAATTAGAGATACAAAGAGAATATTCCAGGCAAGATGGGCCAATAAAGGACAGAAACTGTATGGACTTAAGAGAAGCAGAAGATATTAAGAAGAGGTGGCAAGAATACACAGAAGAACTGTACAAAAAATACCTTAATGACACAGATAACCATGATGGTGTGATCACTCACCTAGAGCCAGACATTCTGGAGTGCAAACTCAAGTGGGCCTTAGGAAGCATCACTATGAACAAAGCTAGTGAAGGTGATGGAATTCAAGTTGAGCTATTTCAAATCCTAAAAGATGATGCTGTGAAACTGCTGTATTCAATATGCTAGCAAATTTGGAAAATTCAGTAGTGGCCACAGGACTGAAAAAGTTCAGTTACTTTCCAATCCCAAAGACAGGCAATGCTGAAGAATGTTTGCACTACCACACAATCGCACTCATCTCACACACTAGCAAAGTAAAGCTCAAAATTCTTGAAGCCAGGGTTCAACAGTACATGAATCAAGAATTCCCAGATGACTAAGCTGGATTTTGAAAAAGCAGAAAAACCAAAGATCAACTTGCCAACATCCATTGGATCATAGGAGAAGCAAGAGAATTCCAGAAAAGCATCTACTTCTGCTTCATTGACTAAGCTAAAGCCTTTGACTGTGGATCACAACAGACTGTGGAAAATTCTTAAAGAGATGGGAATACCAGATCTTACCTGTCCCCTGAGAAATCTATACGCAAGTCAAGAAGCAACAGTTAGAACCAGACATGGAACAGACTGGTTCAAAATTGGTAAAGGAGTACATCAAGGCTGTATGTTATCAGCCTGTTTATTTAACTTATATGCAGAGTACATCAAGTGAAATGCTGGGCTAGATGAAACACAAGCTGGGATCAAGATTGTTGGGAGAAATATCAATAGCCTCAGATATGCAAATGACACCACCCTTATGGCAGAAAGAGAAAAGGAACTAACAAGCTTTTTGATGAAGGTGAAAGAAGAGATTGAAAAAGCTGGCTTAAAACTCAACATTTAAGAAACAAAAATCATGGCATCCAGTCCCACCCACAACACAGCACTGTGAATCAACTATACTTCAACAAAACTTTTAGAATATTTCTCAGCAAGGTTTATTTTTCCCTTATAAAAGTGATTCATATATGTATATATTAATTTTATATTTCTCCAGGCAAGAATACTGGAGTAGGTAGCCATTCCCTTCTCCAGGGCATCTCTCTGACCCAGGGATTGAACCGAGATCTCCTGCAATTGCAGGAAGATTCCCTACCATCTGTGCCACCAGGGATGTCCTTTATATTGCATATTAATGATATTTTTTATGTTTATATTTTCCCTTTTAAAAGAGAATTCCCTGAACTCTCCTTTGTCTTCACCTTCCTGTGAGCACTCATTCTCTCATCAAATCCTGCTAGATAAAGTGACAATATCAGAGCAGCTATTTGCCCCACTCCCCAGCAGGTTCATCTGGAGGCTCAATTACTCCATGTGTCTTCCTGATACTCCCACCAAGAGGAATCCCACCAAAAGGTAATTGAGGTAAACCTAAGTTACTATACAGATGTTTGGTACCTCATAAGCTTGCCTCCCATCATTCTCTGAAATTTTGGAGGGCTGATTTTGACATCTCAGCAAGATTACAAATTCCTTGGTGTTCCAGGTCTTCTATTTTCCATAAATTCAGATTGGATGCTGAAGATGGCTTCCCCTAAAGGCATCCAGACTAGGAAACTTCTGGGCTCCAACTTCTTCAGAGGTGATGAGCAGAACTTGAAGCAGGTAATAAGGATATATCTAGAGCCTGAAGCAGGAATTATCAGGAATCACACTAGTGGGATACATGGTGATCCACAGAAAATTAATAGATTTCAGAAACATTTCTTGGAAGGTGGCACTAGAATTACCCTGACAGACTGTCAAGGTGGTCCTTGTTCTCCTTAGCCAGCCCCAAGGTTCCCATTGTCCCCAGGTTCTGGGCGCCTGTGTCAGACATCAATGCTTTTCTTTTAAACCTATGGTTGTATCAGCATAGATTAATCACTTCAAATCTCCAAAGCCTCTCTCTCACAATTTTTCTTTAATGAAAGTTTAAGCTCTACTAACCGGTCTTATGAACCAAGTTCTGACAATAGCTGTATAAAAAAAAGTCAAGTCGATAGAACCCATATTGAAATACTTTGGCTCTCTTTGATTCAGAGATTCTACTTTACTTAAAACCAACAAGAGTCTATAAATACTTGGAGCAAGGACTTTATAACTAAAAGTGAACATTTCCAATTAAAGTTAACCATGTTCTCACAATTTGCTCTGTTTTGTTGTTCCTCCTATGAAGTTCATTCACCTATTTTATGCCAGGAATTATCCTCAAGGACAGAAGAACATTGAATACAAAACAGTTCCTTCATTCAACTCACGATCAAAGTGTCAAGAAATTTCAACAAAATATAAATTGAACCACAGAAAAGTACAGATGTTCAACTATTACTAAACTACAGAAACAGCCATTTTTATGGATTGGCCTCCTATGAGTGTTTGTTTTAAATCTCTAATAAAGATGTCTTACAAGTCTTGGGTCATTGTAAGAAATGGAGTGGTCACTTGCTTTTGTTCCCCAATTTGGCTGGAAAACAGGGAGTGAGCAGAAAGGCAGTAAGAAGTGTTACCAAGGAAACAGGTAACGGAGAGCCCTGCGTGCCATAAAAAGAAGTTTGCACTTTATTCCAACAGGAAGTAGGTCATATAAAGAAGTTTGCACTTTATTCCAACAGGAAGTAGGAAGTCAGTGAAGGGTTGCAAACAGAGGAGAAGCATTAACAAGTACATTTCTAAGAAATCCTTCTGAAAAATGTTCAGGAGAGATTATAGGAAGATGAGACAGAAAACAGAGACAAGAGATCCCATAGTAATCCAGGAAAAGCATGATGAGGACCTCCAGTACAGCAGAGGAAGTTGATATGAAGAAGACAGGAGAGGTTCAAGTAGGATTTTAAAAGAGAAAATAAAGGACTTCCCTGGTGGTACAGTGGTTAAGATGCCACACTGGAAAATGTAGGGGGTTCAGGTTCAAACCCTGGTCATAGAACTAAGATCTCATACACTGGGAGGCCAAAAAAAATTTTTTTAAATAAAAGGGAGAATCAGCAAGATTTATTAATAAATAAGATGGAGGAAGTGGTGAGAGGAATGTATGAAAGGAAGGAGTTAAAGATGACCTCTTCCCAAGCCAAGGCAAGACTGGCTATGTAATTTATGGAGCCCAGTGCAAAATGAAATTGCTCAAAAATTATTGGAAATGTCAAGACAGCAACAGCTGAGCATTAAGCAAAGCATGAGGCATTTTGGGAGAAGCACTCACTCCATGGCACATGTCACACATCTGAAAAGTTCGCCCTGGTCCTAGATTCTGACTAGGAACAGTCAGAACATCCATTTGATGGATGGTGGGACCATGAAGTAGGATCAAGAACATGGGAGAATAAGGAGATATGAAAAGAATAAAGTGAGATGTGCTTAGCTCTGTTGATTTTGAAGTTCCAATGGCACATCTGAGTAGAATGTTAGTATAAGGTGCAGATTAAAGCAAGCATGTTGGGATCAGCAAGATTTGGGCTTAGGTGACAGCTGTTCCCCCTGTAAGCTATGAGAGCGTGGACAAATTCCTAGATTTCATGTGCTTTGGTTTCCTCACCTATAAACTTCATGGAGTTAAGAGATCAAATGGAATTCTATTTTAAATTCATAGTCTAGTTCCTGTTATATGGTCATTTGTAAGTGACACCCCTTATTGCCATAAGTATCATCATTATTATTATTTAGTTTAATTCAGGTCAGTCCTCAGTCCTATCCAACTCTTTGCGACCCCATGGACTGAAACAACCAAGGCTTCCCTGGCCATCACCAACTCCCAGAGCTTGCTCAAACTCATGTCCATTGAGTGGGTGATGCCATCCAACCAGCTCACCCTCTCTCGTCTCCTTCTCCTCCTGCCTTCAATCTTTCCTAGCATCAGGGTCTTTTCAAATGAATCAGTTCTTCACATCAGGTGGCCAAAGTATTGGAGTTTTACCTTCAGTGTCAGTCCTTCCATTGAATATTCAGGACTGATTTCTTTTAGGATTGACTGGTTGGATCTCCTTGCAGTCCAACGGACTCTCGAGAGTCTTCCCAACACCATGGTTCAAATCATCAGTTCTTCGGTGCTCAGCTTTCTTTATAGTCCATCTCACACACCCATACATGACTACTGGAAAAACCATATATTTGACTAGATGGACATTTGTTGGCAGAGTAATGGCTCTGCTGTTTAATCTGTTGTCTAGGCTGGTCATAGCTTTTCTTCCAAGGAGCAAGCATCTTTTAATTTCACCTTCTGCAATGATTTTGGAGCCCTCAAAATTAAACTCTCTCACTGTTTCCATTATTTCCCCATCTGTTTGCCATGAAGCAATGGGACTGGATTTCATAATCTTAGTTTTCTGAATGTTGAGCTTTAAGCCAACTTTTTCACACTCCTCTTTCACTTTCATCAAGAGGCTCTTTAGTTCTTCTTTGCTTTCTGCCATAAGGGTGGTGGCATCTGCATATCTGAGGTTATTGATATTTCTCCCAGCAATCTTGATTCCAGCTTGTGCTTCATCCACTCCAGCATTTCACATGATGTACTCTCTGCATATAACTTAAATAAACAGGTGATAATATACAGCCTTGATGTACTCCTTTACCGATTTGGAACCAGTCTGTTATTCCATGTCTGGATCTAACTGCTGCTTCTTAAGTGAGTGAGTGAAGTCACTCAGTCATGTCCGACTCTTTGCGACCCCATGGACTGTAGTCTACCAGGCTCCTCTGTCCATGGGATTTTCCAGGCAATAGTACTGGAGTGGATTGCCATTTCCTTCTCCAGGGGATCTCCCCGAGTCAGGGATCGAACCCAGGTCTCCTGCATTGTAGACAGACGCTTTACTGTCTAAGCCACCAGGGAAGAAGGCAAATCAGGTGGTCTGGTATTCCAGTCTCTTTTAGAATTTTCCACAGTTTGCTGTGATCCACACAATCAAAGGCTTCGGTGTAGTCACTAAACCAGAAGTACATGTTTTTCTGGAACTCTCTTGCTTTTTTGATGATCCAATGGATGTTGGCAGTTTGATCTCTGGTTCCTCTGCCTTTTCTAAATCCAGCTGGAACATCTGGAAGTTCTCAGTTCACATACTGTTGAAGCCTGGCTTTGAGAATTTTGAGCATTACTTTGCTAGCATGTGAGATGAGTGCAATTGTGTGTTAGTTCAAACATTCTTTGGCATTGCCCTTCTTTGGGATTGGAATGAAAACTGACCTTTTCCAGTCCTGTGACAACTACTGAGTTTTCCAAATTTGTTGGCATATTGAGTGCAGCGGTTTCATAGCATCATCTTTTAAGATTTGAAATAGCTCAATGGGAATTTCATCACCTCCACTAGCTTTGTTCATAGTGATGCTTCCTAAGGCCCACTTGACTTGGCATTCCAGGATATCTGGCTCTAGGTGGGTGATCACACCATCATAGTTATCTGGGTCATGAAGGTCTTTTTTGTATAGTTCTTCTGTGTATACTTGTCATCTCTTCTTAATATCTTCTGCTTCTATTAGGTCCATATCATTTCTGTCCTTTATTTTGCCCATCTTTGCATGAAATGTTCCCTTGGTATCTCTAATTTTCTTGAAGAGAAGTCTAGTTTTTCCCATTCTGTTGTTTTCATCTATTTCTTTGCACTGATCACTGAGGTGCTTTCTTATCTCTCCTTGCTGTTCTTCGGACCTCTGCATTCAAATGGATATATATTTCCTTTTCTCCTTTGCCTTTAGTTTCTCTTCTTTTTTAAACTATTTTTAAGGCCTCCTCAGAAAACCATTTTGCCTTTTTGCATTTCTTTTTCTTGGGGATGGTCTTGTTCATTACCTCCTATACCATGTCACAAAACTCCGTCCACAGTTCTTCAGGCACTCTATCAGATCTAATCCCTTGAATCTATTTGTCACTCCCTTATAAGGTTTGGAAAATCACTGATGCACAGTTGGCTCAAAATGGCAGCAGTGAAAGCCGTGAAAGATCACAGAGTTAATGCTGACAAAGACTGACATTTGATTGGGAAAGGGGGAGTGGGAGATAGAACCAATTCTAGACCCTACAGAAGCACAAAGTTTAAACAAAGAAACGAATTGCTAATAGTGGAATTTCCCAATAGAAACAGGCTTGTGGGGAAATACTTGGGGACAGAATCGCCCAGGCAGGCAGTCATTTATTTCACCAACAGATGTCTCAGGTCCTGCTCTCCAGACATGTGCTACAAAGGTTCCAGATGTTTCTTTTCCCCTCAAGTCATTTCTGTGAAAATATCCAGCATGTTTACTCAATTGTAAAAATCTGACTGATTCTAAGGGAAAATGGGATCTGATTAGTTTTACAGCACTCCACAATTCCAACTGTTTGGGGAAAGTGGTCAACCTTTCATTTCATCAAGAGTATCAAGTGATGAATTGATACTTCATATTATATTAAACAAGTATTATTATTTAAAGGTTGATTCCTTTTATTGACAATTTGACTTCTAATTTTTAAACTGAAAAATACATTTTTAATTTGTTTTTCTGGATCAGTGGCTTATGAATATATTCATTTTTCCTAACTAAGGGAAAATGGAACAAAAATTTTGAAATGCTCTGCTAACTTCCCTAAATTTAGTTAAGAACATGGCTTGGGACTCTATTCTATAACTGAAATACCCTTTCTGCTTCAGTTCTTCAATTATGCAAGTTCATAGTCTTCTGGGTTCTTTAGCAATTTAGCATCTGGTTTTCAAGTTATGTGATTTTTTTCCCATGAATAAAAAAATTAGAATTAGATATCAGTTCACAAAATCCATAAACTTAACTGTCAAACTTCGATAGGATTTTAGTAATATTTTCCATTTAATGGCTACAACAGACAGTGGCTGAGTGAAGTATGACCAAAAATAATATGCAAATGGAAAGAACATTGCTGGATTGGGATAGAAACAGATATTTTAATTGATTTTATTGATAGCAATATTTCCATTCTCTACAGTGGGTTATCTCTCCTTTAATCCCACAATTCAACCCCACTGCCATACTCCTTATCCTTAGCACATTATTTTCTCAAGGGAACAGATATAATATACAGAATTAAGTCCTTAATTTCTCACCCCTCACCCCCACAGTTATCTGATAGCCACTCACCTCTAGTACTATCTTCTCCTTCAATTTCATCTTCACCCTGTGCCACTGACAGTTCTGCCCTCCCCCCCCCCGCATTCTTACTCTCCCTGTTGTTGTTGTTCAGTCACTCAATTGTGTCTGACTCTTTGCAACCCCATGGACTGCAGCACGCCAGGCTTCCCCGTCCTTCATCGTCTCCTGGAGTTTGTGCAAACTCATGTCCGTTGAGATGCCTTCCAACTGTCTCATCCTCTGTCACCCTCTTCTCCTCCTGCCCTCAATCTTTTCCAGTATCAGCATCCTTTCCAAAAGTCGGCTCTTCAGATCAGGTGGCCAAAGTATTGGAGTTTCAGCTTCAGCATCAGTTCTTCCAATGAATATTCAGGGTTTGATCTCCTTGCTGTCCAAGAGACTCTCAAGTGTCTTCTCCAGCACCACATGTTCTCCCTAGCATGTATCATTTTGTAAGATGCTATACAGTTTACTTATTGTCTGCTTATACTACCAGAATGTGCTTAGTAACTCAGTCGTGTCCAACTCTTTGCGATCCCATTTACAGTAGTCTGCCAGGCTCCTCTGTCCATGGGGATTCTCCAGGTAAGAAAACTGGAGTTGGTTGCCATGCTCTCCTCCAAGGGATCTTCCCAACCCAGGAATCAAACTGGGGTCTTCTGCATTGCAGGGATAGGTACTACCAGAATACAAAATATCAGCTTCTAAAGACCAATTATTCTATTTGTTCTATTCATCATTGAATTCTTAACACCCAAAATAGATCTGGGAACCAAGCAGGACCTCAGTAAATATGGGTTGAATAGATGAATGTCTGACCTCCACCTGCAAAATTTTTCCTTGGTATCATTCAATTGATGTTCACAGTGTAGCTTAAAATTAACTTTAATAAGGCCTCCTGATCTATTATAGGCCTCTCCTAACCTGTCAGTCTTTATCTTAGTTACTCGCTTATTTCTTTCTCAATTCTGTTTGCTAAAATTTCTTCTTTCCTGTGTTCACTTATTCAACAAATATTGATTAATGCCTACAGGATTCCAGGCCACATGATAAGCAGATTCGATATAAGAAAGAAACCAACCAAAATTTCCTGTCCACATGTAACATTAACACTAAGGGGAAACAGGTAATAAATAAGTAAGTTATACAGTATGCTAAAAGTTTGAGGGCTTCTCTGGTGGCTCAAAGAGTAAAGAATCTGCCTGCAATGCAAGAGACCCAGATTCAATCCCTGGGTCGGGAAGACCCCTGGAGAAGGGAGTGGCTACCCATTCCAGTATTCTTGCCTGGAGATCCATGGACAGAGGAGACTGGTGGGCTACAGTCCATGGGATAGCAAAGAGTTGGACATGACTGAGTGATTGAGGCTATGCTAAAAGTTTATAAGTGCAATGGACATAACAAAGCCAGGTAAGATGAGGTCAGGAGTATCAAGGAAAAGAGATGAAAGAGTTGCATTTAAGTAGGGTGGTTCAGGTTACCTTAGGAAGATGAAATTTAAGTAAGACATGAAAGATTAGCTAGAAAATCCAAGGAAGTGTACCCTAGGCAGGAGGAATAGCCAGTTTAAAAGCACTAAAGTTGAGCACAGCTTCTGTGTCCAAAGAAACCAATGGCGGACTTCCTTGGCTGTTCAGTAGCTAAGAATCTGCCTGCCAATGCAGGGGACATGGGTCCGGTCTCTCTGGAAAGATTCTGTATGCAGCCCATGGGCCACAACTACAGAGTCCACATGCCAGAATTACTGAAGCCTTTATACCCTAGAGCCCATGCTCTGCCACAGAAGAAGATGCCACAGTGAGAAACCTGTGCCCTGCAACTGGAAAAGGCTGTGCACAGAAATGAAAACCTAGTGCAGCCAAAAATAAATTTTAAAAATTAAATAATTAATTTCCCCAAAAGAAGAACCCGAGGATGCCACCATAGCTGGTACGAAAAGCAAGAAGGGAAGACTAGTGAAAAGGGAGTTCTGAGAGTAAAGAGGTCTGTGTAAATATACTTCACAGAACTCTTTTCAGTGAAGAAAATTCTTGGTCAGAGGGAACTTCAGCAAGCTAGCAGAAGAAAGGAATAAACACACCACGAAGCAATCAAGTCTTTCATCTCACAGATCTGCTGCAGATGTTTAATAGAACTTCATTCCTTTTGTAACATTGTCTTGAAAAAATATGTTATTTCTATGGGGAAAACTTCTGGCATGAAATGATTGGAATGACTACAGGATTTTATGCCATCTTGAAAAAATAACTGAAACCAAGAGTATTTGGAAGTTAGCAATAATACCCAGTCACCCTGAGGATATCTGTTTCCTTAATCTTCTACCTTCAAAAACGTGACCTTTGATGGTCTGCATTTTATATATGGGTGTGTGTTCCTTTGATATGAGTGTTTAATCAGATTCAGGGATGTATTTCAGTCAGAAATCTGGAATTTTGCTCTCTTGATGCTTTTAGGAATTTTACTAAAAACTTTTCCAGAAGGTTTGCTATGCTAAGTCACTTAAGTCATGTCTGACTCTGTGCGACCCCATAGACGGCAGCCCACCAGGCTCCCCTGTCCCTGGGATTTTCCAGGCAAGAACACTGGAGTGGGTTGCCATTTCCTTCTCCAGTGCATGAAAGTGAAAAGTGAAAGTGAAGTCGCTCAGTCGTGTCCAACCCTCAGCGACCCCATGGACTACAGCCCACCAGGCTCCTCCATCCATGGCATTTTCCAGGCAAGAGTACTGGAGTGGGGTGCCATTGCCTTCTCCATCCAGAAGGTTTAGGCCTAGCAAAATATCATTACAATAATTTGGTAGTAAAATTTAAGTATTTCATAAGGGGAACTAATCTTTATTTTGTTAATGAGCAGAAATGTATGTACCGCTTTTTTCTTAATGAATGAATTTGGAGACTCCTGAAGATTTCACTGGCTATAAATTATCTTTTTTGTTTTCAATATGTTAGCCCCAGGTTGAAGATTAGATTTTTTTTTTTTTTATTTCATTGGTTTTTGGTGTGTGTGTGTGTGCGTGCACATGTGTAGAAAAAGTAAAGAATGAGCAAAGAAAAAGAAAGTTAAAAAAGAAATGTTGCTGCCAATAAGGCTTCCCTGGTAGTTCAGCTGGTAAAGAATCCTCCTGCATACAGGAAACCCTGGTTCAACTCCTGGGTCAGGAAGATCCCCTGGATAAAGAATAGGCTATCAACTCCAGTATTCTTAGGCTTACTTGGGGGCTCAGATGGTAAAGAATCCACCTACAATGTGGGAGACTTAAGTTTGATTCCTGGGTTGGGAAGATCCCCCAAAGGAGGGCATGGCAACACACTCCAGTATTCTTGCCTGGAGAATTCCCACAGACAGGGGAACCTGGTGGGCTATGGTCCATGGGATCACAAAGAGTCAGACGCGACTGAGTGACTAAACACGGCCCAGCACAGCAGCAAGCTGCCAATCAGAGTAGAATAATCATTCTCCTAAAAGTGCTACAGCAGGTTCTGAGCAAGGTTTCTATTCCTTTTTCAGCTGGATCCTGATGTCCACAGACCTTCTTTGTTCCATCATTTTCCCTGTTTCCTGCCTCTTCTTCCTCACAGGATCACTGACCTTGCCCTACCAGCTTCCTATTCTTTCTCTTTGCCATGACTTATGAATTAAATCAGTACCCAAACACTTGCATTTGGCCTAGAGGCCCACATTCTCTTTAACAACTTTCCAAGAGGGACAGCTGTTTATTCATTCTTTGTTCAACAAAAAGTTTTTCAACCTCCAACTATATGCCAGGCATTGCACTGAGTATTCTGTATCTGATGGTGAACAAAGCAGGCATGGTCCTCTTTTTGATAGGATTTACAATGGAATAAAGAAGAAAACTTTTCAGTAAAACAATACATAAGTAATTGCTTATGTATCAGTAGCTTCTATGAAGGAAAATAACAGGGTAAAGGAACAGAGGAGGGAAAGGTGACATAACAGAGAAAGCTTAATTTATGTTGAAGACGAATGAGGGCCTATCAGTTCAGTTCAGTTAAGTCGTTGAGTCATGTCTGACTCTTTGCAACCCCATGAATCACAGCACGCCAGGCCTCCCTGTCCATCACCAACTCCCGGAGTTCACTCAGACTCACGTCCATCGAGTCAGTGATGTCATCCAGCCATCTCATCCTCTGTCGTCCCCTTCTCCTCCTGCCCCCAATCTCTCCCAGCATCAGAGTCTTTTCCAATGAGTCAACTCTTCGCATGAGGTGGCCAAAGTATTGGAGCTTCAGCTTTAGCATCATTCCCTCCAAAGGAATCCCAAGGCTGATCTCCTTCAGAATGGACTGGTTGGATCTCCTTGCAGTCCAAGGGATTCTCAGGAGTCTTCTCCAACACCACAGTTCAAAAGCATCAATTCTTCGGCATTCAGCTTTCTTCACAGTCCAACTCTCACATCCATACATGACCACAGGAAAAACCATAGCCTTGACTAGATGGACCTTTGTTGGCAAAGTAATGTCTCTGCTTTTCAATATGCTATCTAGGTTGGTCCTAACTTTCCTTCCAAGGAGTAAGCGTCTTTTAATTTCATGGCTTCAATCAACATCTGAAGTGTTTTGGAGCCCCCAAAAATAAAGTCTGACACTGTTTCCACTGTTTCCCCATCTATTTCCCATGAAGTGATGGGACCAGATGCCATGATCTTCATTTTCTAAATGTTGAGCTTTAAGCCAACTTTTTCACTCTCCACTTTCACTTTCAAGAGGCTTTTTAGTTCTTCTTCACTTTCTGCCATTAGGGTGGTGTCATCTGCGTATCTGAGGTTATTGATATTTCTCCCAGCAATCTTGATTCCAGCTTGTGCTTCTTCCAGCCCAGCGTTTCTCATGATGTACTCTGCATATAAGTTAAATAAGCAGGGTGACAATATACAGCCTTGACGCACTCCTTTTCCTATTTGGAACCAGTCTGTTGTTCCATGTCCAGTTCTAACTGTTGCTTCCTGACCTGCATACAAATTTCTCAAGAGGCAGGTCAGGTGGTCTTGTATTCCCATTTCTTTCAGAATTTTCCACAGTTTATTGTAATCCACACAGTCAAAGGCTTTGGCATAGTCAATGAAGCAGAAATAGATGTTTTTCTGGAACTCTCTTGCTTTTTCCATGATCCAGCAGATGTGGCAGTTTGATCTCTGGTTCCTCTGCCTTTTCTAAAACCAGCTTGAACATCTGGAAGCTCACAGTTCACGCATTGCTGAAGCCTGGCTTGGAGAGTTTTGAGCATTACTTTACTAGCGTGTGAGATGAGTGCAACTGTGCAGTAGTTTGAGCATTCTTTGGCATTGCCTTTCTTTGGAATTGGAATGAAAACTGACTTTTTCCTTATCAGAGGAGGTCAAACCTAAACTAAAGTCTAAAAGATGAGGAAGAGCCAGCCATGTTAAAAGTTAGCAGAGGTGAAGTGTGTACAAAGCCAAGAATTAGATGCTTGGGAATTAAAATAAAGTGAGTGGCTGGAGCAGCCAAAGAAATAGTAGTCTAAGCTGAAGCTCTAGAACAAAGCTAGGAGTATAAAATAATGCAAAGCATAATAAGCTACAGAAGGATTTTGAGCTTGCAAGTGCTATTTTCTAATTAATGTTTAAAGACTACTTATAATGTGGAGAATATTGTAAGAAGAGCTGGTTTATCTATGAACTCAAAATTTAGTAAAGTGGGGAGGATTTCTCTCTCCTCACTGTCTGTTCCTCATAGCCCAGTTAGGAGAGAATCCGCTTGCAATGCAGAAGACCTCTGTTCAATTCCTGGGTCAGGAAGATCCACTGGAGAAGGGATAGACTACCCACTCCAGTATTCTTGGGCTTCCCCGGTGGCTCGTCTGGTAAAGAATCTGCCCACAATGCGGAAGACCTGGTTCAGTGCCTGTTTTGCAAAGATCCCCTGGAGAAAGGAAAAGTTACCCACTCCCACATTCTGGCCTGGAGAATTCCATTGACTGAATAGTCCATGGGGTTGCAAAGAGTCAGACACAACTGAGTGACTTTCACTTTCACAGTCCCTCAGGGACTACCCATGCAACAGGCGCCGGTATATCTTGTACAGTCTTCATTAGCTAGACTCTTTTTCTCTCTACTATCACTTGGTCATAAGACACTGCTCCTGAGATTGTAGCAGTACTTTGAGAGAGAAGTAGCAGTGTGAAATAAGCAGGTATTATAGGGATGTTAGTCACCTGTACCATCAGGACATGCTTCCATTTGATGAGGAAGTACCGAAAGGGACACTTGACTCCATGCCTCAGTCCATCAGATGACTGTGAATTGATGATGGACAGCACCACAAGCCTGTTTTTCGTCTCTATGAGGTCCCAGTAACAAGCTAGGATCTCCTTTCTAAATTAAAAAAAAAAAATTACTTGCCGAGACATTTTGTCTTTGCTCCAAAATTCAATGGAGTTTGTCACAGGCTCAGTGCAACAGATACCCTGCACATATACTGCATCACATAGGCAAGGCCATTCTTATAAATAATCTCCAGTTCTCATGTTATGACTCAGCTGGTAAACAATCTGCCTGCAATACAGGAGACCTGGGTTGGGAAGATCTCCTGGAGAAGGGAAAGTCTACCCACTCCAGTATTCTGACCTGGAGAGTTCCGTGGACTATATAGTACATGGGGTCGCAGAGTCAGACACGATAGAGTGACTTTCACTCACTGGGCTTCCCTGGTGGCTCAGATGATAAAGAATCCACCTGCAATGCAGGAGACCTGAGTTCCATCCCTGGGTTGGGAAGATCCCCTTGAGGAGGACATGGCAACCCACTCCAGTATTCTTGCCTGGAGAATCCCCATGGACAGAGGAGCCTGGCGGGCTACAGTCCATGGGGTCGCAAAGAACTGAGCAACTAAGCACACAAACACACTCTCACTTTTGTGTCTCATTTCAGTGCTGGTCATTTGGGAGCAGTGAGAGAAGCAGCCTTTACTCTAAGCTCCTCCCATCTTGTAATTCCCCAAGTCCTCAGAAACCTCCCCATTCATCAGACATTAGGGACAGAAGCGTTTTAGAGGATTTTGTCAGATATGCCCATAAGTGATATATACCATTTCCACTGATGCCATTTGGTAGAACTTGGTTACATGAGTTTTCTATGAACAAAGCCACAGGGAAGATTGAAAAATATGACCTAGATGTGAGACCAGGAGGAAGAGAACATGACCATGGATGAGTATTTAGTAGCTATTTGACAAATATGTGGGCCCATTAGATCCCATGGATCATAAGGGTAAAGCTAAACTTCCAACCCTCCTTCTCTATAGGATATTATCTCAGGGGGCTCAAGTGGTAAAGAATCCACCTGCCAATGCAAGAGATGCAAGCAGGAGATGCAGGTTTGGTTTCTGGGTGGGAAAGATCTGGAAGAGGAAATGGCAACCCGCTCCAGTATTCTTGCCTGGGAAATCCCATGGATAGAGAGCCTGGTGGGTTACAGTCCATGGGGTTGCAAAGAGTCGGACATGACTTAGAAACTGGGCACAAATAATTTTATATATAGGCAAAGGTTTACAAGCAAACATTTGCACAGTCTTTAAGATGTGCCAGGTACTATTCTGAGTGCTTTATGTATATTAGCTCCTTTATCGCTCACAAGAAGACTGTGAGAAAGTGTAACTACTCTCCTTATTTTACAGATGAAGAAACTGAGTCACAGGATCGCTAAATGATGAGTCCAAAATCACTCATCCAACAGAGGTAGCATTGGAAATCTCTTCTATGTTTAAAAACAAAATTGACCCTTAATTCACATTTCCTTCTATTACTTCTCTCTCTTCTTTCTTTTACAAAATAATAAATGTTTTCAAAATAAAAATTTATATTCATACCATCCACTACCATAGCTCTTATTTATTAACATACTACTATTCACTTTTGCCCTCCCACTCCAGTAAAACCAGCCCTCCTAAGGTCACTAATAACAGCCATAGTATCAGATAATTGAAAAGACTGTCCTCTTCCTTGTTTTTTCTTTGGTAATTGGCACTGCTGACTGTGCCTTCTTTCTGAATTCTTTCTTGTCTAATGGTCTCTGTGTCACCTCTCCCAATTACTCCTATCGTTTTATTAATATTTACTCTTCCTTGGTTGCCCTTGTGAATTCCTCTTTCTCCACTTCCATTTATGCTCATTTTCCACAGGGACCAGCTATCATCTTTCGTTCCCTTCATTCAGTAGTCTATCCTTCAGAAACTTTGACAATTGCCACCTTCAAGAATTTGTCTGACTATTTGCTTAAAATATTCTCAAAACTACTTGTAGCTATATCTTGCACGTCTTGCATTGGCAAGTGGATTCTTTACTACTGCAGCACCAGGGAAGCCCAGGTCAGTCTTACAGAATTACTAAATTGCTGTCTTGATTGTCAGCATCCTTGATTTCATCCTTAAGGAATAATACAGCTGATATTAAATGCTCTAGAGAGATCAGAAATGTGATTCAAGGCGAATGTCTGCTGGAGGCTAACTGTTAAGAGAGACATATCCAGTGTTTCAGGGGACCTCTTCTCCTTGTCTAGCTGAAGGTTAATCGAACATGCCAGAAAATGCTCTCAAACTACTGTATCTAAATCCCAAAATGCAACCTTGAGTTCTAGACATAGACATCATCCAAATCCTCCTGAAGATGTCCACTTTTCACCTTGTGTGTCCCCTACCCTAATTAATGATCCCACCATCCATTTCCAGTATCTAGACTAGAAACAAAGAAAAATGAACCAGTCCAGACTATACCCTTTCAAAATCCTCCCCATCTTTAATCAAGCAGTCACCAAATCTAAAGGATTTCCTCTTTCACCTCCTTCCATCTCCCTCTCAAACCCTTATCATAATTCACTTGGATTAGCATAGAAGAGTTCCCTCTATCCTACCTCCAGAATGCCTGCTTTTCCTTTACTGGACCATCAGGATGATATTCCCAAATTGAAAATGTGATGTTATAATGGTTATAACTCCTTCTACTATCAATGAGAACAAAACCAACAAAGACAAGCACATTTTATGTGCAGCAGAAGCAGGATGAAAATGCCTTGTGTTTGTGGTCATTTTTGTTTTCACAAAAATTGCTTTGCAGACTTAACCTTAAGTTAGTTTACTTAACCTTAAGTTAGTTTACGGAATCTGAAAAATCACCTGGCTAAAAGTATATCATTATTCCTATTTTATAGATGAAGAAACAAAAGATATCAGACCCACACAAAGTGCCGTGACAGTCAAGTGTTTTATGTGTCACTCTTCATGCCTTTTGCCTTCATTTTTTCATTGATCATGATTCTATCATAATTTCCTGACATGCATTAACTGTTCCTCAAAGAAGCAGCTAACTTTAGCACAAACTGCAGAGAGCTGAGGCTGGAAGTTCTTCTCTAGGTATGTATCCTGGACCTTAACCACTGTGTGATCCAGTTTCCTTAGCTACTGAACAGGGATGAGCCTTAGTACCTTCCCCAAAGGACAGTTTGGATTATCAAATAAATAGATAAACATAAAACACTTAGAATGGCGCCTACACAAAGTAACTGTTAACTATCATCATATGATATCAAAAATTAATGATTCTGTGGAATAACAACCCTTGAGGTCAAGTTGCACCCCATAAAAATTGTTTTACAGGATAATTTAAAATTTTTCTGACTAAACAATACCTGTTAATGTCAATGTCACTGTGTATCCCAAACAATCAGACTCTCAATCATGTTTAAATATAGATACAATAGAGATTACACAAATCCCTCACCTAAATTTTATTGATATCCATTAGTTTTAGAAGCATAAAGACTTTTTAAAAACCTTTGTTTATGTTTTGAGAAAATTGTATCATTCCTTTTTCATTTAAATGGGTAATTAATATGCTTGATGCACTCTGTGTCATATATTTTCATATATTTTAGGCATGTGTAAGAAAAATGAAAGTATAATGTTTATGGATTAACTACATTTTATGGATTATATATTGATACTTATGGATTAGTTATTATATGACAATAATTATCATAATTTATGTTTAGATGTGACAAGTATCATCAACTGAAAAATAAAATATTCTCTGCAATAGTGTTTTTATTCTTCTCATCACCTATGGATATGGATACGCTTATGAGATATATGTAAAAACTAATAATTCTATTTTATTACATATTTTTCACATAGTATAGCAATTTATAAAGACTAATCAATTCAAATTTAATATTGTCATGACATAATAGAACATAGTTTATCATCAAATATTTTTCCACACAAAAATATATTGGGTTGGCCAATCTAATACTTCTATTACAACCTTAAAACTCACATAATTATACTTTTACTTAAAGTATAAGCAAGAATAGTCCAATTTGGAATTGTTATTTAATTTTATAGCATCTACAATATTGAGTAGGTGATAAGGACTAAGAAAAATGAATAGGAAGAGAGCTTGGGCATGTCTTACTCGTTGTGAGGAGACCAAAAGAAGGTGATGGGAAAGAGGTGAAGGCAGCAAAGAAAGGAGGCAAGAGGTCAAAAGGAGTCAAGGGAGCAAACAAGCATCTGTTTCAAAAGAAAGTACGGCTGTCCTAACTGTACGAATATTTCCACCAAGCAACCGTTGAATTCCCATGAAGTCATGGCCAAAACACCCAGGAGGTAGAATGAAGAAAAGTGAGAGATATTAATCAAGACATTCCATCACCAGCAATGGGGAAACAGCAGCACTTTACCCACAAGAGGACCAATCATTATGAATAGCTATCCTGGAAATGCTTGCAGAACATTAGGCTATTTAACTGACCAGTCAGTGAACACATTTCTTCCCCACAGTGATTTAAACAAATGATTCCCATTAAAAATACATCTCCCTGACACTCTGGTTTCAGTCATCTAAATTTGGTCATTGGAGACTTTGTTGGGCTAGACATGAAAAGCAGGTATATAATTGTTAAAAATAAAATTAATATTAGCATTCAGGAAAATGACTTAACAAGCCTTCTTGAGAACAGACTTACACATTTTTTATTTGCTCTCTTTCATACTGACTGCTTTGAAAAAGCCGTTTCCTTTTGTTCAATACGTTCCTTCCATGTTGTCTTGATGGAAAAATCCTCCTTATGCTTTAAAACGTGGTTTAAACGTCACTCTCTGACAAAAGCTTTGTCTAAATTCTGCAGGGAGAGTTAACTAAATCCTTCTCTGTGCATTGTTCACATTTTTATTAGGACATTTGTCATACCACTGTAATTATTTCCAGGTTGCTCTGTCTAGAAGACAATGGGCTTCAGGAATGAATGAATGAATGAAAAATTGAACAGATAGGATGCGTTTCAGAAGGGAAAATGATCTATTCCCTTTTGGTTCATTTAACTCCAAAAAATATCTTTCTGTAATCTGGAATTTCTCACACTTTGAGTTTACATTTTGAAAAATAAAATAATTGGTAACAACAGGTGGTTTCAGTTTAACTAACCTAAAATTCACTCTTCCAAGTCCGTGTATTCATTTTTCTTTCTTGTTCTTGTCAATAGCATGCTTTGGATCAGTGACCCTTTCCTCTAAGAAGGAAAGGTCATTCAGATTTTTATTAAGTCCTGGCAATTTGCTATTTAGTTCTCTTTGTTGTTCGGCTTGCTAGAGTCTTATGAATAGCGGATGCCTGCTCTTCTGGGAAAAACACACTTCACAGAGCTCCCCCACCCTGTTTGAAATGTTGAACAGCCCTTAATTTGATTTACTGGAAGAAAAAAATATTCTGTTCAACAATTTTTCCCTCCTGAGATTAATCTAGTTAAGTATGAGAAAGGGAAGGGGTGCATGGCACTCAGAAAGGTCAAATTATCTTGAAAAACATGAAATTTATTGAAAATTTAACTCATGTAAAAAAAAAAATCTTTCCCTCCTACTTCATTGTCTAGCAACAAAGAATACAGAAAATCTCTCTCTTCCTCCTTAATAAAGGTTTAAAAAATAGGAAGCATTTTGTATGAGATCACAAAACCATATACCCATGGAAGCTTAAAAAAAAAAATACTGCTTTCTTCCTATTCATCAGAATCTCATAAGGTTGACTTTTTGCATGCAAATTAATTTGGATATCTTCTTATGGATTTTTTTCTCAATTCCCATTCCAAAGGAAAAATTGTAGTATTTAACATGTACAGTATGCACTGAACAATGACAAAATTAAATTCCAAAATAGTGGCTGACTTTTTTAATGAGAAATCATAAGTAAATATTGGTCCTGCTTCTCTAGTAATGAATGAAGTAAAAGGAAAAAAAAAAAAACTATCTAAAAATTATACATGTAAGCATTCACCTAATCATTCAACAAATATTTATTGCATTTCTACTATATGACACACTATAAACACACAGAGAGCAAAATAAGCAGAAACAGAAAAATTTTCTCATGTGGAGCTTTCAATCTACTGAATTAAACCAAAATGAAGATAAATAAATAAAATGTATGTTTGTTTTGATGTTAGATGGTGATAAATTTATAAGTACCATAGAGAAAATTAACATGAGAAAGGATTAAGAAGGACCAAATTCTTATCCTATTTTAAATAGGGTTATTAAAACATATTGTAAGAAGGATCAAATTCTTATCCTATTTTAAATAGGGTTATTAAAACATATTGTAAGAATATATGGTTTGATTAAAATATAGGAGGTGAAAAAAGACCAGTTGTCATCTATTTGTCTTAGTTGCTTGAAATCTGGGCTTTGACTTATAGGAAAAAATGAAGATAGATATTAACAAGTCCTTTCAAAAACCACTGACCACTCGGAGTGAAATGGTGATTCAACACCATCTCTCAAGTCAACTCCTGACAAAGTCTAGCCCCAGAGATATGTGTCCTTTTAAGTAGTGACTTTTTTTTCTTCCATACCATGATGTCAAGTCAATATTAAAACAGAAAGGAAGTATCAGAAAACAGAAGTATTAAAACAGAAAG
>SJYQ01009140.1:28410-88241 GCA_006410935.1 Redunca redunca
TAAAACATAATTACAAATATCTGCTAATAGAGTAACTCAATACAATAGGCCTTCTTGACATTAAACAATGCCAATTAAGTGGAATTTTCAAAGACTATTGTACTTTTCAACCTTAAAGCAACCATTAAAATTATTTTATAAAGAAAGAAATAAGATGAATGGGGTTAAATAATGTATTCAAGATTATACACATAGTAAACTGTAGGGGAAAAAAAGCTCTTGCTAACTCTGCTTAATTTGTTGATTGAATTTATTCAATTGTTTATTGAGTGTCTATTAATATGCTGAGTCCCAAACTGAGAATACAGCTGAAAACAAAAAGGGCAAGATGTGGGTCCTCACAGAGTTTTCCTCCTGCTAAAAGGATACAGATAGGTAAAAAGGAAACAGATAGGTAAGATGATTTCAGATATTGACATAAAATAAGGTAATATGATAGAGAGTAATGGCAGAGGACCACTTAAGAAAGCATGAGAGCTTTAGAAATCATTTCCTACTTGAGGAAAGACATTTGATGTGAACTTTGAATGACAGGAAGGAACCTAGCAAGTTAAGATTTAAGGGCAAAGCATTCTGAGGGAAATTTATAAAAGAAGAGTGACAGTAACCGGTAACTTAAAGCAATACTTAGTATGCTAATTTTTTAACTACCCAGAATATGAGATAATGAACTACTTATTGTCAGGATTTCAAGAAATAGCAATTTTTGAGTAGGTGACTCCAATTCAAAATGACACAAAAAGGGTTTGGAAAAAAAAGAGATGTCAAATGCCATAAACTTGAAGCTCACTTGTCTTCCAGTAACCCTTATATTAAACAATATTTCTGGGCTATATTACTTTTAAGAAAAATAATATGCGTTAGAGCATAACATTAAGATTTCCTAATAAGGAAACAGAAAGAATACAAAAAAATTCAAAAAACGTAAAGGTTAGCAGGTCTGTAGTCTTTGGTATTCACACATGATTTATGTTACAAACAAAAACAGTAAGTCTGGGCCACAATACAGAAGTGAAACCCTGATGAACTCAGAGTATTGCAACTTGCCCCAATAAATCACAATTACCAAACACCAATGATAAATAGCTTGAATCTCAGAGTATTTACTAGCTCTCACCATTTGTTGGTCTGTTAACTGTTTGACTCTCCTCCAGAAATTGGTGTTCGGTAGCTCAACTTCAATGCATTAATATTTAATTGTGAACACTTGGAAACATTAGTTATGAAATGTCTAAAGAGCTTACTATTACAAACAAGACAAGAGTACTGGAGAAAATTCTTCTCCATGAATCTATCTTACATTCAAGAAGAAATAAAAGGCTCAATAAAAGCTTTAGATCCAAAAGAGAAGTTTAAAAACCAAAAGAATTTTTATGTACATAAACAAAGAAATGGTTCAGTTTTTCAGCAGAATATCTCCAAAAAGAGCTCCCAAGTAAACTACTAATGTAGTAAAGGAACATAACTGAAAAGAAAAGGTAAAAATATGAGTTATCAATAAGCCCAATGAATATATTTTCATTAATACAAATAATTTTTCTAAAATTTTAATATTTCATTTTTGAAGAATGACTGCTATGACATTTCTTTTTTTCTTCCAGTCCTATTGAGATATAATTGGCAGACAGGTCTGTATAACTTTAAAGTATACAGCATTATTATTTGACTTACATACATCATAAAATGATTACTGCAAGAAGTTTATTGAACACTCATCGTCTCGTATAGATACAAAATAAAAGAAGAAAATATATATTTTACTTATAAGAAGAACTCAGGATTATTCTTTGAACAACTTTAACACAACTGAGTTAATTATATTACTCAGGTTGTCCATTAAATCTGTATTCCTTATTTATCTTATCACTGTAAGTTAGTTCCTTTTGAACACTTTCATCCAATTCCTCCTCTCCCCACCCCTGCCTCTGGCAATCACAAATCTGATCTCCTTTACTATTCCTTGTTTCTTTTTGAAATATAATTGACCTACAACACTATGTTAGTTCAAACACAAAGCAAGCCGATATTTCTATATATTTCAAAATGATCACCAGGATAAATCTAGTTACCCTTTATCACCATACAAAGATACTACATTATTATTGACTATATTCCCCATACTTTACATTTCATATCTGTTACTCATTTGTTTCTGAAAATGGTACTTCTTAATCTTTCACACCTATTTCTTAAGTTTTTTGTCTAGTATCTTCCTGAAGTAGCATCGATCTCCTCATTTCTGAGGTGTTAAGAACTGAGGCACTCAGATTGCAAAGGAGGAAAATAAAATGAGGAAATTCCAGAAACAGGATTAAACCTAAGAATTTTTGGTTTTAACATTTTCTTTATAATTACTTAACTAAACTATCTCTTTGCCCACTGTTATAACATTTTGGCTGACCATAACTTAAAAGGATGTCCTTGACATGGTAACACCTGAATATAAATCTATTATCCCACAAGATTTCTAGATCCTCCAGAAGTTGAATCTAGAGTCAATGTTGCATCCATAACTTGAAAAAAACAAGTCTTCATTTATCCTGAATGGGATTTCCCTCACAGTAAGAACCTGCACACCATCACTCTAACATTGCTTTCCATTTTTGTCCCCACTGACTCCAGTGGAAGTTCCAAGCAGGAGAAAGGCTTTTAATAAACCATGGATTGGTATTGTAAGCCTCGGTGTGACTTAACAGAAAAATGTTTCAGGGAAAAGTAGTCTTGAGCACAACTTTGAAATGCAAGTGTTTCACTTCATCACCATCATCTCTGTCTCTTTTCTGGTTTGTTTTACTGGGTTTGGTGCAGTCAGTGAGTTAATTGTTGGTGTTTTACAAAACAAAATGTTGCTGACATCAATTAGAAAAGACAAACAAACAAACAAATGCTTGCAAATAGGAAGAATTCTGTTGTTCAGTTGCTCAGTCATCTCCTACTCTTAGCAATACCATGGACTGCAGCAGGCCAGGCTTCCCTGTCCTTCACTATCTCCTGAAGCTTGCGCAAAGTTGTGTCCATTAAGTCAGTGAAGCCATCCAACCATCTCATCCTCTGTCATCTCCTTCTCCTCCTGCCTTCAATCTTTCCCAGCATCAGGGTCTTTTCCAGTCAGTCAATTCTTTGCATCAGGTAGCTAAAGTATTGGAGTTTCAGCTTGAGCATCAGTCCTCCCAATGAATATTCAGGACTGATTTCCTTTAGGATTGACTGGTTTGATCTCCTTGCAGTTCAGGGGACTCTCAAGACACGATGGTTCAAAATCATCAATTCTTTGGCACTCAACTTTCTTTATACTCCAAATCTCACACCCATACATAACTACTGGGAAAACCATGGCTTTAACTAGATGGATCTTTGCTAGCAAAGTAATGTCTCTGCTTTTTAATATGCTGTCTAGGTTGGCCATAGCTTTTCTTCCAAGGAGCAAGCATCTTCTAATTTCATGGCTGCAGTCACCATCTACAGTGTTTTTGGAGTCCAAGAAAATAAAGTCTGTTACTCTTTCCATTGTTTCCCCATCTATTTGCCATGAAGTGATGGGACCAGATGCCATGATCTTAGTTTTCTGAATGTTGAGTCTTAAGCCAATTTTTTCACTCTCCTCTTTCACTTTCATCAAGAGGCTCTTTAGTTCTTCTTCGCTTTCTGACAGAAGTGTGGTGTCATCTGTATATCTGAGTTTATTGATATTTCTCCCAGAAATCTTGATTCCAGCTTGTGCTTCATCCAGTCCAGCATTTTGCATGATGTACTCTGCATACTACTGTCTTTCCCATACATGTTTTCTTAACATGTACATGCTATCTCTGGAAGCCATTTTCCATAGCCTGTTGTAGGCACTTTACTTGTATTACACACATTGATTAGGTTGAGAGTAGCTGGACTAGTGATGTTTGTCATATAATCCACAGAAGCTATGGTGTTGTAAAAGATAAATAAGAGTCATGGATGAATTCAAGGAAGATGGAGTTTCCAAGTTGGGAAAGCTGAGGAGAGAGGGAAATGAGAAGAATCTCAAATCTTCTGAGGCTGAGCCTCCAAGATGGTGGAGTAAAAGGATATGAGCTCATCTTCTCCTGTGAGAACTCCAAAATAACAAGTCACTGCTGAACAAGCATTGACAGGAGAATGTTGGGTACCACCAAAAAAAGATACTCCACATCCAAGGGCAAAGGAAAACCGACAGCAAGATGATAGAAAGGGAGAAATCATTTTTAGAATCAAATCCCATACCCACCAGAGACACTCAGAGGGCTCAAAGAAACCCTGTGCACACCAGGACTCAGAGACCCCACAGAGGCTGAGCCAGAACTGAGTATGAGTGTCTCCTGTGGAAGTACGAATCAGCAGTGGCCTGCCAGAGGGGCAGGGCTCTGGGTGCAGCAGACCTGGGTATGGCATAAGCCCTCTTGGAGGAAATTGCCATTAGCCCCACCACAGAGACACCAGAACTCACATGGGACTGGGGAAACAGAATCTTGGAGGGCACAAACAAAACCTTGTATGCACCAGGACACAGGAGAAAGGAGTAGTGACCCCACAAGAGACTGACCCAGACTTGCCCATGAGTGTCCAGGAATCTCTGGCATGGGTCGGTGGTGACCAGCTACAGGGTTGGGGGAACTGGTGCAGCAGTGAGTGCACTTTTGAAAGAGGTCGCCATTATCTTCATTACCTCCACCATAGTTTGGCCTCAGGTCAAACAACAGGGAGGGAACATAGCCCCTCCCATCAACAGAAAATTGGATCAAAGATTTACTGAGCATTCCCTGCCCATTCAGAAGAAGACCCAGTTTCCACCTCAGGTCTCCCATCAGAAAGCTTCCATAACTCTCTTATCCTTATTCATTAGAGGGCAGATAGAATGAAAACCACAATCACAGAAAACTAAGCAAACTGATCACACGGACCACAGCCTTGTTCAACTCAATGAAACTAAGAGCCATGCTATATAGGGCCACCCAAGACTGATGGGTCATGGGGGAGAGTGCTGACAAAACATGGTCCACTGGAGAAGGGAATGGCAAACCACTTCAGTATTCTTGCCTTGAGAACTCCATGAAGAGTATGAAAAAGCAAAAAGATAGGATACTGAAAGATGAGCTCCCCAGATTGATAGGTGCCCAATATGCTACTGGACAAAACTGGAGAAGTAACTCCAGAATGAAGAGACGGAGTCAAGCAAAAAAAAAAAAAAAACACCCAGATGTGGATGTGGCTGGTGATGGAAGAAAAGTCTGAGGCTGTAAAGAGCAATATTACAACCTGGAATGTTAGGTCCATGAATCAAAGCAAATTGGATGTGGTCAAACAGGAGATGGCAAGAGTGAACATCAACATTTTAGGAATCAGTGAACTAAAATGGACTGCAATGGGTAAATTTAACTCAGATGACCCTTATATCTACTATTGTGGGCAAGACTCAGAAGAAATGGAGTAATCATCCTAGTTGACAAAAAAGTCTGAAATGTAGTACTTGGATGCAATCTCAAAAACAACAGAATGATCTCTGTTTGTTTCCAAGTAACCATTCAATATCACAGTAATCCAAGTCTATGCCCCAACCAGTAACACTGAAGAAGCTGAAGTTGAACGGTTCTAAGAAGACTTACAAGACCTTCTAGAACTCACATTCATAAAAGATGTCTTTTTCATTATAGGGGACTGGAATGCAAAAGTAGGAAGTCAAGAGATACCTGGAGTAACAGGAAAATTTGCCCTTGAAGTACAAAACGAAGCAGGGCAAAGGCTAACAGTTTTGTCACAAGAACGCACTGGTTATAGCAAATACCCTCTTCCAACAGCACAAGAGAAGACTCTACACGTGGATATCATCAGATGGACAATACCAAAATCAAATTGATTATATTCTTTGCAGCCGAAGATGGTGAAGCTCTATACCATCAGCAAAAACAAAACCAGGAGTTGGATGTGGTTACAATCATGAACACCTTACTGCCAAATTCAAACTTAAATTGAAGAAAGTAGGGAAAACCACTAGATCATTCTGGTATGACCTAAATCATATCCCTTACGATTATACAGTGAAAGTGACTAATAGATTCAAGGGATTAGATCTGATAGAGTGCCTGAAGAACTATGGGTGGAGGTTCATGACTTGGTATAAGAGGCAGCAATCAAGACCATCTCCAAGAAAAAGAAATGCAAATATGCAAAATGGTTGTCTGAGGAGGCCTTACCAATAGCTGAGGAAAGAAGAGAAGCAAAAGGCAAAGGAGAAAAGGAAAGATATACCTATTTGAATGCAGAGTTCCAAAGAATAGCAAGGAGAAATAAGAAAGCCTTCCTCAGTGATCAGTGCAAAGAAATAAAGGAAAACAATAGAATGTGAAAGACTAGAGATCTCTTCAAGAAAATTAGAGATACCAAGGGAACATTTCATGCAAAGATGGGCTCGATAAAGGACAGAAATGGTATGGACCTAACAGAAGCAGAAGATATTAAGAAGAGGTGGCAAGTATACAAAGAAGAATTATACAAAAAAGAACTTCATGACCCAGATAACCACGATGGTGTGATCACTCACCTAGAGCTAGACATCCTGGAATGCCAAGTCAAGCATGCCTTAGGAAGCATCACTATGAATAAAGCTGGTGGAGGTGATGGAATTCCAATTGAGCTATTTCAAATCCTAAAAGATGGTGCTATTAAAGTGTTGCACTCAATATGTTAGCAAATTTGGAAAACTCAGCAGTGACCATAGGACTGGAAAGATCAGTTTTCATTCCAATCCCAAAGAATGTTCATACTCCCTCACAATTGCACTCATCTCACACAATAGCAAAATAATGCTCAAAATTCTCGAAGCTGTGAACTTCCAGATGTTCAAGGTGGATTTAGAAAAGGCAGCAGAACCAGAGATGAAATTGCCAACATCTGCTGGATCACCAAAGAAGCAAGAGAGTTCCAGAAAAACATCTACTTCCGCTTTATTGACTACGCCAAAGCCTTTGATTGTGTGGATCACAACAAACTCTGGAAAATTCTTAAAGAAATGGGAATACCCGACCACCTGACCTGCCTCCTGAAAAGTCTGTATGCAGGCCAAGAAGCAAAAGAACTGAACATGGAACAACAGACTAATTCCAAATTGGGAAAGAAGTATGTCAAGGCTATATATTGTCAGCCTGCTTATTTAACTTAAATGCAGCATACATCATGTAAAATGCAGGGCTGGATGAAGCACAAATGGAATCAAGATTACTGAGAAAGATATCAATAACCAGAGATACGCAGATGTAATCACACTTATGGTAGAAATCAAAGAAGAAATAAAGAGTGTCTTGATGAAAGTGAAAAAGGAGAGTGAAAAAGTTGGCTTAAGACTCAACATTCAGAAAACTAAGATCATGGCATCTGGTCCCATCACTTCATGGCAAATAGATGGGGAAAACAATGGAAAGAGTAACAGACTTTATTTTCTTGGACTCCAAAAACACTGCAGATGCTGACTGCAGCCATGAAATTAGAAGATGCTTGCTCCTTGGAGGAAAAGTTATGATCAACCTAGTTCAGTTCAGTTCAGTTCAGTCACTCAATCGTGTCCAACTTTTGCAACCCCATGAATCGCCACATACCAGGCCTCCGTGTCCATCACCAACTCCCGGAGTTCACTCAGACTTACGTCCATCGAGTCAGTGATGCCATCCAGCCATCTCATCCTCTGTCGGCCCCTTCTCCTCCTGCCCCCAGGCCCTCCCAGCATCAGAGTCTTTTCTAATGAGTCAATTTTTCGCATGAGGTGGCCAAAGTACTGGAGTTTCAGCTTCAGCGTCATCCCCTCCAAAGAAATCCCAGGGCTGATCTCCTTCAGAATGGACTGGTTGGATCTCCTTGCAGTCCAAGGAACTCTCAAGAGTCTTCTCCAACACCACAGTTCAAAAGCATCAATTCTTCGGTGCTCAGCTTTCTTCACAGTCCAACTCTCACATCCATACATAAACACTGGAAAACCTATAGCCTTGATGGATCAACCTAGACAGCATATTAAAAAGCAGAGAGATTACTTTGCCAGCAAAGGTCCATCTAGTCAAGGCTATGGTTTTTCCAGTAGTCACGTATGGATGTGAGAGTCAGATGATAAAGCAAGCTGAGCACCGAAGAATTGATGCTTTTGAACTGTGGTTTGGAAAAGACTCTTGAGAATCCCTTGGACTGCAAGGAGATCCAACCAGTCCATCTTAAAAGAAATCAGTCCTGAATATTCATTGAAAGGACTGATGCTTAAGCTGAAACTCCTATACTTTGGCCACCTGATGCGAAGAGCTAATTGAAAAGACCCTGGTGCTGGGAAAGATTGAAGAAGGGATGAAAACTAGATGAGAAATAATGAGATGGTTGGATAGCCTCACTGACTCTGTGGACATGAGTTTGAGTAAGCTCTGGGAGTTGGTGATGGAAAGGGAAGCCTGGTGTCCTGCAGTCGGTGGGGTCACAAAGAGTCAGACACAACTGAGAGACTGAACTGAACTGAACTCTGCATATAAGGTAAATAAGCAGAGTTGACAATATATGGCTTGACATACTCCCTTCCCAAGTTGGAACCAGTCTATTGTTCCATGTCCAGTTCTAAATGTTGCTTCTTGACCTGCATACAGATTTTGCAGGAGGGAGGTAAGGTGGTCTGGTAATCCCATATCTTGAAGAATTTTCCACATTTTGTTGTGATCCACAAGCTAAAGGCTTTAGAATAGCTGACTGAAGCAGAAGTAGATGTTTTTCTGGAATTCTCTTGCTTTTTCAATGATCCACCAGATGTTGGCAATTTGATCTCTGGTTCCTCTGCCTTTTCTAAATCCAGCTTGAACATCGGGAAGTTTTCAGTTCATGTACTGTTGAAGCCTCATTTGGAGAATTTTGACATTACTTTGCTAATGTGTGAGATGAGTGCAATTGTGAGGTAGTTCGAACATTCTTTGACATTGCCTTTCTTTGGGATAGGAATGAAAAACTGACCTTTTCCAGCCCTTTGGCCACTGCTGAGTTTTCCAAATTTGCTGGCATATTTAGTGCAGCACTTTAATAGCATCATCTTTTAGGATTTGAAATAGCTCATCTGGAATTCCATCAACTCTACTAGTTTTGTTTGTAGTGATGCTTCTTAAGACTTCCTAAGTAGTGCTTCTTAAGTGATGTTTCTTGGCCTTACACTCCAAGATCTCTGGCTCTAGCTGAGTGTCACAGCATCATGGTTATCTGGGTCACTAGAGGCTGAGACAGAATTCCCTGTGAGTGTCCAGGAGTTTCCTACAGAGGTGTGGGTCAACGGTCAAGAGCACTCAGTACAACAGTTCTGGGAGCCCTGATGTGCTGGCATAATTCCTTTCAAAGGTGGTCACTTATAGCTATTACCCCTACCACAGTTAAACCTCAGGCCAAACTATAGGGAGGGAAAACAGCTCCACCCATCAACAGTAAATTGGCTTAAAGATTACTGAACCTGGCTCAGCCCACCCAAGCAAGAACCTGTTTACCCCACTGACAGTCCTTCCCTTCAGGAAGCTTCCACAGGCCTCTTATCCTCATCCATCAGAGGGCAGACAGAATTAAAACCACAATCACAGAAAACTAACCAAACTGATCATCTGGATCACAGCCTTATCTAACTCAGTGAAACCATGAGCCATGCCGAGTAGGGCAACCCAAGATGGATGGGTCATGGTGGAGAGCTCTGACAAAACGTCTTCCATTGGAGAAGAGAACGCATACCATTTCAGTATTCTTGTCTTGAGAACCCCATGAACAGTATAAAAAGACAAAAAGTTAGGACACTGACAGATGAATTCCCCAGGTCAGTAGGTGACAACTATGCTCCTGGAGAAGAGTGGGGAAATCGTTCCAGAAGGAATGAAGAGGCTGAGCCAAAGTGGAAACAATGCCCAAGTGTGGATACGCCTGGTGGTGAAATTAAAGTGCCATGCTAGAAAGAATATTGCATAGGAATCTGGAATGTTAGGTTGATGAATCAAAGTAAATCAGAAGTTGTCAAACAGGAGATGGCAAGAGTGAACATTGGCATTTTAGGAATCTGTCAGTCAGTTCATCAGTTCAGTCGTTCAGCCGTGTCCAGCTCTTTGTGACCCCATGAATCACAGCACGCCAGGCCTCCCTGTCCATCACCAACTCCCGGAGTTCACTCAGACTCATGTCCATCGAGTCACTGATGCCATCCAGCCATCTCATCCTCTGTCGGCCCCTTCTCCTCCTGCCCACAATCCCTCCCAGAATCAGAGTCTTTTCCAATGAGTCAACTCTTCACATGAGGTGGCCAAAGTACTGGAGTTTCAGCTTCAGCATCACCCCTTCTGAAGAAATCCCAGGGCTGATCTCCTTCAGAATGGACTGGTTGGATCTCCTTGCAGTCCAAGGGACTCTCAAGAGTCTTCTCCAACATCACAGTTCAAAAGCATCAATTCTTCGGCGCTCAGCTTTCNCTTCGGCACTCAGCTTTCTTCACAGTTCAACTCTCACATCCATACATGACCACAGGAAAAACCATAGCCTTGACTAGACAGACCTTTGTTGGCAAAGTAATGTCTCTGGTTTTCAATATGCTAAATGAACTAAAATATATCAAAGTGGGTGAACTTTAATTCAGATGACCATTATAACTACTGCTGTGGGCAAGAATCCCTTTGAAGAAATGGAGTAGCCTTTATAGTCAACAAAAGAGTCTAAAATTCAGTACTTGGGTCCAGGAAAAGGTCTATCAGCTATTGCCACATGGAATTTACTTCACAATTTCACATATGAATCATTTGTTCATCCCCTAGGTTTGCCCCTGATTTCTAACTATACTGCTGATAATATCAAGAAAGACTTAGAGATCCAAGAAGCCCTGACCATAAGTGATTTTGATTGACTTCTATTCTCCAAGGAAATTTGTCTTTAATCTGGACTCACATTTTTGCAAATTAAAGTCTTTAACTTATATGTTAAACATATACAATTATGGATGATAAAGTTTTTTTATAATTTTGTTTATATATTCATTTATTTTAGCTGTGCTGGGTCTTTGCTGCTTGGCGGTCTTTTCTCTAGTTGCAGCAAGCTGGGGCTACTCTCTAGATGTAGTACTTGGGCTTCTCATTGAGGTGTCTTCTCTTGTTGTGGACCACAGTCTTCAGTAGTTGCAGCTCCTGGGCTCTAGGGCACAGGCTTAATAGTTATGGCGCATGGGCTTAGTTGCTCCTCAGCATGGAGGATCTTCTCAGGTCAGGAATCAAACCTGTATCTCCTGCATTGACAGGCAGATTGTTTACCACTGAGCCAGGTAAAGCCCAGTGATAAATATTTGCAACAACTTATGAAAACAGAAAATTTCTCTTCACGATGTGAGGTGAGTGCCACCTCATTTTCTACCCTTCCCTACATGTGTAACCCCAAGCAGCACTTAGTATGAGTTGAAGTCTTCTTTCCATTCCCTTTTTTTTTCTTTTTCTCAGTTCTCCATTACCTCTTACCAAGAAGTAATTATTACATTCTTGTGGATCCTTCCAGAAGTTCTGAGATAAATTAGCTATATATAGCCATGCACCTTCTATTTTACTCAATTGTGAGCATACTATACCAGGGACTCTGTATTTCTTTTGTTTTATTCTGTGGGATCATTCCATACAGGTATGTGAAGAGCTTACTCATTCTTTTATAAGGACTCATGACAACCCATCTTGAGAAGTGATTCTTGTACTAGTAAGAACCCAAATGAAAACTCATTTATCGAAGCTTTTCTTCCTACTTCTACACTGGGTTCTAACAATTGTCCCCNGCTTAGTTGCTCCTCAGCATGGAGGATCTTCTCAGGTCAGGAATCAAACCTATATCTCCTGCATTGACAGGCAGATTGTTTACCACTGAGCCAGGTAAAGCCCAGTGATAAATATTTGCAACAACTTATGAAAACAGAAAATTTCTCTCCACGATGTGAGGTGAGTGCCACCTCATTTTCTACCCTTCCCTACATGTGTAACCCCAAGCAGCACTTAGTATGAGTTGAAGTCTTCTTTCCATTCCCTTTTTTTTTCTTTTTCTCAGTTCTCCATTACCTCTTACCAAGAAGTAATTATTACATTCTTGTGGATCCTTCCAGAAGTTCTGAGATAAATTAGCTATATATAGCCATGCACCTTCTATTTTACTCAATTGTGAGCATACTATACCAGGGACTCTGTATTTCTTTTGTTTTATTCTGTGGGATCATTCCATACAGGTATGTGAAGAGCTTACTCATTCTTTTATAAGGACTCATGACAACCCATCTTGAGAAGTGATTCTTGTACTAGTAAGAACCCAAATGAAAACTCATTTATTGAAGCTTTTCTTCCTACTTCTACACTGGGTTCTAACAATTTTCCCCAGCCACCAAACAAAGTTTCAGCGCTACTATTACCCTTGCCTCTGTGGCTCAAATTGCCATCTTGGACATTGTTCATTCTTGCCTCTGATGAATGCATGTCTGCAGCTCTTGGGCCTTCCAATCTGTGTCTAGCACTGGTCCTCATTAACTATGTGCCTTTTGTGCTTCATCACTCAGTTGTGTCCAACTCTTTATGATCCCATTCACTGTAGTCTGCCAGGCTCCTCTGTCCATGAGATTCTCCAGGCAAGAGTATTGGTGTGGCTTGCCATTTTCTTCTTCATTGATTAATTATAGTGTTCTCTTAAACTACCTGACTTTTTAGCAAGTCACTGAATCTGAGTCCCTTTTCTGCCATGTTTTTCTCTTGTCTTACCAAATGTTAGCCTGGAGTATCAGTTACATTTCAGCACATGTTGTCTCGGTTGTCTATCCTCACCCATCATCAGTTCCCTTTAGTAAGTCTAAGGCAAGTGCTCAGATACATATACATATCTTTCTTTATGAGCTCAGAATCATCATCTTGCCCCTGCCGTTCTTTTTAAAATACCATTGTTGGCTTTAAAAAGGAGTTTCTTTTCTTTCATATACCTAAACAACTCTAAGAGCAAAGACTCTCTGTTCAACTATGAAAACATTGCCTAGAGAATAACTTCTTTGACTGCCTTCTTTCACAATTTTTTTTTACATAATCCTTCCAAAAGCTTTCAGCACCTCTTAGATGTTTTCTGAGATCCTCTGAGACACAAAAAGCATGTCAAACAAGCAGCCATTTTTTCCAGGACCCTGAGTTTACTTTCCTCATGAAGAAACCTACCTTCCTATTTTTTATTCTCTAGAAAAAGAGTAAAAGGTAGTTTCATCCTTCCCTTTCTCTTAATATTGTAATATTAACTGTTAATTAACTTGTAGCCCTTCTTAGCCTTCAGGGTACAGCATTTATGTTTTAAGACTATAGTAAAATTGCAAAATAAGAGACATATCATGACCTCTTCATTGCTTATTTCATTTAATGTAGTAACACCATCCTCTCAGTCACAAGAGATGGGAAAATGATAATCATCTTCAATGTATCTCTCATCCCGACATATGATCAGATTCTTTGATGTCTTTGAAATCAAACTCTCTTTTCTCATATCATTGACCTCACTCAAACTTTCTGTCTCTAACAGCTCTCTATAAGCCATCTTTCAGGTAGGACTCTAAAAATATAAACATTTGCTTTCCCCTGAACCTTTTATTTTTTTTTCCTCTAGGAGGAAGGACGCTCATTTAATGAGTCAGATGCTAGGCATGTGCCTAGGCTGCATTTACTAGTGAGTAGCTCACTGTGGATTACTGATCACACCCATTGGCATGGCACGTTCTTACACTTTCTCCTTTTATGGACCAGGAGACGCAAAATAGCCCAGGACTTCTCCCACATAGAGGAGACTGAATCATCCAGTTGCCTTGATCATCAGTTCTCTTTCATATAAATTTCAATCCACTAATCCCAAAAGTTTCTGCCCTCCCCTGAGACTGGCAAGAACACAGTTCCCAAGTTAGAGTCTAGGCTTAGGGAAAGCAAAGATGCTTCTTAGGATTCTGTTCTATATGCCATTTTCCAAGCCCATCTTACTGGAGTTCTTGAGAGTTGAGGACAAAAACGTCCAACTAATAATTTTTGGCCAATAACATGGGCAAATTTATGAGAGGAGTGGCTGTGGTCTTGTTAATCTTGGATATACAATCACTATCCTAACATTCCTCAAAATCATAAAATGCATGACTTATAGTTCATATCCAATTACCAGATCCTTCTTGGAACTATCTGAGGTTCTGCTTGTCTCCATTGGTATCAAATAAAATTTCAAACTGTAGAATGTCATTCAAGGTGATCCAATATCTCAGACTAAATCTGCCTTGATAATTGCTTTATCATTGACTGCCGAAACATGAATCCACTAGCATAGACTTCCTCAGTTCAGTTCAGTCACTAGGTCATGTCTGACTTTTTGTAACCCCATGGACTGCAGCAGGCCAGGCTTCCCTGTCCATCACCAACTCCTGGAGCTTACTCAAACTCATCTCCATAGAGTCAGTGATGCCATCCAAACATCTCATCCTCTGTCGTCCCCTTCTCCTCCTGCCTTCAATCTTTCCCAGCATCAGGGTCTTTTCCATTGAGTCAGTTCTTCGCATCATGTGGCCAAAGCATTGGAGTTTCAGCTTCAGCATCATTCCCTCCAATGGTTATTCAGGACTGATTTCCTTTAAGATGGGCTGGTTGGATCTCCCTGCAGTCCAAAGGGTTCTCAAGAGTCTTCTCCAAAACCACAGTTCGAAAGCATCAATTATTCAATGCTCAGCTTGCTTTATAGCCCAACTCTCACATACATATATGGCTACTGGAAAAACCATAGCTTTGACCAGACGGACCTTGGCTGACAAAATAATGTCTCTGCTTTTTAGTATGCTCTCTAGGTTGGTCATAGTTTTTCTTCCAAGGAGAAATTTTTAATCTTTTAATTTCATGGCTGCAGTCACCACCTGCAATAATTTTGGAGCCCATAAAAATGAAGTCTGTTACTGTTTCCATTCTTTCCCCATCTATTTGCCAAGAAGTGATGGGACTGGATGCCATGATCTTAGTTTTCTGAATGTTGAGCTTTAAGCCATCTTTGCACTCTCCTCTTTCACTTTCACCAAGAGGCTCTTTAGTTCTTCTTTACTTTCTGCCATAAGGGAGGTGTCATCTGCGTATCTGAGGTGAGGTGAAGGTGAAGTTGCTCAGTCGTGTGCGACTCTTTGCGACCCCGTGGACTGTAACCTACTAGGCTTCTCCGTCCATGGGATTCTCCAGGCAAGAATACTGGAGTGGATTGCCATTTCCTTCTCCAGGGGATCTTCCCGACCCAGGGATCGAACCCAGGTCTCCCACATTGGAGACAGACGATTTAACCTCTGAGCCACCAGGGAAGCCCGTATCTGAGGTTGGTGAAATTTCTCCTGGCAATCTTGATTCCAGCTTGTGTTTCATCCAGTCCAGCATTTCACATGATGTACTCTGCATATAAGTTAAATAAGCAGGGTGACAATATACAGCGTTGATGAGCTCCTTTCCCAATTTACAGCCAATTTGTTGTTCCATGTCTAGTTCTAACAGTTGCTTTTTGACCTGCATACACATTTCTCAGGAGGCAGGTCAGGTGGTCTGGTATTCCCATCTCTTTAAGAATTTTCCACAGTTTGCTGAGATCCACAGAGTCAAAGTCTTTGGGGTGGTCAATAAAGCAGCAGTAGATGTTTTTCTGGAACTCTCGCTTTTTCCATGATCCAGCCGATGTTGGCAATTTGATATCTGGTTCCTCTGCCTTTTCTAAAACCAGCTTGAACATCTGGAAGTTCTCATTTCACGTACTGTTGAAGCCTGGCTTGGAGAATTTTGAGCATTACATTGCTAGCATGTGAGATAAGTGCAATTGTGAGGTAGTCTGAGCATTCTTTGGCTTTGCCTTTTGTATGAGATTGGAATGAAAACTGACATTTTCCAGTCCTGTGGCAACTACTGAGTCTTCCAAATTTGTTGGCATATTGAGTACAGCAGTTTCACAGCATCATCTTTTAGGATTTGAAATAGCTCAACTGGAATTCCATCACCTCCACTAGCTTTGTTCATAGTGATGCTTCCTAAGGTCCACTTGACTTGGCATTCCAGGATGTCTGGCTCTAGGTGAGTGATCACACCATCATGGTTATCTGGGTCATGAAGATCTTTTTTGTATAGTTCTTCTGTGTATACTTGCCACCTCTTCATAATATCTTCTGCTTCTATTAGGTCCATATCATTTCTGTCCTTTATGGAGCCCATCTTTGCATGAAATATCCCCTTGATATCTCTAATTTTTTTTGAAGAGATCTCTAGTCTTTCCCATTCTGTTGTTTTCCTTTATTTCTTTGCATTGATCACTGAGGAAGGCTTTCTTATCTCTCCTTGCTATTCTTTGGAACTCTGCATTCAAATGAGTATATATTTCCCTTTCTCCTTTGCCTTTAGCTTGTCTTCTTTTCTCAGCTCTTTGTAAGGCCTCCTCAGACAGCCATTTTGCATGTTTGCTTTTCTTTTGCTTGGGGATGGTTTTTATCACTGCCTCTTGTACAATGTCAAGAACCTCCATCCATAGTTCTTCAGGCATTCTATCAGATCTAATCCCTTGAATCTATTTGTCACTTTCCCTGTATAATCATATGAGATTTGATTTAGGTCATACTGAATGGTCTAGTGGTTTTCTCTACTTCTTAAATTTAAGTCTGAATTTGGCAATAAAGAGTTCATGATCTGAGCCATAGTCATCTCCCAGTCTTGTTTTTGCTGACTGTATAAAGCTTCTTTATCCCTGACTGTGAAGAATGTAATCAATCTGATTTTGGTATTGACCATCTGGTGATGTCCATGTGTGGAGTCTTCTCTTGTGTTGTTGGAGGGTGTTTACTATGACCAGCATGTTCTCTTGGCAAAACTCTGTTAGCCTCTGACTTGCTTCATTTTGTACTCCAAGGCCAAATTTGCCTGTTACTCCAGGTATCTCTTGACTTGCTATTTTGCATTCCAGTCACCTATAATGAAAAGGACATCTTTTTTGGCTGTTAGTTTTAGAACTTCCTAAATAGATCCTTTTTACACTTCTGTGGTTGGCTTATACTCTTTCCCCTCTAAAGAAGCTTTCCCCAAATCCTTGACCTCCACCTGCCATACTTAGTCACTTCACATATAGCTACTGATCACCTTCTATGTTGCAGCCACTGAGCCAGATCCTGTGGAGATTCAAGGTAAATATAATATTCAAACCTTGCCACACTTAGAGATATTATCAGATCCTTCCAGTTGTTAAGAATGTCTACTCCCTTTTTGCTCTAGTCTTACATTACTTATTGTGCCTTGGACTATAGAAATGTGTATATATTCCATATCTCCACCACTGAATGACAAACCTCTTGCAGGCAAATACTACTTTTTATTCATTCTTTCATTTTCCAGTAACTTAAAAAGAGGCATATTTATATAAAATTTTTATAAAATTATTTAATTATCCTGCCACATGTTTGGAAGCCAAGTTTGGCATCTCACATTGATAGCAAACGTGGTATTAACCAACATTTTCACTCCACATATTCCAAACACAGTTTTCGCCAAACACCTTGCAGGTGTTAACTTAGTTTCCTTCAAAACAGACCTTTGAGGTAGGTGCTATTATTGTTATTTCCATTTATACAGATGAGAAAACTGAGACATATATATATATTAAATAACTTGCCACACAAGCAATGAGTGGAAAAATGAGGCTGTCAGTGCTTATAGTGAAAGGATAAATAGGAATAGTCTGCATCAGGGATGCTTTCTGGAAAGCTCCAATCTGAGAACTTTCCTTGCAGTTTCTTATATGGGTGGATATGCTGTGTCATTCCAAACAAATCAGCCACATTGTCACAAGGTGGAGCAGCCTTTGAAGAAAATGATGAGTGAGTCAAAATTACTGAAATATAATACCAGAGCCCTTAACTAGGATTGAAACTTAATTTTACCCTCAGCTTTGCTACTTACAAATAGATAATTTTGCATCGGTCACCCCATGATTCTCACTTTTCTTATCAGGGAATGGAGAAGATTATGCCTGCTTTGTAGGGTTGTTTGGAAAGATTAAATGAGACACTAAACAAGAAAGCATTCAATATCAGAAGGCTACTGTATGAATTGAAGGAACCACTGTTACTTCAGGCTTACTGCAGTCTTACTCACTCTGGTGTCAAGGTAACAGACAGAGAGTTTATTGAGAAGTTCAGTGAGAAAGTTGTGATGGTAGAGGCTTGGTACAAAGCCTGAAGTCATTTCTGTGATCTGAGAGGATTCACTTTTTGCTACACTGAGACAGAGACAGAGAGTGTGAACAGGTTCTATTTTAACGGCAGAAATTTTAAGTGGAAATTTTCCTCCTTACTTTCAGTATTGCTTGAGAACTTTTTTCAGTAAATACAATAATTTTCATCTAAGTTTAAAATCCAAGCTGATATTTTTGTTCTTTTTTTAACTTGCACAACTTGGAAATCAAGGCCAGTATTGACAACATTCCACATTCTGAATAAGAATCTTCATAGGGCATTCAAAAATCCCCCCAGAAACTTCTTTCACTTTCTTATATTAACTTGAATCCCTCTAGCTACAATGCCTGTTCCTCTGGCTTGTTTTAACAGGGAACATCTGGCCTGCAACCTCCATATAATATCCATTCATGGATTTATTAAATTGTAATGCATATTAGCTGGGTTACATATTCTGAAAGTAGCAGGCTCTTAGCTTTACCAGCAGTCATATTTCAGTTCTGTGCAAAATATACCCCTGGGAGCTCTTAGCAGATGTTTGCTAAAATTATTGAAAGAAACAAGAACTAAGAATTTCCCTAGTTTTGAATCCACAGTGAGTAAACCATTTTAAAACAGCCACAAGGCATTTCCAAGTCTGAAAATTAGAATGGCACTCTTTTTATGAATATCCTTGTCCAAGTGAAGATTATGCCATCTTACATAAGAAAACATGTTCCTATCACAGCTGTTATGGCTTATGCATGTTAAAATAATGTTTTTTAAAAGATTTCATATAGTCTTACTTCAAAAGTGACAAGTGGGATCAGATTTGACGTAACAACCTAAATCAGGAAGCATAAAAAGAAAGAGCAAGAGGATAAGAGAGTGAGAACAGGAGTGAGAATGAGAGCAAGAGAGAAGGGAGGGATGGATGCACAAAGGGAAAGCTGAAAGGAAAAATATTCTTTCCTCTGTTCCTAGAAAACATATGGTGGTTTTATAGCATGTTATTTGTTTCCTTTGTTTTCTATATAATACTTTGTAAAATCAGTGCTGGGAGAAATTTTGGCAGGAGTAAATCCAAATTAAAGGGTGATATACCTAAATATATAAAGCAGATATTAACAGACATAAAGGGAGAAACTGACAATAATATGATGATAGTAGGGAATTTTAACACCCCGCTTACATTAAAGGACAGATCCTCTAGACAGAAAATCAACAAGGCAACAGTGGTCTAAAATGACACCATAAACTGGTTTGACTCAGTAGATATCTCCAGAACATTCCATCCAAAAACAGGAGAATGCACATTCTTTTCAGGTGTGTATGGAGTTTTCTCAAGGATAGATCACATGCTAAGAAACAAAACAAACCTCAACAACCTGAACCTCAAACAAAACAAAACAAACCTTAATTCTACACTTAAGAGGATAGAAACTATGTCAGTCTATTTTTCTAACCTCAAGGACATGAGTTATAACTCATTCAGAAACAAAAATGGGAAAAAGACAAACACATGAGGGTTAAACATGCTGCTAGAAAACCAAAAGATCAATTAAGAAATCAAAGAGAAAATCAGAAAATACCTCAAGACAAATGAAAATGGAAACATAACTTAGCAAAACCTATGGAATGCAGTAAAAGCAAAGGGAAGCTTATAGTAATAAAGGTTTTCTCAAGAGATTAGAAAAATCTCAAATAAACAACCTAACCTACCATCTAAAGGAATTAGAGAAAGAAGAACAAAGAAATCCCCAAGTCAGTAGAAGAAAAGAAATAATATAGTTTATAGAGAAAATAAAGTAAGCCAAAAAGAAAAAGAAAGGAGAAAAGAAAAATAATAAAAACAAGATCTGGGTTTTTTAAAAGGTAAACTTTTAACTAAGCTTATCAAGAAGAAAAGAGAGAGGAACAAATAAACAAAATTAAAAATTAAAGGGGAGAAAATGTTTAAAATACCACAGAGACACAAAATATAAGAGAATACTACAAATAATTACATGACAACAAATAAGTCAAACTAGAATAAATGGAAAATTTTCTAGAAACATAAAACCTGGCAAGTCCAAATTACACAGAAGCAGATAATCTGTTCAGATTGATCACCAGTACTGAAATAGAAATTGTTATTGAAAAAACTTCCAAAAAACAAAAATCCAGGACCAGACAGCATCACAGGGGAATTCTACTAAATACATAAAGAATACCATTATGTAACCTTCTAAGTTCAGTTCAGTTCAGTTTGGTTCAGTCGCTCAGTCATGTCCCACTCTTTTTGACCCTATGGACTGCAGCATGCCAGGCCTCCCTGTCCATAACCAACTCCTGGAGCTTAACTCACTCATGTCCATTGAGTCGGTGATGCCATCCAACCATCTCATCCTCTGTCATCTCCTTCTTCTCCTGCCTTCAATCTTCACCAGCATCAGGGTCTTTGAAAATGAGTCAGCTCTTTGCATCAGTTGGCCAAAGTATTGGAGTTTCAGCTCCAACATCAGTCCTTCCAATGAACACCCAGGACTGATCTTCCTTAGGATGGACTGGTTGGATATCCTTGCAGTCCACGGGACTCTCAAGAGTAGTCTTCTCCAACACCACAGTTCAAGAGCATCAATTCTTCGGGTGCTCAAATTGCTTTATAGTCTAACTCTCACGTCCATACATGACCACTGGAAAAGCCATAGCCTTGACTAGATGGACCTTTATTGGCAAAGTAATTAATGTCCCTTCTTTTTAATATGCTGTCTAGGTTGGTCATAATTTTCCTTCCAAGGAGTAAACGTTCTTTTAATTTCATGGCTGC
Organism: Redunca redunca; assembly: GCA_006410935.1. Classification (NCBI taxonomy): domain Eukaryota; kingdom Metazoa; phylum Chordata; class Mammalia; order Artiodactyla; family Bovidae; genus Redunca; species Redunca redunca. Next base: position 49,434 of record SJYQ01009140.1, read on the forward strand.
AGTCACCATCTACAGTGATTTTGGAGCCCAAAATGTAAAGTCTGCCACTATTTCCACTGTTTCCCCATCTATTTGCCATGAAATGATGGGACCAGATGCCATGATCTTAGATTTCTGAATGTTGAGCTTTAAGCCAACTTTTTCACTCTCGTCTTTCACTTTCATCAAGAGGCTCTTTAGTTCTTCTTCACTTTCTGCCATAAGGGTGATGTCATCTGCATATCTGAGCTTACCGATATTTCTCCTGGCAGTCCTGATTCCAGCTTGTACTTCTTCCAGCCCAGCATTTCTCATGATGTACTCTGCATAGAAGTTAAATAAGCAGGGTGACAATATACAGCCTTGACATACTCCTTTTCCTATTTGGAACCAGTCTGTTGTTCCATGTCCAGTTCTAACTGTTGCTTCCTGACCTGCATACAGATTTCTCAAGAGGCAGGTCAGGTGGTCTGGTATTCCCATCTCTCTCAGAATTTTCCACAGTTTATTGTGATCCACATAGTCAAAGGCCTTGGCATTTTCAATAAAGCAGAAATAGATGTTTTTCTAGAACTCTCTTGCTTTTTCAATGATCCAGTGGATATTGGCAATTTGATCTCTGGTTCCTCTGACTTTTTAAAACCAGCTTGAACATCTGGAAGTTCATGGTGTGCTATTGAATCCTGGCTTGGAAAATTTTGAGCACTGCTTTACTAGCATGTGAGATGAGTACAATTGTGTGGTAGTTTGAGCATTCTTTGAGTAACCTTCTAAAACTATCCCCAAAAGTTAAAAGGAAAGAACACTCCTAAATTCATTCTTCAAGTCCAACATTACCCTGAAACCAAAACAAGACAAAGACACTACAATGAAAGAATTATAGGCCAATATCTTTGATGAATATAGGCAGAAAAATCCTCAACAAAATAGCAGCAAAGCTAATCCAATGATACATGAAAGAAATCATACTATAATCAAGTGGAATATATTCCAGGGAAACAAGGATGGTTCAATATTCACAAATCAAACAATGTGATACATCACACTAACAAAAGGAAAATTAATTCAACATCTATTCATGATAAAAATTCTCATCAAAGTTGGTATAGAAGGAAAATATCTCAATCCAATAAAGCTCATTTATGACAATCCCACAGTTAATATTATACTAAATGGTGAAAAGTTGAAATCTTTTCCTCTAAATTCAGGAAGCAAAGGAGGAATGCCCATTCTTACCACTTCTATTGATAAAGTATTGGGAGTCTTAATCATAGAATACAAAGAAAAGAAATAAAAGACATCCAAATCCAAAGAGAAGAAAAACTGTGACTCTTTGTAGATGACATGGTACTATGCATAGAAAAAAAAATTTCTCCCCCCAAAAGCTTTAGAACTAATAAATAAATTTAGTAAAGTTTCAAGACACAAAATTAAATCTGTTGCTTGTCTATGTACTAAAAATAAACCACCAGGGAGTGAAAACAACCCTATTTAAAACCATATCAAAAAAATGTAAATCCAGGAATAAACTTAGCCAAGGGGATAATATACTTTGGCCACCTGATGTAAAGAGTCAATTATTTGGAAAATATCCTGATTCTAGGAAAGCCTGAGGGCAAGAGGAGAGGAGAGTGACAAAGGATGAGATGGTTGGATGGCATCACAGAATCAATAGACATGAGTTTGAGCAAACTCTGGGAAATAGTGAAGGACAGGGAAGCCTGACATGCTGCAGTTCATGGGATCACAAAGAATGGGATACAACTTAGCAACTGAACAACAACAGCAAGGAGATAAAAGATCTATATTCTCTGAAAAACCATGAAAAACACTGATGAAAGAAGTTAAAGATGATATTAAAACAAAGAAAGTGAAAAATGTCCATGTTCTTTGATTGGAAGAATTAATATTGTTAAATTATCCATATTACCCAAAGTTATCCACAGATTTAATGCAATCCCTATCAAAAGACCCATGACATCTTTCACAGAACTAGAATAAATAATCCTAAATTTTTTATAGAACAACAAAAAACCCCTAATTGTCAAAGCAATCTTGAGAAGAAAAAATTAATAAAGCTGGAGATATCATGCTCCCTGACTGCAGACTACAAAGCTACAGTAATCAAAACAGCATGGTACTGGCACAAAAGTAGACACGTAGACCAATGGAACAGAAACAAATCCATGGTCAGTTAATCCACAAAACAGAGGTAAAAATACACAAAGGATAAAAGACCATCTCATCAATAAGTATTGCTAGGAGAACTACTGGTAAAAGAATTAAGATTAAAACTCCTCCTTACACCATATACAAAATAAACTCCAAATGGATTAAAGACCTAAATGTAAGACCTGAAGCCATAAAACTTCTAGAGTAGAATTCAGGCAAAACACCCTGACATACAGTCAACCAATATTTTTCTGCATCAGTCTCTAGAGGCCAAAGAAACAAGAATAAACAAATGAGACCTAATTGAACTTAAAAGCTTTTGCACAGCCAAGGAAACCATCAATGAAAATGAAAAGACAACCTTCTGAATGGGAGAAAATATTTGTAAATGATGTGACCTATAAGGGATTAAAATCCAAAATATACAAACAACTCATATAATTCAATATTAAACAAACAACATGATTACAACAAATGAAGGAATATAACAAAACAGAAACAGACTCACACATATGGAAAACAAACTATTGGTTACCAGTGGGGAGAGAGAAGCTGGAACAGGTGAGTCAGGGGTAAGGGTTTAAAAGGTACAAAATAATATGTATAAAAGAAATAAGCACCAAGCACGTATTGCACACCACAGGGAAATATTTTTTGTAATAACTTTAAATGACATATAATCCATAAAAATATTGAATCACTGTACTGTACATCTGAAGCTAATATAATATCATAAATCGACTATAATTCAAAGAAAAAATTAAAAGGTATATAAACCAGATAAAGAAAATAATTTCCTTGGAGGAAATATTAAACATTGCAACCTTGCGTTTTATTCATATCTGCGTGAATTTCCATTGACAGTAAGTGATACATGGGGTCGCAAAGAGTCGGACACGACTGAGCAACCGAACTGAACTGAACTGATCTGAATTCTTTTTCTAATTCAGCAGACACAGAAATCAAGAACTTTGTATTATTGTTTCTGTGGAAGTGGTCATTTTCTCTCTCTATTCCATGAGATTCAAATTCCTTTTTCATAAATATCCCCAGGAGTGTAAGTCAAAATCCATGCCACAGCAGTTGAGAAAGACCATGGTCCACAAAATTCTATGCTCTGCTTATAGATTAACATATTTACTGTTTCTGAGAAGAGCAGGAAGTTTCCAAATCATGCATAGTTGTGAATGAAGCATTTTAGCAAGTAATCATCAAGGAATAACCAAAGATCAATTCCCATTGTCACCTAATAAAGAGAGATTGAGTTTTAAAGGCTATATTCACAGTATGTACACACCAAAGAAACCCAGGGCTGAGACTCTGAAAGCAGGACAGAGACTGGTGGGGCACTTTGTGAAAATGATCCTCAGATATGTCCACCATCAAGTGTGCATTTGGAGTGCTTTCTTTCTTACCACATTAAGGCACCAACATCATCACCAGACAAATATCACTGATATAAAAATATTTCTATTGTTCCTTCATAAGTGTAAGTAATAATTAGCCAATCCATGAATTTTTGCAAGTATAGAAATTACAAAGAAAAAATTAAAACTCCCCTTAATTCTACTATCCTATTAATCATAGTTTGGTTCATTTTCCTCCTGGAAATTTATTTCCTTGAACCACAGAAATTTATTGTCACCTAGTTCTAAAAGCTAGAAATTCAAGAATAAAGTGTTTGTAGAGTTCATTTCCGGAAATTTTTTTTATACCAAGAAAGATTATTCCTTGCTTAAAAAAATTGGATTATTCTATAAATTCAGTACTTTTCATTTAATATAATGTCATAAGCATTTTCTATGTCATTAAATATTGCTCAAAAATTAAATTGGTGTATATTATACCATAGCATAATCATGACAGTATTTGTTTGACCCTCCCTCTATTGCTAGACATTGTGTTTGTTCTAATTTTTCAGTGCTGTAAATATTCAATGAGCATACTCGTATATAAATTTTTGCTTTCATAGGATAAGTTCCTGATTGTGAAATTGCTAAATCAAGGGAAAACAAGTATTTTGAAGCTCTTGTCCCAAATTATCAAAGTACTCTACTGAAGTGGAGTGTTAGTCACTCAGTTGTGTCCAACTTTTTGTGACCCAGTGGACTGTAGCTTCCCAGGCGCCTCTGTCTTTGGAATCCTCCAGGCAAGAATACTGGAGTTGGGTTGCCATTTCCTTCTCCAGGGGATCTTCTGGATCCAGGTATTGAACCTGGGTCTCCTGCATTGCAGGCAGATTCCTTGCTGTCTAAGCCACCTGGGAAAGAGTAGACCAATTTACAGTCCCAGCAGCTGAGTTAAAAAGAATCTATTTCCTGAACACATAGAAATGACCATTGTATTTATCTTTGACAATTTAAAAGTCATGAGGTTGTACATTGCTGTTAGTTTTATATGCATTTCCTTAACAATCACAGTTGAACGCATTGCTGTCTATTGATTAAGTGTTTCCTTCTAGTGATAAAGCCAAAAGGTTTTTACCTCAAATCCCCTGGGCATTTTCCTTACTCATCTCAAGAGCATATGAAAGGAAACAATAGAGTACTTGAATCCTGGAATTGGTTTGCTTCCTCTCCTTGGTAACCCTTTCATTCATAATACCAGTTTCATTCATGATATCTCCTTAGCTAACCAGGAAGTGAGATATTTACTTACAAGTGCTGACTAGAGTGAATCATTGAAGTGTGTGAACATTATAAATAGATTCTTGTGGGTACTAAGAAAGATGTTTATAAATTTCAAAATATAAGAGAAACCTAAGTCAGGCAGCTGTGAAAAGAAGCCTGCATGTTCCTATCAGTGTGACTGGAATGATCAAAAATGAATTTCAGAATCTAATGTCAACTTTATAATTCAAATTATGCATTTTATTATTTTGTGTGTGGCTATTGGCAACAATTTAAATAAGGAGAAGAACAACAGCAAATACTTATTAATACCACATGCACAGAACACTAATTTAGATTCTAGATTTTTAAAAAAGAAGACATTGATAGTGCTTTAACAGAATTATGGAGGGCAAGTAGATTTCAACGACAATGAAGTGCTGGAAGTAGGGAGATTATATTTTTGAAAAATCATATGAGTCATTGTGAGGCCTTGAGAAGTGAACTCTTCAACCAACTAAGTTGCAATCTTCTCCTTGGACAAGGGAGAGAAGGGAGCAGAAGAGACCTGCTCAAAAGAGAGTAGTGGGTTGATCTTCATCATAGGAACTGACTGGCCTCCTGACTAAAATCAGAGCCTTTTTATTCTTTTTGGGTTATGGTCTTTCAACACAGAAGGAAGGTGGGTGGTCTTCACCACTTTTGCTTCTGGTCTGACTGCAATGAATGAAGAAGATGTAGATGGTTGGAATAGAGAAAGGGTAATTGGTGATTGCAGCCATGAAATTAAAAGACGCTTACTCCTTGGAAGGAAAGTTATGACCAACCTAGATAGCATATACAAAAACAGAGACAGTACTTTGCCAACAAAGGTCCATCTATGGACCAAAAACCATAGTCAAGTCTATGGTTTTTCCTGTGGTCATGTACAGATGTGAAAGTTAGACTGTGAAGAAAGCTAAGCACCAAAGAATTGATGCTTTTGAACTGTGGTGTTGGAGAAGACTCTTGAGAGTCCCTTGAACTGCAAGGAGATCCAACTAGTCCATTCTAAAGGAGATCAGTCCTGGGTGTTCTTTGGAAGGACTGATGCTAAAGCTGAAACTCCAGTACTTTGGCCACCTCATGTAAAGAGCTGATTCATTGGAAAAGACTCTGATGCTGGGAGGGATTGGGGGCAGGAGGAGAAGGGGACGACAGAGGATGAGATGGCTGGATGGCATCACTGACTCGATGAATATGAGTTTGGGTGAACTCCAGGAGTTAGTGATGGACAGGAAGGCTTGGCGTGCTGCGATTCATGGGGTCGCAAAGAGTCGGACATGACTGAACGACTGAACTGAACTGAACTGAAAAGATGAGGGATAGAAGTAATACTCATAAATATCTATAAAATATCTGTTAATATGACTGAAAGGGGGTCCCCAAGATAAAAACCATGGGCAAGTTCCACAGTGGAATCCAGCTGAGAGTTGTCAAGAGACAACACTCTCGGCAACTAGGAGAATGGATGCTTCGGTGCTGAAAGGAGATCCTAAGCACTGACCCCAGTTCCATGTTAGCTGGTTAGGGCCTTCAACTCAAGTATAACTGCAATGGATGAGAAAAGCACAGAAAGAAACTAAATTGAGATTGTTATTCTGCTACTGTGGCAGGATGAAGACTCTAGAGAGAAAAATATTGATAACCATTTTATTGATAATAAATATTGAATAATATTGATAACCACCTTAACACCTTAAAGCTCAACATTCAGAAAATGAAGATCATGGCATCCAGTCCCATCACTCCATGGGAAATAGATGGGGAAACAGTGGAAACAGTGTCAGACTTTATTTTTTTGGGCTCCAAAATCACTGCAGATGGTGACTGCAGCCATGAAATTAAAAGACACTTACTCCTTGGAAGAAAAGTTATGACCAACCTAGATAGCATATTCAAAAGCAGAGATATTANCGACTGAACTGAACTGAACTGAACACCCTTAAATGTGGCAAAATACAAAAACAAAAGCACAAAATTCATTGACATTTTACAATTTTCTTTTTTAAATTGGGATATAGTTGCTTTACCAAGTTGTTAGTTTCTGCTATACAGCAAAGTAAATCAGCTCTATATATGCAAATATCCCCTCCCTCTTGGATCTCCCTCCCACTCCCCACCTCACCCTTCTAGGTCATCACGGAGCACTGAGCTGAGCTCCCTGCACTATAAATCAGGTTTCCACTATCTACTTGTTTTACACACAGCAGTACGTATATGTCAATCCCACTCTCCCAATCCACTCCAACTCTCTCCCCACCTCCCCTATGTCCACAACACCACCATCACAAAAATATGCAAACAACAAATGCTGGAGAGGGCATGGAGAAAACGGAACCCTCTTGCACTGTTGGTAGAAAAGTACACTGATACAACCACTATGGAGAAGTATTGAGGTTCCTCAAAAAATAAATAGAACTACCATATGACTACATATGATAATCCCACTACTGGGCATATACCCAGGGAAAAACCATAACTCAAAATGACATGCACCCCAGTGTTCATTGCAGCTATTTACAATAGCCAGAACACGGAAGCAACCTAAATGTCCAAAATTCATTTACATTTATCAAGACCCTACTCATTGATTCAACAAAGCTCCTGAATACCTGCCTCCAAGCTAACTATAGCCCAAAATACAGAGATGAGTAACATACAAAGCCTGACCTCATAGATGTTATTCTTACAAGGGTGAATTGGCAATGAGGAAATATTGGATTACTTGATTCTCTAGAATGGAATATCTAGTTGGGACCATCTCATTGGACTATCCAGTCTGAATGATAGCAAGCCTGAGGTCGACCTATATGACACCTATGTTGGATCACTTTTTTCACCATCACAGAGTTGAAATGTAGTTTCTTTTATTAAAATTCAACATGCACAGTTTTCTACTGTATAAAGCATACAAAGTGAGGTGTATCTGACATACCCTTAGACTGGGGTGCAATCATGCAGAAATATGAGACAAGGTTAGTTTTGATATCACCAGGTCTGCCATTTGTGAAAAATTATTACTGTGATTTACAAATCAAATCCTGAATTAATAAGATAGAATATTTGCTCTGTTACCCACAGATCTAAATTTCATGCCATTGTAGTAGTTGGACAATCCAGAAGTCAATAATCATGAATATGGGATGACTCCTTCAATATTTGTTTTTGCCTTTAGAATAAGGACTAACTGCTAACTCATTCCATTATATTGTATCTGCATGGGCTAGCAAGATTCTCCAACTAGAATGACTACTCTCAGTATATTTTCCCGACTGTGCCAGAAATTCTAGTTATATTGAAAATGAAATCTTAATGAAGAAAAGGGTACTTTCCTTCATTCATCACATAAGAGAAAAACTCCCTGCTATATTCTCCAAGATCTCTTGGCCAGAGAGTAATAATGTACCACCTAGGCTGAGTTTCCTGCTTCTTTTGATATCACTGTGATAAGCTTATGTGGTGGGGGCGGGCAAAGCAGAAGCAGAGCATCAGCATTTCACATTAATGTGGTATTCTTGCTACCTGCAAGACCAAGTGGGGCTGTGAGAGTTATAGTCACCCTCCCAGTTCCCTGGAGGATGACAGAATGCCAATAGGATAACACACACATCTTGCAAAGGCACTAGCTCACTGCGGCAGATGCTTAGCACCTGGCTGCACTGAGCTGGCGGGAGGACTCACCATAGTCTGCGCTGCAAAATCACAGGAAGAGCTGTTTATAAACCTGTGAAAGGAGGAAGCTTCATTCAAAGGAAAAGGCTTTAGAGGAAATCCAGCTGCCTAGCACATAATCTGTTTCCCCTGCCTTCATCCTCCTGGGTACTTTGCAGTAAGTAATGAGAAATTGACCATTACATAGGGTGAAAATAGTATAGAGAGAGAGAAAGAAAGAAAGAGAGAGAGAGGAGAAAGAAGGGAAAAGAGAAGAGGGGAGGAGGAGGTCTAAAAAGGCAAGGTAAGACAGCTAGTTTACCAGCAGCTTCATTTGGGGGGTGGTAGGTACACTTTTTTCTAACCTGCTAAATATCTAGACATGATGTGAAAGTGATCGGATGAGTATCTTTAACCCTATTTCCTTTACAGTTTTTAGGCACTCTGCAGGTAATTTCAGTGCTTAATAAAACATGCCAATAAAACAACAGAAAGATCTGTGTTAGATTTTCTAAGAAGCTTTAAGTCAAACATGTATTGCAAATTCAGACACATAATACATTCAATCACTGTTCCAATCTACAGTCATCACATACCTTGTTCATTTCATGCAATTTACCAAGATGACTAAGATCTGACATATTACAGTGCAACTCTTCAGCACACAGAAATCTAGTGAAACCACTGGGGAAACGATTCTTAATAGTAGTGCTTAACTATAAATCTTTCCATGGCTGGTCACAAATTTAACCTTCGGCTAAACTCCAGTCTCAGTCTTTCTGTTGCCTTGCATTACAAGGCTTAGGATGCTTCTGAATTATAACCAAAATAATCATGGTTTTAAATTAAACTATATTCACACATGCATACCCACATACACACATAATTCATTTGACACAAACATCAGCAATTAGATTTTATTCCTAGAAACCTCATACCTGATAGAGTGAAACATGAGATTAAAAGAAAAAAGAGAGAGAGAGAGTGAGCACAAAGAAGCACTCCTAGCACTTGGTGTTTAAATGTTTTCTCCCCACCCCTCTTTTCTAAATTGTTAAGGATATTTTTTGGAATGCTTTGGCAGGACTCCAAAGATTATTGACACCATATTTCAGCATCACACATAGAATTATAATCTCCATTCCAAACTGAGTGCCAGTCTGAACCTTAAGAAATACCTTATCCTTGCTCCCTCGCCCTGTTACAGAAACTCCTAATGTGGATGTAGTTGCAGGTTTGAAAGAATCAAACGCAATGCTGCACTGCTTTTCTCCTTTTAAATTCCACCCTAAGAGTCACCTCTAAGCCCACTGGTTTTTACCCACCTCAGCCTCCTTCAAATAGCTTAATCCCAACATACAATATTGAACATTCCTGACTCCTACATTCCACTCACCCCCTAATCCTTTAAATCTCTTCCCCACAGTCCTTTGACACATTCCTAGGATTTATCGATCTCTTGTAATTCAGGATTAGTTTGCATATTTACCTTGGGTCACTCTGGGATACACAAAACTATCTTGTTACTAAGCAAGTTTGCACACCCTGAAGAAGTTAGAGGTAAGTGACATATACATTCAGATACTGACACTGTTATGTACTCTAAATGCTGAATATAAGGAGCTAGACTTAGCAAATACAAGTGAGGATATCCAATTAAATTTGCATTTCAGATAGCCAATATATTTTGTATAAGTATGTCCTTTGCAATATCTGGGACATACTTATATAATAATGTATTTATTATTTATATAACATTCAGATTTATCTGAACATCCTATCCTTTATCTGCCATCCTTTGCTGAATCTGGACACAGTGAGGAGGAAGTCAAAGTTTAACGAATAGAAGCAGACCTCAACAAAAAGTCAGAGGACCCATGTCCAGCCTCAGAGTTTAGGAGAGGAGAGCGTGTAGCCGGACAGACATGAGAAGGCATACAGCTGCCATTCCGCTATTTGATGTCATGTCCAACATCCTTAACCAATCAAGACACCCCTTCTGGCTTCAACACAACCCCTCAGACATCCATTACAAATCAGTCAGACTTCTCTCATGAGATGAAACCTTTTAGCAATCCCTGGCCTAGACAAGGCTAAGTGTGCAATATGTGGAATTACTCAGGTTTAGTTCCCAAGCACATCTCAGTGGGCTTTCCTTACTCTATGAAAAACAGACAATAAAATAAAAAGAACAAGAAAAATGACCTTAAAAAAACAGGAAATTCCTTGCTAATGAATGATTACCAAGTGGTAGTTCAGAAAATATGGATTACAATCCACATTTTACCTCACTGATAATGCACATTCTTTCTTTGGTTTTTACAAGTTAAAAGATACCTAATTTGTATACTGTAACTACATACATTCAAAGATTACATATTGGCCACCTACTAAATGAATTAAAGTTATAAAAGTGATGTATTTACAAAATTAAACTCTTGCTTTAGTAAGGTTTCTTCTACTAAACTCAAAATTAGATGACTCTAAGAGGTCCTACACTGCCACGTAATGCAGAAAAGGTTGTGTAACTGAGCACAACTTGCAGAGTGCCCGCAGTTTTCAGGAAGCATGCTTGGTTATCAATGTGGTCTTAACTTGGTAATGGTTTCCAAGTGCCTTGTACTTATGAATTACTCTTGGCTTAACTTTTTCATTTACATTGGACTTTGTTGTGGCTCGTTTGGTTAACCCCAGAGTGTATAGCGATATATGCTTCCATCAACAGTTTTTGAGAACCATAATTTTGCAATCACCAGACTTTAAGTCATGTATACATTGTGATTCAAAGACGAGTCATCTCCACCACTCTGCTAAGGCAAACCACAAAAATTTGCTTATACAGTGACACGTTCCCTCTTATTACTGTATTCCCTTCCCTCTCTAGAGTGGGAATGGATAGAATAAGTGGGCTGTGGGGTCTTTTCCTCTGCCAATCCGCACTACCATCAAAAATAGTTTGAGAAATACTCTTCTAGAACAATGACTCTCAACTGTAATCAGGTGGTATTAAATATCAGAACATGGAATGATATCATGTGGTCAGATCTTTTTCATATCAAGAAAAATATCCCAGCAAGAAACAATAATTTTAGGATACATAAAATCTCAACCAAAAACATATCACTAATGTTTTAAGTTATTAAACTAAACATGACTCTAACTTTTTTCCTACAAATATTTGTCTCTTCTTCCTTTATTCAGAGCACAAAACAAATATGTCACAAACTATTAGTGAATTATGAAATCAATGGAGTAGATGTTGAGTAGGTTTAGTGGGAGAGGATTTGTTTGTTTGTTTGTTTTCTTGTCTGTTTGTTTGTTTTTTGGATAGCACAGCAGAATATAGACCAGAATTTACCTCCTAAAAATTGTTTCTTTGGCTGCATGTGTGCACGGGTGCACATTTTCTAGGCCACAATGTAAAATGAATTTCTGGCTGTGTGAGAAGGTCTTGGTTTAAAAATTTGAAAAACATTGCTCTAAACTAGTGCTTCTCAAATTTCATGGCATAAAAATTATCTGGAAATCTTGTTAAAATGCAATTTCTGATTCGGTAGGTTCTGGTTAGGGGATTACATTTTGCATTTCCATAAATCCAAAATTATTTTCATACTGCAGATCTACCGGATCAGTTTGGGTCATGGCAGCCTAGAGTGACAGCGACCATACACATGCAGAGGAAGCCCAGCCCTCCACAGGGATGGTGAGTGAAGTTTACATCCCTGTGCATCCTACTCAGGTTGCCCACATACCCTGAGGAGCCTGCAGCCACAAACCCAGGCTAAACATAGTCTGTCCTCCATGTCTGAGGGTTCTACGACCCACACTCAGTGGAACCATCAGATTTGGTTGAATTCCCAGATGCAGAACACACAGATAGGAAGGGTCAGTTTACTGAGGCATTTTATATAAGGGGCTTGAGCATTCCTAGATTTTCATTATCTATTGCAGGAAAGAACGGCTGGCAAGTCTTAGAGCCAAACCCCTGCCAGTCCCAGGGATGACTGTAGTTCCTTCTAGCAGAGGATGAGCCTTCTCTGCTGTTTGCTTTTCTCCCCTCTCCCTCCTCACATGTGTTATCAAAAAGTTGGGAAAGATTGCTGGTCACAAGTCACTGACATGAAACAGGTCAAATTAGGTACAGGACTCAGAGATGCACTATTGGTGAGAACTTGAGTAAAGTCACTCTAATAGCTATTTCAACGTTGCCATTCACAAAATTTATTTATAACATAAATCTGTGTCTTGTTCCTCCTGGAGAGTCTTCAGTTCCTTCTCCAGTTTTGTAGACTTAGGACATGCTCTGCTTCCCTCCAGTCCTATTCTCCTTTGCTGCAGTTCCAGAACCTAATTTGCCTTTTCAGTACATCTATTTGTTCACCCACTTTCCAGTGTGAAGTCTTTCTCCATCTGGTTAACTACTATTCATCTTCTAAGATGCCCATCTTAGAACTTCATTCTATTGATATAATTCCAAGGGAGCTATCACCACTTTCTGGGTGCCATCTTGGAAACTCTAAACCTAGGATTATATACCTTTCCTGGGTGCTCTTATAATATCTCTACCTCTTATTATGCCCTGTAAGTAATTGTCTATCTCCCTTCTCCAGATTGGGTACAGATGACAGGAAGGGCTTGCTTTAATGTCCCACAACCTTAGCACAGGTCCTGGTGTGCAAAAACAGGATGGAATATTGAGTAGGGAACTTAACAAAAGAGTCAGCACTCTAATTCCTTCAGGGAATCAAAAACCTATTGACCACCATGGAACTCCCATAAAGCATAATGCAAAAATTCAGAACCCTAGCTTTCATTTTTGCCTTGTTCTATTGAAGCTAACATTGCTAGAAATATCCTTTGGATAAGCTTCTTCTCTAAATAAATGACTCTAGATAATGGAAACTTTCATTTTGTTGTTAGCCTTTCAAAAACACAGGGTGAGGTTTACAGGTTTCTTTCCTTTCCTGTGTATACCTTGATATTTTTAAGGTGGGGTGTTCTGATTCATGGAGAGGTGTGAATAGAAATGACCTCACCATGGGTGGGGTCAGTCTTAATTCTAAGACAGCCCATAGAGCCTGCCTTGAACCATTCCCTGATTCTCCTGCCAGGCAAAATGTCTTTCTCTCTTCCTCTTCTCTCTAAAAGTAAAGGAAGAGAAAAACACCAAAAAGCTCCCTCTTATCAAAAACTGCACTGGGCTGATTATGATGATGTTTATGAGACTTTCTCAATCTACACCTTCCACAGATGTAGAAAATTATTTCAAATTCATCTGAAAACAATGAAAGGCATCCAGATAAGTTTCTTAGCATGACAGACGAGTCACTCCTAAAATGAATTTTTGTGTCTTGCTTTTAGGCAGAGATGATTTTTCTGGAAATTAATAGTTTAAATATTTGTATTGCTCTTTCTTCAAATTGCTTAGAGATCACTAAATGCTAAGTAAATATTGTGAAGTGACCCATAACTCAAGTTAACTGATTTATTTTGTGACATACCACCTGAAATCTACCTTCCAATAAAAGATGGGAGATGAGTACACTTTCTCTTTTGCCTACTAGCAAGCCTCCATTTTTTCCCTTGAATTCTTCTGAGTTTACCAACTCTAAAATATTTTGCCTTTAGGACAAGATTAGTTGCCAAGTAGATGCTCATTGTTTTTAAGTCAAAGCTATATTTAGTTAAGTGATGAAAATCCTATCCATCAGTTACCCTTCTTATTCTATAAATAAATATGAGAGAGAGTTTGACTTTGTCAAATTCTCAGTAATCATAGAATAGGATTTGTCCTAAATGCCAAAAATGGCTTCAGAAAGATTCATCAAACACTCACTAAATTCCTGTTGAGTGCTACTGAGTTCTTAATTTCACAACAAAAAGAGTTAGGAGAAATAAAAAATTGAATAGAAAGAAAAAAGCTTACAAAAAAATTAGAAACTTGTCAAGTTGCACAATTAAGACATAGCAGGAGTAGCACACATTGGAAGGACAGAGTTTTGTAGTAGTTGGTTTTGCAGAATAAAACTCTAAGAACAGGTTTATTTATTATCAGGTTTGTGGCTGTTGCCATCCTTTCTATAAAATGTTTCCATGTATATGGAAACAAGTAGCTTCCTGTATGAAACCTGCATTTTTTTCCCACAACCCAGAAGTTTCATTACTTATATATGAATGTGAATTAATATAGCCCAGAATTGTTATTAATGCTTGATTTACGTATCTACTCTGCCAAACTATGTAGCCCTATTCTTTCTAAACTCAGTTGCATGTTTGTCCTTATGTCACTTGGGAGAAATTCAAAAGGAACTTGGGACTTTTGCCAAATTCTCTAAATTCTTAAATTCAAACATTTTAAGCAAGATAAAGCAGGAAGTCCAGAGGGCATCCTCTGAGCAGGAAAACACCTCATAGTCAAAGGCAGGTAATAAGGCAAGCCCTCGTTTCAGAGCACTTTGACTGGGCTGTGAGCAAGGTGGCATGCAGGATTGTTACTGAAAATTCCTTCACAAAGCAACCTAAGAGGACTTTGAATATCAGTTTCCATCACATGGCTCGATAGGGATGTTAGCTGGTCCAGAGAGTAGAACTAAGATGACCTTCTACCAAGGGACCTAGGTCAGTGTTATTCAAAGTTTGTTCAGGCACTAAGGCTGGCCTTTCAACTGCTATTACCTGTTCATAGTGACAGAAGTATAGAAATTGAAAGAAAGTATTTTAAAACTCTCTAGCTGTTTTTCCTCCATTGTATAAATCCCAACATTATCTTATTCGATCTGTCTCCCAGAGTAATGGAAATCAAAACAAAAATAAACAAATGGGACTTAATTAAACTCAAAAGCTTTTCTTCAGCAAAGGAAGCCAAACAAAATGACAACCCACAGAATGGCAGGAAATATTTGCAGATGATGCAACCAGCAAGGGATTGGTCTCTAAAGTTTACAAACAGCTCATGCAACTTAATATCATCAAAACAAATAACCCAATCAAAAAATGGGCAGAAGACCTAAGTAGAGACCTCTGCAAAGAAGACATACAGATAGCCTAGAGGCACATGAAAAGATATTCAACATCTAATTATTAGGGAAATACAAGTCAAAACTACAATGAGATACCACTTCACAGCCATCAGAATAGGTCTCATCAAAAGAAGTCCACAAACAATAAATGGTAGAGAGAGTGTAGAGAGAAGGGAACCCGTTTACATTGTTGATGGGAATGCAAATTGGGGAAGCCATGATGGAGAACAGTAAGGAGGTTCCTTAAGAAACAAGAAATGGAGCTACCATATGATCCCACAACCCCACTCCTAGACATATATCCAACGAAAAACATAATTGAAAAGGATACATGCTCCTCAGTGTCCATTGCAGTGCTATTTACAATAGCCAAGACATGGAGACAGTCTAAATATTCATCACAGAAGAGTGGATAAAGAAGATGTGGTGTATATATATATATACAATGGACTATTGCTCAACCATTAACAAGAAAGAGATAATACCATTTGCAGCAACAGGGCTGACCTAGAAATTGTCATCCTGAGTGAAGTAAGTCAGGCAGAGAAGGAGAAGTATCGTATGATATTGCCTATATACGGAACCTTAAAAAAAAAGTGATACAAACGAACTCACTTACAAAACAGAGGATGAGCTTATGGTCACTACAGGAAGAGGTGGAGGGTGGAAGGAGGGCTTCCCTGGTGGCTCACACAGTAGAGAATCTGCCTACAATGGAAGAGACCAGGGTTTGATCCCTGGGTGGGGAAGGTCCCCTGGAGGAGGAAATGGCAACCCACTTCAGTATTCTTACCTGGAGAATCCCATGGACAGAGGAGCCTGGCAGGCTATAGCCCATGAGGTCACAAAGAGTCGGACACGACTAGGTGACTAACACTTACTTACTTTGGGATTGGCGTGTTACACACTGCTCTATTTAAAATGGATAACCAAAAGGGACCTGCTATATAGCACAGGGATCTCTGCTCAATATTCTGTAACAACCTCATTGAGAAAAGTGTTTGAGAAATGATAGATACATGTGTATGCACAGCTGAATCACTTTGCTGTATACCTGAAGTTAACACAATATGGTTAATCAACTCTGCGGTGCTGTTCTGTGCTCAGTTTCTTCAGTCATGCCCGACTTTTTGCAACTCTATGGACTGTAACCTGCCAGGCTCCTCAGTCCACAGGATTCTCCAGTCAAGAATACTGCAATGGCTTTATACTCCCTCCTGCAGGGGATCTTCCCGACCCAGGATGGAACCGGCGTCTCCTGCATTACAGGCAAATTCTCTACCGCTGAACTACCAGGGAAGCCCTAGTCAACTGTAGTCCAATATAAAATTAAAAGGTTAAAAAATAAAAAAAATTTTGAGTGAACATTAATAAATAAAAACTTTTTAGTGAATCGCTTTTCCTGATCAGACTTGTGTTTGTGCATCTTTTCTTTCTTTGGAAATAAAGACTAAAACCTGGTCTTTCACATTAGATGCAGTTCAAGAAATGTTCCCTGAGGCACTTGTAGATTGCAGCCATCCAGGGTGTCACTGGGGATGGGCATGTCTCTGGAAAAGAGCTGCTCAGACACAGAATAGACAGTTGTTGCATAAGGAGTCCCCCCTGTTGGAAGTCTTCCTAAAGCAAGTCACCCATCAGGAAGGATGGTGCCACCACAGCTGCCTGGTAAGCATCAAAAGAATGTCAGAGACTTTTTACAATTCATCTTCATTTAAGAGAGAGAGAGAGAATAATCATTCTTACTAGGAAGTGATATTAGACTGCCCCTCCCTGCCGACCACTGCAAATTAGACAGGGGCTCAAGACAGTTTGAAGAACAAAAAGCTCTAAACTGGTATCTGGCCCTCAAAGTTTCTGCTAGAGAGAGTGGCTTGGTAAAAGATGCTTCATTTTGCAGAATTACAAATAAGATCAAGAACATAGTGGGTGGAAGTATGTGTTATTTCAGGAAAAAGTTAGGTAAACAGACTAAAGAATTCTCACAGATAATCATCTTAGGTAGTGGATCTGGAGACTGCTATTAAAGAGTTACTGCTTAAAGATGTTTCTTCAAAGTCCTATTCCCCTCTTAGAATAAGGAGAAAGTCACAAAATATAATATGTATGAGCTGGAAGAATTCAAACCCTCGAAGACTATGTCAGCAGGGTCTAGACTGGCAACATTGAGTCTGCTTGCTGAAAGCCAGGCCATTTTCAATGCTATAAGACATTGTCAAAGAAAGCTATGAAGGATTTCCATTTGGCCTCATAGAACATGTTTTTCCATTTAGAATAACTCTCCAGATGACTTTAAGTACATCTTAAATTCTATCTTATATCCATTAAAATACATCTTATACCAATTTATTTTGATTTTCAGAAATAATCATTGCAGCTCAAAGATGAGGATTAAGCTTGAGGTTCTCCATGATATCTTTGAGAATCTGAAAAGGAAAAGGATGCTGAATGTCATGTCTGCACAGGTTTATTAGTTCTAATTGCCTGGAGATATCAAAACTAACCATAGAAGGAAATATCTAGAAGTCTCCTGGGCACTGACTCTATTTCTCAAAGTGGAGTATCCAGACAAGAACTGCAGTCTAATGATTTTATTAAACGGACACTTGAGACTTCTATGAGCATGCTGCTAGAGTCACTGAGGGAAGTATTGTGTGTTCTGCAACTTCACACCCAGGTGGGACTCCGAAGATACTGTGAGACACCCTGGATTCACCATTCCCATTGGATCCTTAGTAAGTCATGATACGAAATTTGCCAGAAATGTGACTGTACACTGATATATGTTCTAGCACTAGCTGTGAATTGGGGGTTGGTGGAGCTCCTCCATGAGCCAGGAAGTAAAGGACATAAAATCCTACTTTGCTTTGTCTGTAAATCTAACCAATACTGAATAGAAACAGCCACACAATGAAATGAGAGCACATTATCCAGAATGTTAAAAAAAAAAAAAAAAAGGTATTTGTTAGCTTCATAAACTGGCCTCATTCATAAAAGCTAAAATAGCAAAGAAGTGGAAATCTACTTCCCACTAAGTGATTGGAGAGAAAACCAGAGCCCCTGATAAACAATGTGCAATAAATTTTATCAACTGAGAAACTGTTAAGACAAGTAAACAAGAGACGTCTAGCTTTACTGATGGGTCAATAATTTGAGCATTAGTAAAAAAAGAAGAAGAAATTAAAAGAAAAAAAACAATTCACCAACAATAGGACAATTCCTTTTATATCAAATTCAAAAGCTCAGTGAAACACTGTAGTTCAGGGACATTGATGAAAAAGATATCCGTTTTGATTAGACTACACCACTAGTACTGGAAATACCCTGGTCAAAGCAAGCCGCCCTTATCATGTTTATCTGTCATTCAAATGCATAGATTAAAACTGTATTCAAATTGCTAATGTGTTTTCTTATCCCAGGAAAAAAATTATCATGGAAAGAATAAACATTGTGATTTTCAGTTTTGACAGGAGATGTGTTTTTCTTCAACAAATATTTAGGGGGGAAATTACATTTTTTCTTCCTCTTTCTCCTTATCCCTCTCCTCCTCCTTCTTGTCTTCCTATTCCATCTTAGAAAGATGTCAGCCCTAGAAGCTTCCTGGGTTTGGGGAGAGAGAGTCTGTTGAAAACATTACTTTAAAAAATAAAAATGAATATTCAACTTCAGTTGTGAACTCATCCCCCTCCAAATCCAAGCATGTAAAGTCTCTCTCTTGGACCACTGTTGACTAGTTACCAAAGAAATCTTTGCACCTCCCTTCATTTCCATAACTTTAAAGACAAACCTGGACAAGATTTTTCCCTTCTTTGCCTCTTGGTGCACTCTGTCCAGTAAACAAAATCTCCACCCATCAAAAAGAGGAAGAACATAGACAAATATTATATTTAAATGATGTTTCCCTCTAGATATATAAGTAGATGATTTATAAATGTCAGAGAATATCTTTGATTCCAGAGAAGGCCAAAAGAGAGGGGGATGACAGAAAAGGAGTGAAGAATTAAGTTCTAACTATGAATATCAGTTTCACAAAGCGCTCTGTTTCTGAACTTGAACAAGTTCATTTAAACTCCCTGCTTGCATTTTACCACCCAGACTGGAGGAACTAATTCAAAACAGAAATAATCTGAGAACCCCACTGAGGTTAGTGTTTCTAAAATGCTTCACACTGTAAAAAAAAAAGGGGGAGTCGAGGTGAAAAAACGCTATCACTGTCCACTCCTGCCACGTTTCAAATTGACCTCTAACCTTTGATACAATGGAGTGTGAAACCAGCTTTAAGATGTAGCTAATGCCAAACTGGCTTCAGGGGAAAATAGAGAAAGTAAGGCTGAATGAGTTAAGCTCTAGCATATCACAATTTCACAGCCGAACCAAAAGTAGTACAGACTCAAACTGTAGGGTGTAGAGAGCCTCAGCCTTGAAGTCAGTCTCCTGGCTAGTGGAAAGAGGAGCTTGTTTACATCTGCAAGTTAACTCTTAGGTAAGGCTTCCCTGGTGGCTCAGGGGCAAAAGAATCCACCTGCAATGCAGGAGATGCTGGAGCCCCAGTTTCAACCCTTGAATCAGGACGTTCCCCTGGGTTGGGTAGATCTCCTGGAGGAAGAAAAGGGAACCCACTCCAGTATTCTTGCCTGGGAGATCTCACGGATAGAAGAGCCGGGTGAGCTATGGTCCATAGGGTTGCAAAGAGTCAAACCTGGCTGAGCACACACACAGGACAAGATCGGGCAACAGTACTCCAGCTACTGATGTTGTCTGGTTGCTCAGTCATGTCTGACTCTTTGGCAACCCCACAGACTGTAGGTTGCCAGGGCTCCTGTGTCCATGAAATTCTCCTGGCAAGAATACTGGAGTGGGTTGCCATTTCCTTTTCCAGGGAATATTCCCTACCCAGTTATCGAACTCACGCCTCCTGCATTGCAGGTGGATTCTTTTCCACTGAGCCACAGGGAAGACCTCCAGCTACTGCTAAAGGTGTGCCTCTCCAGCTAATGAGTTCAACTAACCATAAGAATAATAATATGATAGAATTGCAGCTCACAACGATCCTAACAATGTGTCCTGAGATGCGCTAAGTGTTTGGTATGCACCACCTCACATTCATCTCCACACTGCACAGTAAGAGAGGGTGTGTTTTTATTCCTATTTTACACAGAAGATATATAGACGCTAAATACAGCGCTTGGGGTCACTTGGAAGGTAATTAGGGAATGCCAGGACCAAACTCATGCCACCCGACCCCATGGAACAAAAACCAAGACATAATATCTATTCTGGGGCAAAAAAGGCTTGGTTGGCAACCAGCAGATGTTCAGTTCAGATACAGTGCTTCTTTTAAAATTTGTCTGGCTGTCTGAAATCATTGACCTTTCAATATTCTATGACTCCCAAAGCTGTAGCTTAAAGAGTTGGTTTTTTGTTTTTGTTTTTATAGAAACATACAGGTTGCAGATGAATATGTAGCACTCATTGCATCTCTCTGCAAAGTTCTCACTTAAAGTCTACCATACTCTCAGCCATACTTTCATACTGTTAAGGATTTCTTTAAGAATGTTATTACCTCTGATGCCCCCCAGGCTGTATTTTCACTGTCCTCCTTTATTTTCATTCTTGTCTTTCAGATTAAAGAAGAAGGAGGATTTTTTGTTTTTCCCTGGAAAAGAAAGATTGGACTCCAAACAACTTTGGTCAGTGAGACACAGCATCTCTCATTCTGCCCTGGTAGACACAGGGCTTAGTAGCCTCCCTCTGTGTCCCCAAACTGCCCCAAATACTGTTGACAGCTTTAAAAAGATTCCAAACAAACATAACACTCCCCCTGAGCTTCTTTTTTTCCTTTTTGGCTGCTTTTTTCTGCCTCTCCATATCCTTCATTTCATTTCCAAAAGATCCTGGAGAAAACTACTTCTAGGTAATTAGAAATATGAGGAACATTTTCATCTGGGAGCCAAAAGAGTTTTTTTTATTAAAAAATAATAATAACCTGTCAGCTTAAAGGGAGGGCTTTTTCAAAACTAACTTAATTTTTATTTAATTTTTGGCTGTGCTCGGTCTTTGCTGCTGCACAGGCTTTTCTCTAGTTGTGGCGAGGGGGGCTACTTTCTAGTTGCAGTGCACGGCTTTCTCATTGTGGGGCTCCTCCTATGGCAGAACACAGGCTTTGGGAAAGTAGGTTTCAGTAGTTGCAGCTCCCAGGTCTAGAGCACAGGCTTGATCGTTGTGGTGCTTGGGCTAAGTACCCCTGGGTATGTGGGATCTTCCCGGACCAGGAAACAAACCCCTGTCTCCTGCACTGGCAGAAGGATTCTTTACCACCAGGGAAGCCCAAGGGGGAGTTTTTTTAATACAACGACTCACATTTCTGTGGCCAAAATCTTCTTTCCTGATCATGACAATCTCCCTATTCAGGGAATGGTATTTGAGATTTTAGTCTTTATCACAACTCTATTTTAGCTGCTGCAGACATAAAAACATGAAAGAGTGACTCCCTGTACTCCCAATTCCCTATGAAGTGTTGATGAGAAATTATTCATCATATGCTCTGTAAGACGTTGTCTTGTTTCTCCTATTAAAGCACCCTCTTCTGCATTAACGACTCTTATTTACCACTGTCTGGTCAATGTTAAAGGAAATCAGCAAGGGAAAGACCAGAATAAGGGGCTCCACCAATTAAGTGCATAACCTGTAGTGAAAGTCGCTCAGTTGTGTCCGAATCTTTGCAAGCCCATGGACTGTATAGCCCATGGAATTCTCCAGGCCAGAATACTGGAGTAGGTAGCCTTTCCCTTCTCCAGGGGATCTTCCCAACCCAGAAATCAAACCCAGGTCTACTGCATTTCAGGCAGATTCTTTACTAGCTGAGCCAACCTAATCCTCAGTATTTATGAATATGTCATGTTAGGTGACAAGGAAAAAAATGAAGGTTGCAGATGGAATTAGGTTTGCTAATCAGCTAACCTTGGGATTATCCTGGATTATCTGGAAGAACTGGAAGTAAAAGTGCTGTTTGCTTAGTCATGTCTGATTCTTTATGATCCCATGGACGATAGCCGCCAGGATTCTCTGTCCATGTAATTCTCCAGGTGAGAATACTGGAGTGGATAACCATTCCCTTCTCCAGGGAATCCTCCTGACCCAATGATCAAACCTGGGTTTCCTCCACTGGAGGCAGAATCTTTACACTCTGAGCCAGGTCCAGTATAATCACAAGGGATTTTTAGAAGTGGAAGAAGAAGGCAGAAGAAAAGTCAAAGTCAGAGAAAGAAATGCAATGATGGAAGCTGAGGTGGTGGTGATAAAATGTGAAAAGGAACCAACACTATTACTTTGAAAATGGAAGAGAGCCATGAAGCAAAAAATGTCAACAGCCGGATAAAGCAAGGAAACAGATTTTGCCCTACAACCTCCAAAAAGAAACCCAGGCCTGCCTGCCAACACCTTCATTTTCACCTAGTAAGACCCACATCAGACTTCTGATCTACAAAATTAAAACAAATTTATGTTGTCTTAAGCTACAAAACTGTGATAATCCATTAAGCGTCCATAGAAAACTAATAATCAGGAACTTCTAAAAGATACCAAATGGTGAGTAATATTCCATTTTACAAACATCTTCCTTATACATTCATCTGTTAATGGTCACTGGAGATGTTTCCAAACCCTAGCTATTGTAAATAGTACTGGAATGAATACGGGGGTTTAAGCATCTTTTTGATGCTGGTTTTCTCAGGGTATATGCCCAGTAGTGGGATTCCACCAATCAAGTATATATATGCAGGGCAGAAGGGGTCTTCCATGCAAAGGGAATATCCCATATTGAAAAGAGGGGTTGCAGTGGTGTTTTCCCATGTGTGTAGTGTGACTAGGCCATAAACTCCCCTTTGGGTATAAGGAATGCTTTGCCACATACATATGTATACGTATATATAGCCATATTGTTGTTTTAGTTGCTAAATCATGTCCAAATCTTTCTGGACCCCATGGACTATAGCCTGTGGCTCACCAGGCTCCTCTGTCCATGGGATTTCACAGACCAGAATACTGGAGTGGGTTGCCACTTCCTTCTCCAGGATCCTTTAGGACCATGGCAAAATGCAGAGCGGCTGGTCAGAAGGTTTGTAGGTGGTGAGGCNTTTATTTTTCAATTCAGATTCTCACTCCTAAGCCTGGCAAGAAACAAAGAGTTCTAGGTGGAAGATGGCATTGTTTACTGCTCCTGAAATTCACTCATTGCTTTGATCAAAGGGTCAGAAAATCCAAACTCTTTAAACAGAGAAAAAACTCCTAATTTCCAGTCCTTATAGAAAAACATACATTAAATGCCACTTTTAGTATTAGTGAGTACTATTTCTCAAGCCCTGTGTAAAGAAAACAGATTTTCAAATATGGCATCCTCTCATTTGCCAGTTTTGCTAATGGAAAAGAAAGAGGAGGTGGAAAAAGTCATTCAAATTAGCTATGATGGAGCCCACTACTCTCTATATGCTTTCTACCTATGAGACAAAATCATTTAGAAGATATCTTTCTAAGGGAATATCAATCAGTTCCACGAAACAAAAGTTCTCCTTACTTCATATTGTTAAAATCTTTTCTTCCCTAGATACACAGCAAAAGAGATAGGAATATATTTCATAAGAAAGTTAAGAAAGTAGTCGAAGGATATTCATAGAAAAGGAGGATCCAGGTGCCACGCAAGCTGCATAAGGCCCTTTTGTATCCCAGGGGTGTCTGGGAAAGCCACATGTGTATGTTGCAATGTCATTGCGTCATTGCTTCTCTGAATCTGAGGGGAGGGATTTTGCTCTACATAAATTGTGGTCACAGAGACTAACTGAGCTCACTTCTGTTACATTTGTGGCCAGGAAAAGAATTACACATAATTATGCATCTTTGTTGGCCATGCACGGAAACAAATCCTGGAAATAAAACCAACTTCTCTATCAAGTTCTCCAAGACACATCCATCAAATTTACGAGACCTCAAGAGTGTGAATGTGGAAATTCAGGCACGGCGCTTCCTCTGAAACGATTCCCCAAGGTGTGTGGGTCAACAGAGAATGGAATCCTTCGCTGCATGACTCAGAGCCAGGAGAAAGAATCTGGGTAGAACATCGTGAATGAAGGACCGCCTCAGTCACTCTGTGCATCTGCAACAACTGTTCTGGCACCCGGCTACATAGTCCACAAAGACCTACTTTAATGGTGTGAATACACAACATGGTGTGTGTATCTGTGTATGCTTTTAATGCCCTCCACACAGGCTACTATTTTATCGTGGCTTCCAGCAGAGAGAGAGGGAAAAACAAGATTCAACTATAGAAGCTGACTATATTTAATATTTCTGTTAGTTTTCTGTCTGCCAGTCTGGCAGATTGGCCCAATTGGAAAAACAACATCTATGATTGCTGAAACAGTTCCTGGCTACATTTGGCACTCTTAATCACTGAATGACACAGAAATCCCTGTCTGCAAATCTAAGGCAAAAGAGGCCAGCCTTTGTATATCACCAAGACTTATCTGTTTGTCTTTATTTCAAAGTCCAGATTCTAAGGTCATTACTCAATTCAATAGCATAGCCGTTCACAGCATTTCACACAAACAATGCAAACTCTATGCAAATCCTTGGGTTAACTGGATGTCATCAGTACCACGCCACTATAAAAAATGAATCTGTCTCCTGTTCTCTGTTTTGTTTTGTTTTTCTAGGTCAAGAAAAAAAAATCTCTTTCATTCAATCCACTCTAACTCTATTTTTAACATTAAAATAACTTTTCTATACGTTGATACACAGCAAATAAGAAAAATGAAATTAACATCATGTGCTTTTGATTACTATTTGGCCAACAAAATTTCTAAATGTGGTGAAGAAAAAAAAAATGTTTCAAAGTTCTGAACTTGAAATTGGAAGTGCCAAGTATGAAACTTAGTAGCTGGGTGAGATTTGACAGCTCATTCAGCCTTCTGAGTCACTCAGTCTTACATTATTGGAAAATCAAGTGGGATTCCATGTGAGGGAGCTGTTGGTAAATCACAGCTTGCTATTCAAATGTAACATATTATACTATAAACTAAAGAGTGGGCACCTAATCTGTAGGAACTACTTAAATCAAAGTTGAACATCTGAACAAATCCATAATTCTTAACAAAAAAAAACCTTTATTAGTGTGTATATATGCTCCTGTTGAGTGAAGAAACTGTAATATTTGATCCCACATCGAATTATGTCCTGAAAAATTCAGCAGGATGTGAATGGAAGTTTTGTTTCTATGCAAGAAATCCTGGCAATTAGGACATCTTTTTTTCTCAGCACATCAACATTCCATACCACAAATTACTGGCATGGACTGCCTGCAGAATCAGCTACCTCACCCTTAACACTTTGGCTGCCAGTAATGGGGAATGGAGCTCCCCTGGTGGCTCAGTGGTAAAGAACCCACCTGCCAAAGCGGGAGATGCCAGAAATATGGGTTCAATCCCTGGGTAGGGAACATCCCCTGGCAACCCTCTCCAGTACTCTTGCCTGGGAAATCCCACAGACAGAGGAGCCTGGTAGGCTACAGTTCATGTGGTCCCAAAGACTTAAGCAACAACAACTTTCCAGTGGGGAATACACATTATCAGCAGAGATGGAGCAGCCCAGGGGACAGCACTGGTAGAAGACTGATACCATCTTGAGTGAGGCCTTGAATTGGTTTTAAGAAGAAAGCATGACCTTTGAAGTCAGACCATAGTCATTCCAGTTTTGGTTGTTTTCTTTTTTCCATCTATAGAGTGGCATAATAATTACATACAGGATAGTAGTATTATTGACAAGCATCATAAGATGAATTAAGAAGAGTGTGCCAATGTCCATATAGAAGTGTATGTGTTAGTCCCTAAGTCCAGCCAGACTCTTTTCAACTCCATGGACTGTAACTCGACAGGCTCCTCTGTCCATGGGATTCTCTAGGCAAGAACACTGGAATGGGTTGCCAGTACCTTCTCCAGGGAATCTTCCCAACCCAGGGATTGAACCCAGGTCTCCCACATTGGAGACAGATTCTTCACCATTTGAGCCACCAGATAAGGCAAAATGATTGACATTAATATTATCAAATGTGAGTTCATTTTTTGGAATGTCCTTATGTCCTTTTCATCACAGGGAACTGGAAGGCAAAAGTAGGAAGTCAAAAGATACCTGTAGTAACAGGCAAGTTAATTAAAAGACGCTTGCTCCTTGGAAGAAAAGCTATGACCAACCTAAATAGCATATTACAAAACAGAGACATTACTTTGCCCACAAAGCTCCATCCAGTCAAAGCTATGGTTTTTCCAGTAGTCATGTATGCATGTGAGATTTGGAATATTAAAAAAAAAAGCTGAGTGCCAAAGAATTGATGCTTTGAACTATGGTGTCTTGAGAGTCCCTTGAACTGCAAGGAGATCGAACCAGTAAATCCTAAAGGAAATCAGTCATAAATATTGATTGGAAGGACTGATGCTGAAGCTGAAACTCCAATACTTTGGCTACCTGATGTGAAGAACTGTCTCATTGGAAAAGTCCCTGATGTGGGAAAGAGTGAGGGCAGGAAGAGAAGGGGATGACAGAGAATGAGATGGTTGGATGGCATCATCTGGGCAAGATCTGGGAGTTGGTGATGGACAGGGAAGCCTGGTGTGCTACAGTCCATGGGGTCGCAAAGAGTTGGACATGACTGAGTGACTGAACTGACTAACTGACTGACATGCATCTAATCGGTCTTCTAATCCTGTCAGACTAATCTCCAAGTCCTCCCTCAGAGTCTGGCTCCTTCTCTGTCCTTCCTCTGCTCTGCTGGGATCTCATCACTGCTCTCCTCCACAGCTTCCTGGCCTCTACTTCCACCCCCGGAATGTGCTATCCTCTCACTCCTTACCCAGGTCAGAGCAGTGACCCAATCCATGTGTGCCAGGACCAAAGAGTCTCGTTAACCTAAAAGTGCAAATTTCTTACTGTTAAATGCAGTTCACTTGGCAGGTGGACTCAGATAACCTTTCAGTCTCACAGTCAAGGTCTCCCTCTGAATGGCCATTTTGCACTTAAGACTTCACTTTCACTTTTCCTTTCATGCATTGGAGAAGGAAATGGCAACTCACTCCAGTGTTCTTGCCTGGAGAATCCCAGGGACGGAGGAGCCTAGTGGGCTGCCATCTATGGGGTCGCATAGAGTCAGACACAACTGAAGTGACTTAGCAGCAGCAGCATACTCATTCATGCAAGCTAAGTCACTTCAGTTGTGTCTGACTCTTTGCAATTCTATGGACCATAGCCTACCAGGCTCCTCTGTCTATGGGACTCTCTAGGCAAGAATACTGGAGTGTGTTGCCATGCCCTCTTCCAGGGGATCTTCCAATCCAGGAATGAACCCACAGCTCTTATATCTCCTGCCTTGGCAGGCAGGTTCTTTACCACTAGTGCCACCTGGGAAGCCCTAAGTATACACAGAAGTATACACAGAAGCTCAATGGAAACCTCATCTCGTCCACAGACACAAGATGACAGAGAGGGTGTGTGGCTAATCCAGGCAAGCAGACAGAAGCAAAGGAAATACCAACCATACGTACACACACACACACACACACAACTGAGTCACTTTGCTGTGCAACTGAAACAAACACAACATTGTAAATCAACTATATCACGAAATAAATTTTCAATTAAAAGAAAAAAACTAACCTGAGCTTCTTAAAACACTTCTCCCACACTGAGTAGATAAAAATGGGCCCAAGTGTGGAGAAAGAGGATTTTGTAGGATGCCTATACTGGAGAGGGTTGCTGTCATGTAGAGTCTTACCTCTACCTTTGGAGAGAGGGGTTTAAGGATCCTACCTTCTAAACTACCCCATCAGGGAAGAACTTGTCACAGGTTCGGGGGAGGCTCATGGCACACTACTCTCAGCTGTCAACCCTGTAGGGAATCCCTCAGGTGCAGAGAATAACCTTTCTCAAGATCACTGCCCTGTCAAGATGGCCCACATCCAGTGAAGGATCCAATGACAGGTAAGGCCAAGCTATTTCAGCCTATCCAGTCGACTCCAATGGACCTTTCGGTGCCAGAGCTTGTTGTGCAATCAGCTGAGATTCTCCCTCTTAGCTCAACAACTCCTTCTGCCCAAGCCTACATAATCTCCTTCTCTTCAACAGGTGTTGATTCCAGGGACCTTTCCCAATAAACATTTTACATATTAAACTTCACTTCAGAACCAGCTTTGAGGGAATCAATGGTGTGTTCTAGTGGTTTATTTTCTGATATAACCACCTTCTGGGCTGCAAGTCACTTGAGGGCAAAAGTGGATTTTTTTGCTTTTTTGAAGTATAGTTGATTTACAATGTCATGTTAGTTTCAGGCATACAGCATAGTGATTCTTTTCCCTTATAGGTTATTGCAGAATACTGAGCAGAGTTCCCATGCTATGCGGCATGTCCTTGTTGATTATCTATTCTACATATACGACTTGACTTTCACTTTTCACTTTCATGCACTGGGAAGGAAATGGCAACCCAGTCCAGTGTTCTTGCCTGGAGAATCCCAGGGACGGGGGAGCCTGGTGGGCTGCCGCCTCTGGGGTCGCACAGAGTCGGACATGACTGAAGCGACTTAGCAGCAGCAGCAGCAGCAGTGTTTATATGTTAATTCCATCCTCCTAATTTATCACTTCACCATCTCCCCCTTTGCTAACCATATGCTTGTTTTCTATGTCCATGAGTCTATTTCTGTCTTGTAAATATGTTCATTTATAAGTTTTTCCTCAGATTCTACATATAAGTGATATCACGTGATATCTTTCTTTTTCTGTACTGTTTATTTCACTTAGTATGGTAATCTCTAGTTCGATCCATGTTGCAGCTAATGGAATCATTCATTCTTTTTGACAGATGAGTAATATTCCAGTGTGTGTGTGTGTGTGTGTGTGTGTGTATGTGTATGTAGTGAAAGTAAAAATGTTAATCTCTCAGTCATGTCCAACTCTTTGTGACCCCATGGACTATAGCCTGCTAGGCTCCTTTGTCCATGGAATTCTCCAGGCAAGAATACTATAGTGGATAGCCATTCCCTTCTCCAGGGAATCTTCCAGACCCAGAGATCAAATCTGGGTCTCCTGCATTGCCGGTGGATTCTTCACTGTCTGAGCTACCAGGGAAGCCCATATATATGCATAAGTATATGTGTGTGTGTATATATGCACACACACACATATATCTCACATCTTAAGAGATAGATCATAAGGCATTTTTGCATTACTGAGACCTGACTCCTGGGGAAACAGTGGAAACAGTATCAGACTTTATTTTGGGGGGCTCCAAAATCACTGCAGATGGTGACTGCAGCCATGAAATTAAAAGATGCTTACTCCTTGGAAGAAAAGTTATGACCAACCTAGATAGCATATTCAAAAGCAGAGACATTACTTTGCCAACAAAGGTCCATCTGGTCAAGGCTATGGTTTTTCCAGTAGTCATGTATGGATGTGAGAGTTGGACTGTGAAGAAAGCTGAGCGCCGAAGAATTGATGCTTTTGAACCATGATGTTGGAGAAGACTCTTGAGAGCCCCTTGAACTGCAAGGAGATCCAACCAGTCCATCCTAAAGGAGATCAGTCCTGGGTGTTCTTTGGAAGGAATGACGCTAAAGCTGAAACTCCAGTACTTTGGCCACCTGATGCAAAGAGTTGACTCATTGGAAAAGACTCTGATGCTGGGAGGGATTGGGGGCAGGAGGAGAAGGGGATGACAGAGGATGAGATGGCTGGATGGCATCACTGACTCGATGGACATGAGTTTGAGTGAACTCCGGTAGTTGGTGATGGACAGGGAGGCCTGGCGTGCTGCGATTCATGGGGTCGCAAAGAGTTGGACTCAACTGAGCAATTGAACTGAACTGAAGTTTGGTAAAAGGAGAGGTAATCCTATCTCTTCCTCAGTTAATTTGGAATCTGCCTGCGTAACAAACCTATAGTGTCTTCTCTGTTTCTACAACCTATAAAAGATGAGGTATATAGTTACTCAGTCCCTCCAGAAAGTAAGTAGATATATCTGTCTACTTTAGGGACAGAGTATTAGCAAGGTCACTTGGCAAACAAAGGTATATTAGTTATCTATTGCTTAGGGGAAAAATTGCCCCAAACTTAGCAGTTTAAAACAATTTACTATCGCACACTTTCTGTGTGTCAGGAACCTTGACCTGGTTTACCTGGACCCTCTGCTACAGCGGCTTTCCTAAGGCTGTTGTCAAGGTATCAGCTACAGCTGAGGCTTCATGTGACGTCTCAATTGGAGAAATATCTGCTTCCAAGCTCACATGATTTTTGACAAAATCAGTTTCTTGCAATATATTGGCGTGAGGGACTCCTGTCCAGAGGCTGCCCCCAATTTCTTGTCATTGAGTGTCTCCAATGTGCCATATCAATGCCAGTAAGGGCAATAAGGGAGAGCATCAATAAACACCACCTGCTGTCCAGACAGTAACTATGATCGTGTGCCTATAATCATCACTATTGCCATATTCTATTCATTAGAGCCAGTTACTAGGTCTTGCCCACTCAAAGGGAATGGATTACCCATGGACTTGAATACCAGGAGATGGGTATCATTGGCAGTCATATCAGAAGCTGCCTTCAAAAACTCATAAGACTCACTGTCCAGCAGCCTTATCAAAAATCCTAAAAGTGATATTCTTATCGCCACCAGTCTGACTCCAGTGCCCATTTCTCCATTGGTCCCAATCTCAGGAGGGGGAGAGAGATGCTCTTTATTGCCCCCACCCAAGTCACCAACGTGCATCGTTAAGATTGTTCAGCTCACGGCTGAACAGCCTCTCAGCGGAGAAAGCACAGGTTGATGTCTAACTGCCCTCTCAACTGCGTCTTTATCCCAGCATGGGGCAGAATCTCACTGAGGATCTTAACCTTACCCTGTAAGCAAAAGGCACTGCACTTATCCTTAAAGGAACTTGAGAGAACTGACCCCATGTGCTCATGTGGGCCGGTGATCTCACATAACCATGCGCTGAGGCCAAATGTATACTTGTCATGCCAGCTCTCGGGAGACTCAAATACTAAAGACTCATGTGACTCTGGAGGAACGGAACCAGAGATCGTGTGACGCAAAAATCCACACTGCATCTCCGTCAGAGAGAAGCATTGAGAAGTATGCCCCTTACTTATCACCACAAAGGTCCTGTCCATGTTGTAGCTAATCCAAAGAACAGGATTGGCTGAGTGACACAAGTCCTCCTGTGCTCAGGAGGCGTCCCCAAGTGCCACACATGAGACACTGGCATTTACATGCTGCAAAAGTGCTCCAGTGCTGAATGAGAAGCAGCTAAGCATCACCTGGGACATGTATATCCCTGCTCCTCTAAGACTTTAAAATGAATAAGCTCTGCCAACACAAGCACCAACTCTGTGTAGAGTCAAAGCCGCGTAAGCCCACCTTGCGGACAGAGACTGGGTCATTTCCTTACCACTGAGATCTACGTATTGCCATATGCATAGGGTGTTTTATAGACATGTGTTCAGTTGTTTCATTCCTAGGTTTTTGTTTGCTGTTGTTGTTTGGTTACTAACAGCCTTTTTCAATTCTTAGTTTTACCTGTGCTACAGTATATATGATTTCTGCATAAGAATTCTAGATGGATAAGGAGCTACTCTGCAGTTTTTAAATTATTTAATCAGAATATATATCAAGAGTACCAAGATAAGATATTGGTATCTTATCTGAAAGATAAGCACTGCAACCAAGTGCTAAACTGGATGTACCTGTTTGCTGGGATGTGGCAATGGATGCCAGGCATTTGCGTACGAGCAGGAAAAGAAGCTCTCAAGAGAAATCTCATAGCTTAGATTAAACCAGATCTTAAGAAGTGCTATACCTTTGGTTCTGGACCTTCTGAAAGCATAGACCACTTTTTCTGGGAAATGGTGCTACCTTGAAATTTCCAGAAACCACATCCTATTTAGAGCATCATCACTCAACCTAGAATTGGACTGTCCCTCTTCCAGTACAAAGTTGTCCAACAGATATTCCTGAGATGATGGAAGTGTTCTATTTCTGCGCAGCCCAAAACTGCAGCACAGCCAAGGGTGATTATTGACTATTTAAATGTGGCTAGTGAGACAAAGGACTATATTATTTAATTTTATTTAACTTAAATAACCACATGTGGTTTCTGACTACTCTATCAGCACAGTTGCTCGAGATTTGCTATTCAAACCAGCAGCTTTGGCATCACCTCCTGCATTTCTATTAGAAATACAGAATCACAGATCGATTGACAAGCAGAATCTGCATTTTAACAAGATTTTCAGGTGACTTGCATACACATTTGCTGTTTTAAAATATTTCTTTATGAAATTGATTAGTTTCTGACTCTCTAAGGGAATAAAACTTCAAAACTTACTTTTTTGCAACAAAAGCCTAGAGAACACAGTATTATTTCAGCACTCTTCCTAGAGAGATATCAATGTAGAAGGATGACTCCAAAGTTAAATCTTCCAGAGTCTTCTAAGATATGATCTGTATTCTTTCTCCAGGGGATTGTCCCGACCCAGGGATCAAAGCAGGGTCTCCTGCGTTGCAGGCAGATTCTTTACTATCTAAGCCACTAGGGAATATCCCCCAAAACTTTCATCCAACCACATTTAACCAAGACCCTCTTTCTTTCCCATTAGGGTGGCTTTCCATGTGAGCTTCATACATGTACTTGCTAAAAGATTGCCACTGACCCTAGAAAGAGGCCTCTTCATTCACTACTCTTCTTGCCATTGAAATCAGTGGCAATTCTTTCCCTAAAAAAGGTCAGGCTTCAAAAGTGTATATCCTAAAAACATTTAAAATTTGCACTGGACTAGTAGAAACCACAGTGTAAGTTATCTAGGACTAAAGATGATAAGGGAGGAACAAGAAAGGACATGCCTTAAGGAGAAATGGAAGAGAAATAGCAGCAGTGAAGGAATAGGGAAGAGAGGGAGGCTGACTTTCCATGTAGCACGTTATTCAGGGTATGATTCCAGACAGAGAAAACTGCTGTGGTCCAGAATCATATTCCTCAGAGTGACTGCAGTCACTCTGGTACTAAATTCTAGGAATATTAGTCACATGCATTAGAAAGCTCTGAGTACCTCCTAAGGCACCTACACTAAATCATTCTTCCTAAATTGTCACTGGCAGGAACTCCCAAGAACCCCTCTGTGGTGGTCATTTTTGTGTTTGTTATTTTCTGGTTCTGCATACACTGCACTTTTTTCCAATATTAACTCCAGAATATTATTTGAGCATTTACCTTCTGGTCACTGTTAGCCAAGTGTATTATTGTTGTTGTTCAATCTCTCAGTCGTGTCCGACCCTTTGCAACCCCATGGCCTATACAGTCCACAGAATTCTCCAGGCCAGGGTACTGGAGTGGGTAGCTTTTCCCTTCTCCAGGGGATCTTCCCAACCGAGGGACTGAACCCAGGTCTCCTGCACTGCAGGCAGATTCTTTACCAGCTGAGCCACCAGGGAAGCCCAAAATTCTGTAGTAAATAACATTAAAAAATTAACTTGTGATCATAAAATTCTCAGTTGTGTCCATTCATTTATGACCAGCGTAACATTATCCACCACTTGGGTGAAAAGTTACATTTTCAAATGTACAGTTTA
Source organism: Redunca redunca (assembly GCA_006410935.1). Taxonomy (NCBI): domain Eukaryota; kingdom Metazoa; phylum Chordata; class Mammalia; order Artiodactyla; family Bovidae; genus Redunca; species Redunca redunca. Next base: position 83,566 of record SJYQ01009140.1, read on the forward strand.
AGTACTTGCTACAGATTCAGCCAAATTTAATTTTCTTATACAAAGAGAAATAGAAGTTAAGATGCACATTTCCAGGTATCTTGTCTTATTAAAATATGACTTCTAAGGGAAAGCTATGGGAACAGAAAAAAATAAAGGAAAATTTTAAGTGGGATTCCCTAAAATGTCAGAAACAATTTAAGTATGTTGAATACAATTACTTTATGTTAATATGTCTGGGTTGTTTCTTATTAGTGAAACAATGTTTGGAACTGAGAGTCTATTTCATGTAAGACATTAGATGGTGTAAAACATATCAGTAACAATAATAAATCAGTGTCAGTGTTTCTGACGGTGCATAATGTAATACCAGGCATAGAGTGGCATTCTATCTTGAGCCACTTGAGCCACTTACACCCCTAAAGGAAATGGCAGTCACGTGTCCTAAATCACAAGTTTCCACAACACCAGAGACTTCCAACATGCCATTGCTTTTTTGGAGGCTATATGCAAAAATGCATCTGTATATAGATTCATTTTAACAGAGATTTTTGTGAGAGGAAGCTAAGTGTTCTGTAGCAAATTAGGAATGAGAGTTGCAGCCAATGAAGATGAGGGGGAAAAAAAAAGGCAGCTTATCCCTTACTGCTGGCAAAGCCAATTAGGCGTATCTTTGTTTCATGACAGCTATATAAAGAATTGGGGAGTGGAGAGTGTGGGCATTTGATATGGATTGCAAACTAATTCTTTTTGTTGGCTCACATAAACAACAGTTAGTAGAATATCCGGTAGATGCTTTTTGGCCTCACCTCCCTCAAACATGTACGGCAATGCAATTTAATACACGCAGTGGTTTTCTGTTTTCTATCCAAAAATATGAGTTTCTTCAAATAGAGCATTTAAGATATGTCGAGATCAATCCTGATTCATTACATTATTCAATTCAAAACTAAAATCAAACTCACATTTGTGTAATGCTTCTGATGACTTTGACTTTCTGTTTATCCACCACATACTAGCAATACAGTAAGCGTTCGATGTGCATATCCAGCACCAAAATGAATTTTGTTATTGTAATTTATTTCATTGTTTAAACCTTTGCAATTTATGTATTCCCCCATCACTTCTACTGTACTGTGACTCTTGAGAGTCCCTTGGACAAAAAAGAGATCAAACCAGCCAATCCTAAAGGAAATCAATCCTGAATATTCATGGGGAGGACTGTGAAGCTCCAACACTTTGATACCAAGAGCCGACTCATTGGAAAAGACCCAGATGCTGGGAAAGATTAAGGGCAAGAGGAGAAGGGGGCAACAGATGATGAGATGGTTGGATGGCATCATTGACAAAATAGACATGAGTCTGAACAAACTATGGGAGATAGTGAAGGACAGGGAAGCCTAGTATGCTGCAGTCCATGAACAGCAACAACAACAACAAAAACAAAAGCCTTTCATTTGTGTCTACTTTGTCCACACTACACAAAGACACTGGGAACTCAACAGTTCGTGAAATAAATTCAGTATCAGTTTCTATAGAAAAATATGTTAAGCATTTTGATTAATAGTTTATTAAGGAAGTCCTACAAGTAAGGTATAGTGGGATTCTCCTGACCAGCACTCATTCTTATTTTACAAACACATATTTAAAAGATAAAAAATTATTTTAAGCACAAGGCCGTAGCAATTAGATAGCAATTCTGACTGCTTACATGCACTCTCAATCCATTATTTCTTCTCTTTTTAGAAATGTTCTATATGGTAATGATATTTCTATCCAAACATCACAAGTAAAGAAACTAATGCTTCCTTAATAGAGGACTTAATTGTATACCCAAGATCATACAATCTGACACCTGAGTCTTCATTCATAGCCATGCTATGCTGCTACCCAATAGGTTCTTTATTTTGATGACCCTGAGAAGTCGTAGGTGAAGGCTAAGCCTGTGGGAACACGTAGGTGGGTAATTGACTTTACCATAAACTCTAATCTCTCCTGTTTGTTTCCTAGCTTCAGAAATGAGATCAGCCACATAAATTCCTTCAATCCACAGGGTAAATACGGAAAGAGATTATATGAGATTTTAAATAAGGAAATTGTTTGGTTGGAGAAGGTTGGCACAGACCAACCAGCACTGAAAAGCACAGTTGGCTGTGTGCTCAGAGAAAACAGGTCTACAGAGAGGGAAATGAATTGTGAGCCTACCTGGGGTCACTGTTCCAGGAAAGGCAGTTTGCTTGGGATATCATCATCCCCTGTTGTATCAGCAACTCCTCCAGTAAAAGATGTAAAAATGACCAAGGGGGAAAATATGAGCATTTTATAAGACAACTGGAGATGTTTGGTTGGACAGCTATCACCCAAACTGACAAATAATTAACAGTAACTAATATTCCCGAGAGGCTCAGCAGGTAGAGAATCCTCCTGCCAAGCAGGAGATGCAGGTCGGATCCCTGGGTCAGAAAGTTCCCCTGGAGTAGGAAATGGCAACCCACTCCAGTATTCTTGCCTGGGAAATCCCATGGGCAGAGGAGCCTGGTGGGCTACTGTCCATAGTGTCACAAAGAGTCAGACATGACTTAGCAACTAAACCACAACAATATGTATATTTAAGCATGCATTCCCTTATTTCCTGGTTTTACTTTTTACTTTCTTACCTGTGAAATCTATACAGAAAAAAAAAAAAAAATGACTTACTTGCTTCAGAAAAGATTCCTGTCATTTTATATAAACTTTACATTCAGCTATAGTGATCCCAACCTTAATCAATCCACAAATTCTATTAGAATTTAAAATGACAATTTCAATTCTATCATAAAAAGAGGTTTAAGTTTAAGGATTAGGAAAATATTTCCCAGACAGCCTAAGGAATGTCTTTTCTCCTCTTTTATTTTTAGAATGTGAAATTAATACAGTTTTCACTCTGAATTTTCCCATTATAGAAAAGGAAAACAACAAAGATTCTATACCCAGTAAAAATAGTCTTTTTAAATTGCTGTTATTTAGTCTTTCACATTTAATATGCCAAGGATTTTAATTTTCTATTAGATGATTAATATCTAGAGAAGCTACACATCAATTGGAATAACTAAAATTTTAAAGATTTAAAAGATTAACCATGTCAAGTGTTGGCAGGGATGAGAAGGGGCTGAAATTCTGGAACACTGCTGGTAAGAATGTAAAATGGTTTGGCCACTTTGGAAAGCAGTCTGGCAGTTTCTTAAAAGATTAAATATACAACTAACATTTCATCAGACACTCTGAAATTCTAAATCTAAGTAAAGACCTGTGTCTGTGCAAAGATTTGCTCATGAAAATTAATAGCCGTTTTGTTCATAATAGCCTAAATATGAAAGCAACCAAAATGCCCAAACTGTGATCTATCCATACTGTAGAATTACTTAGTAATAAAAAGAAATGAATTATTAATACAGGTCACAGAATGAATGAACCTCAAGATAATTATGCATGGATAAAACCTAAATAGTATGTTGAGAGAAAAAAGCCACACATACTCAAACACACAAAAAAAGACATATCTATGACCCACCCTATTTGACTTCCAAGAATAAGCAAAATAAGCAATACTATGTAAAACTCAGGATATTCATCGTCCTGTAGACAAGGAGGGTGGGTATTGACTAGAAAGGGGCATAATTGGCCTTTCTGTGGTGATAAAAACCTTATTTTCAGTTTAGGTTATTCAGCTGCATACAGTTGTCAAAATTCCTCAGCATAAACTCTTAATATCCATGCATTATATTGTATATAATTATATATCAATCATATTTTAAAAGAAGAGCCATGAAAAGTAAATTACTCTTTATACTATCCCTCACATATAATTTCCTCATATTTTACACATTGCTATTGCAGATGGAGTTTATTTTCCATACTCATAAAAACAAGCTCAAAACATAATTAAGAGAATATTAAACATATTTTTTCCATAAAGGACCTCAAATGCAATAGCAGAAAAAGCAAATGGCCAAACAAACAAGAAAACAGACAAACCAATACAAAGGGATATTCTAAAACAAGAGCCTTCTCCAAACTTAGCTTAAACCCAGTGTTTTCTTCATGATCAGATCATTTTGTTAATTTCAGCTCATCTATGGACGGAGGTTCATGACATTGTACAGGAGACAGAGATCTAGAACATCTCCATGGAAAAGAAATGCAAAAAAGCAATATGGCTGTCTGGGGAGGCCTTACAAATAGCTATGAAAAGAAGAGAAGCGAAAAGCAAAGGAGTAAAGGAAAGATATACCCATTTGAATGCAGACTTCCAAAGAATAGCAAGGAGAGATAAGAAAGCCTTCATCAGCAATCAATGCAAAGAAATAGAGGAAAATAACAGAATGGGAAGAACAGAGATCTCTTCAAGAAAATTAGAGATACCAAGGGAACATTTCATGCAAAGATGGGCTCGATAAAGGACAGAAATGGTATGGACCTAACAGAAGCAGAAGATATTAAGAAGAGGTGGCAAGAATACACAGAAGAACTGTTCAAAAAAGATCTTCATGACCCAGATAATCACGATGGTGTGATCACTCACCCAGAGCCAGACATCCTGGAATGTGAAGTCAGGTGGGCCTTAGAAAGCATCACTACAAACAAAGCTAATGGAGGTGATGGAATTCCAGTGGAGCTATTTCAGATCCTGAAAGATGATGCTGTGAAAGTGCTGCACT
>SJYQ01009140.1:88972-133467 GCA_006410935.1 Redunca redunca
ATTGTCACCTTGCTTATTTAACTTATACGCAGAGTACATTATGAGAAATGCTGGGCTGGAAGAACCACAAGCTGGAATCAAGATTGCTGGGAGAAATATCAATAACCTCAAATATGCAGATGACACTGCCTTTATGGCAGAAAGTGAAGAAGAACTAAAAAGCCTCTTGATGAAAGTGAAAGAGGAGAGTGAAAAAAGTTGGCTTAAAGCTCAGCATTCAGAACTAAGATTATGGCACATCACTTCATGGCAAATAGATAGGGAAACAGTGGAAACAGTGTCAGACTTTATTTTGGGGGGCTCCCAAATCACTGCAGATAGTGATTGCAGCCATGAAATTAAAAGACACTTACTCCTTGAAAGGAAAGTTATGACCAACCTAGATAGAATATTCAAAAGCAGAGACATTACTTTGCCAACAAAGGTCCGTCTAGTCAAGGCTATGGTTTTTCCTGTGGTCATGTATGGATGTGAGAGTTGGACTGTGAAGAAAGCTGAATGCTGACGAATTGATGCTTTTGAACTGTGGTGTTGGAGAAGACTCTTGAGAGTCCCTTGGACAGCAAGGAGATCCAGCCAGTCCATTCTAAAGGATATTGGTCCTGGGTGTTCTTTGGAAGGAATGATGCTGAAGCTGAAACTCCAGTACTTTGGCCACCTCATGTGAAGAGTTGACTCATTGGAAAAGACCCTGATGCTGGAAGGGATTGGAGGCAGGAGGAGAAGGGGATGACAGAGGATGAGATGGCTGGATGGCGTCACCGACTCGATGAACATGGGTTTGGGTGAACTCCGGGAGTTGGTGATGGACAGGGAGGCCTGGCGTGCTGCAGTTCACAAGGCTGCAAAGAGTCGGACACGACTGAGCGGCTGAACTGAACTGAACTGAAGGTAATTAAACATTAATATGGGTTTTCATGGCCATTTGAAAATAAATGTCCTGCACCACTATTCTGGGGATGCTTTGGTCCCATTCAGCCAATTTAAATTCATGTTGTGAAGTAGTTTCTTTGTTTTGTTGCCAAAAGATATATATATAATATACAATGAAAAAGGAGAGAAGAGGGAAGATCATTAGTAAAAAGAAAAAAGGCAATGAAGAAGTAGATTTAAATGAGATGACCCTGCTACCTCAGTCATTAGGCAGACTTTTAAAATTACATAGCAATTATCCAAAAGTGTCCTGTAGGAGGGCATGGTAACCCACTCCAAAATTCTTGTCTGGAGAATCCCATAGACAGAGGAACCTGGTGGGCTGCAATCCATAGGGTCACACAGAGTCGACATGACTGAAGCAACTTAGCACAACACAACACACTCAACTTTAGACATTAGAAGAACTAATACCAATTTGGTTACAGGGTCATCTGTGTGGGGGTCTGGTTATAATTATTTATGGATTTTTCTCCTTCATTACTTACCTCAGAGGAGAGCTAAATACCCCATGATTTTAATGCTTTTAAGCCAAAGCATTTTCCTTTTAGGGCAGAGATAATTAGAGTCCCTTGAACTGCAAAGAGATCAAACCAGTCAATCCTAAAGGAAATCAACCCTGACTATTCACTGAAAGAACTGATGCCGAAGATTAAGCTCCAATGCTTTGGTCACTTGATGCAAAGAGCCAACTCATTAGAAAAGACTGTTGCTGAGAAAGACTGAAGGCAGGAAGAGAAAGACATGGTTGGATGGCATCACCAACTCAATGGACTTGAGTTTGAGCAAACTCCTGGAGACAGTGAAGAGCAGGTGAGCCTGGCATATTGCAGTCCACTGGGTTGCAAAGGGTTGTACATGACTTAGTGAGTGAACAACAACAATTTAGAATGTGTGTACACCCTGTGTATCTAGAAGTTAGAATTAAAGAAGTAACTGTATTGCTAAGTCTCAATGAAATTTTGCTGACTATTCTTTCCTAGGAACCATGATGTGAACAGCACCCTCTAGAGATGTGCAGGGTACATAACCATCTATGGAGTCCTGCAGTCCCCCTTCCTTCATTTAAACATCCAAATCTGAATCTCACATTGTCAAATTTCCACCCAACCCCTCTTCCCATGATAGCCATCCCTCGCATTTCTCAAAGACATTAGCTCCTGGACTGTTCCTCTCTCTTTGACGTTTCCTGTCTCCAAATAGATGATTCTTCCAACATTCTGGTTTCTTACAGGTTTGAACCCTGTTTATTCTGATGGTCATATTCTTCTACCTGTCTCAGTCATTAACTTACCATTCTCACACACCAGTGGCTGTCAAAGTTCAGTCTCAATATCACCTGGGTACTTGCTAAAAATGAGCATTCTCAGACCTCACTTCAGATCTACAGTGAAACAGTAAATGTGGAATAGGGCCCAGAAATTTCTGTTTAACAAACCCAGCATGTGATTCTGGTGATTGTTCAATTTTAACATCATTATTACCAAAAACTATAGCACCTCTATAACCAAGTTCCAAGAATCCCACACTCTGAGCTCAGTCTAACTATACTGCCCTGGCTCTTACCAGAATCTCATCTCTCCCTAGAGTATAACTTGAACACTGTATTTCATGTCAATCATATTCATATTATTTTACTCACTTGGCAAAAAAGCTCAACTCTAATTAAGACCAAACTTCAATCCTTTTCTGTCTGAACTCAGAAGAGCTAAACATGGCTAATGAAAATCTAGTATCAACTTAAATTTGCAGTCACTATCCTTGGGGGCCCTTCGTGATGCTGGACAATCATTCTAGATAGATCATCTCTATTCTTCCTCCCTCCCCACTGAGGGACTATTAGGAAGTTCACACACTTCACACTTCACTTCCAGTCTTCACTCCTATCTGATAACTTTGCTTCCTGTGTCAACAAAAGGTAGCAACAATCAGAATAGACCTTCTCCCGTCACTTCTATCTACCTACCAGCATCTGACGCTAACACTCTGCCTGCCCACCGCTTTCTCCAACTTGAGTGAACTTCTAAGATCAACCTTTTCTACTTTTGCACCAGTTTTCAATCCTCTCTTGCCTACTCAAGGATGTTATTCTAGTACCTATCCACTCTTTTCTGCTTCATAAGCTTTTCCCTCTTACTGGGTCATTTCATCTACGTAAAGCATCGTTTTTTTTAATTTTAAAAAAATAACAAAACCCTCTTGATATTAATATAACTTTCCCCTCCAATTACTGCCCCATCCTTCCTATTAATAGCAGAACTTCCTCCACAGAGTCATCTCTACTTGTTTTGTACAATTCCTCAGGCCTCTATTTCTCCTAAACCCATTCATTAGGTTTCACTCCCATCACTCCACCCAAGTGTTTCTATTCAGGTCTCCTCTGATGTACTTCACTGGCTCAAACTGCCAACCATATTTGACTCATTCTAGCATCCCTACCAGCTCTTCCTCCCTTTAGCTTTCACCATGTTTCTACCACATGAACAACCCCTCCGTCTGTGTCTCCATTCTCACTTCTCAGCCACTGTACACTGGAATTCCCCAGTTCTTGACCTTCTTCTTTTCTTCTTATCCTTCACTGACACCCTTAATGATGTCATTAGTCTCAAGATTTTAAATACCTTCTACCCTGATCATTTCTAATTTTATATCACAGTCCAAGGCTGTTTGGCAAACTTTATACTTGTATATTTAACCGCATTAATTCAGCATTTCCACTGGCTTCCCAGGTGGAAAAGAATCTGCCTGCCAATGCAAGAGATGCAAGAGACGTGGGCTTGATCCCTGAGTCAGGAATATTCCCTGGAATAGAAAAGTCAATCCACTCTAGTATTCTTGTCTGGATAATTCCATGGACAAAAGAGCCTGGGCTACAGCCCATGGGGTCACTAAGAGTCAGACACACTGAGCACACACACAGGCAACAGACATGGAAAACTCAATATGATCAAAATTAAACTTCTCTTCTTCCTCTGCAAACCAGTTCTAACTAGAGTCTTCCCATCTCTGGAAAGTGTAACCACAAGCTTCTAACTGCTAAGGGTCAAAACTTTCAAATCTCCCTTGACTTCTTTTTTCTCTCTTACATCCAATTCATCAGTAGTCCTGTTGACTTTATCCTCAAAATATACCTCAAATCTCACTTTTCAGATACCACATAGCCACATTATCTCTCACTTGGATTATTGAAATAGTTTCTCAACATCATCACTTCACCTTTCAGTCAGGCCGTCAGAGTAATCCTTTAAAAAAATATATCAGAATATTGCATTCCTCTGCTCAGAATGGTGCAGCATCTTCCCAGGTCTTCTAGTTGGAAATTCAGAATCCTTACAGTCCTACATAATCTGACCTGCTCCCCTTTATTTCAACAATTCATTGACGACTGGTTTTCCCTTCGATAGTTCTTCCAGTCCGTCCAATGCAATTGTTTCAAAAAACAACTTTTTTGTTGATGGTGAAATAAGAATAAAAGAGAAAACAGGCTGAGTAATTGAGGGATGATGACAATAATAGATAACATTTATTCAGCACTTACTATGCCCAGGCAATATCCTAAGTGTGTTACATATCTATTAATTCACTTAATCCTTCAACAACTCTACGAAGCGAGTATTACCATTATGGTTCAGATTTCCAGATGAAAACAATTGAAGAGCAGATGTGGGAAGTAATCTGCCCAATGTATCCAGCTGCTAAGTAGATGAGCTGGAATTTGGACCTACACAATATAATACTACAGCTCATGTTTTTATCCACTTGACTAAGCATGTGTGCTGAGTCACTTGTCATGGCTAACTCTTTGTGACACTATGGACCCACCAGGCTCCTCGCTCCATGGGTATTCTCCAGGTAAGGATACTGGAGTGGGTTGCCACGCCTTCCTCCAGGGATCTTTCCTGACCCAGGGATCAAAATGGCATCTCTGGTGTCTCCTGCATTGGCAGCCAGTTCTTTGCCCCTAGCCCCACCTGGAAAGCCCCCACTTGACTATATTGCCTCTAAACAATAACAGATTATAAGGATTTTATTTATTTTGAAAAATGTTAACCCACTAATAACCAAAACAGAAAAGCTAGTAGAGAAAGTTGAGAGAAGAGAGTAGATAAAGCAAAATCTAAAGGTGAGAAAGAAAATCAGGTATAATTTTAATTTCAGAAGAAAAAAAGACTGATTTTATTTTCTTTACTTTTTTCCAGTTTTCCCAGTATGTCAATATTAACTGACATACAGCCCTCTATAAGTTTAATGTAAACAGAAGAATGATTTGCCTTACATACATTATGAAATGATTACCACAATAAGTTTAGTGAACACCCATCATCTGATATAAACACAAAATTAAAGAATAGAGAAAAATGTTTTACATGTGATGAAAACTCTTACGACTTACTTATAATGTACAGAGTTACATTGTACTGTTATGCTATTCATTACACTGTATACCAATTAGAGGTAGAGCTCAGGGCCCAGCTGGGCCAGGTGGCCCAGATTTATAATGGGCCCAAACAATGGTCCTATTCTTACTCCTGTAATATATGCCAATCACGTCAATGATCTATTTATTAAGGCAACTAGCCTAGTGACCCATTAATCTATTTCAGTTATTATCATTTGAAAGTCACAAGCTATGTCCCTTCTTAAAAGTTTCTACAAGTATGTTCATTTCAGTTCCGTTCGGTCGCTCAGTCATGTCTGACTCTTTGCGACCCCATGAACTGCAGCACGCCAGGCCTCCCTGTCCGTCACCAACCCCCAGAGTCCACCCAAATCCACATCCATTGAGTCGATGATGCCATCCAACCATACCATCCTCTGTCATCCCCTTCTCCTCTTGCCCTCAATCTTTCCCAGCATCAGGGTCTTTTCCAATGAGTCAGCTCTTTGCATCAGGTGGCCAAAGTACTGGAGTTTCAGCTTTAGCAACAGTCCTTCCAATGAACACTCAGGACTGATCTCCTTTAGGATGGACTGGTTGGATCTCCTTGTGGTCCAAGGGATTCTCAAGAGTCTTCTCCAACACCACAGTTCAAAAGCATCAGTTCTTCCACGCTCAGCTTTCTTTATAGTCCAACTCTCACATCCATACATGACCACAGGAAAAACCATAGCCTTGACTAGATGGACCTTTGTTGGCAAAGTAATGTCTCAGATTTTTAATATGCTGTCTAGGTTGGTCATAAATTTCCTTCCAAGGAGTAAGTGTATTTTAATTTCATTGCTGCAATCACCATCTGCAGTGATTTTGAAGCCCCCCAGAAATAAAGCCTAACACTGTTTCCACTGTTGCCCCATCTATGTGCCATGAAGTGACAGGACTGGATGCCATGATCTTAGATTTCTGAATGCTGAGCTTTAAGCCAACGTTTTCACTCTCCTCTTTCACTTTCATCAAGAGGCTCTTTAGTTCTTCTACACTTTCTGCCATAAGGGTGGTGTCATCTGCATATCTGAGGTTATTGAGATTTCTCCTGGCATTCTTGATTCCAGCTTTTGCTTCCTCCAGCACAGAATTTCTCATGATGTACTCTGCATATAAGTTAAATAAGCAGGGTGACAGTATACAGCCTTGACGTACTCCTTTTCCTATTTGGAACCAGTCTGTTGTTCCATGTCCAATTCTAACTACAGTTCAACAGGTATGAGTTATCACTAATTCAGACTGACCCTCTTCCCAACTGGTCCAAATATTTCATATTTTCTGTACTTCTTTCATCCATTCTAAGACACAATCATTTCATGTTTTATTATCTCAGAAATCAAGTTATGTCTTACACTTGATTTCTGAAATTGGGAGCATTTCCTGCTGAAAGTGAAAGTTTGTTGCTAAGTTGTTTCCAACTCTTTGTGACTCCATGGACTGCAGCCTGCCAGGATCCTCTGTCCATGGGATTTCTCAGCCAAAAATACAGGCATGGGTTGCCATTTCCTCCTCCAGGGGATCTTCCCAACCCAGGGACTGAATCCATGTCTCCTATTTGGCAGGCAGATTCTTTACTACTGAATCACATGGGAAGCCTATGTATTCTAGAATCTACAGCATCTTAAATGAGATGAACCACAAGATTTACTCTGTTTTCAGTTGACATGAATGCTTCCAAGCCAAAGAAAGGTTAGAAACTTAACCTCAATACTCAAGATTTCTATAGTTTGTTTTCCTACAACATAAACCCTCATGTTAATTATATACATGTTATTTTATACTCCTGTCAATTCTATGAGGTAAGTGTCTATTATCACTTCCTTTCACAGATGAAGAAGCAGGGGTTTGGAGAAGGTAATCCCCCTGCATGAGGTCTCTAGGCCATGGAGCCAGGAGCTGAATGCATGTCCTGAGGCACCAATTCTGGTTCTTTGTCTGCTCCACCATAATTACTCCTAGACTTTTGGTCTGAATAAAATCCTTTTTACCTTACACTTTAAGGTGTAAAGACTACCTGCACAACCTTGGTTATAATTGACAACTTCTCCTCATCTCTGTAAAGTATATAAGAATTGTACACAACATCTCTCTGTACTCATGAAAAATGACATATAGGAGCTGGCTTCTTATCCTTTTCTGAGTTCTTTTCACTTCATAAATCACAGTCAATGAAATTTTAGGGTCTTCATACTAAAATACAGAAGCCTTTTTGGAGGAAAGAAAAAGAAATTTCTAAAAAATTCAAAAATTGCTCTGTAGAATTGGGACAATACTTTGAGCTGATAAAGGGAATAAAGATAGCCAATGTTGCTAAGCAGTCAGTGAATAAATATCCTCAACTCCACATTTATTTGAAGACTACCAGAAAGACAATAAAACCACATGAAATTGACATAGACATCTGTTCCTTACAGACAACAGAATATGCCAATTTGCCAATGAAATTATTACAGTCAACCCTTCTTTTCAGGTATCACAAGATGTTTACCTTAAATTACCCACAAAATGGGTTGTTCACAGATGATGGCAAGCCACCCTCAGATTCCTGGGCAACCAAGCCAATTTGGATGTTTATGCAACCAAAGCAGTCAAATTTCCAAATTACTAATCTGGCTGAAGAACCAGATTTATTTTGGAAGTTTGGTGAAATAAATAAATAGACTTGAAGCTTGGGGTTGAGCAGGATCTACTTGTAATGAGGGCTGGACTGCTGTCAAAGAGAAGGAAAAGACAAAAGCAGAGGCCCCTAGAAAAAGGGTAGTAAATGAATTTCTGAATCAACTCTGCCACATGAAGACTAAGCTAAATGCTGGTATGGTCTCAGATACTAAAATGTATTTCTAATGAGTAGTAAATAAAACAGCATGGCACTAAGGCAGGAATAGATCAGCAAAGGAGACAGTATGGTAATTTAACCAAATCAATAGAGAAAAGATGGATTAGTGAATAATTGATTTTGGAACAAATGACCAGTAACTTGGAAAGCCAGGTAAAACTGGACCAGTACACCTTTCTTTAAAACAATGCAAATTCCAAATGAATTACAAATTAGAATGTAAAAAATAAAACCTTAAATATCATAGGAAAATATCTTTATAATCTCAGCAGAGAAAGCTTTCCAATAATCTCAAAAAACAAAGTAAATATCCATTGAAGAAAAGATCAGTATCTTTAATTCCATAAAATCACATAGTTCCTACATAGCAAAGTATCTCTACAAGCTAGACTGAAAGATAAATGACGACCTGAAGAAACAATAGTTTCAAGCCTATGTGCAGAAAATTTTAATACCTTTTTTAAAGTTCTCAAAAATAAATATTTTTAAAGAAGAAAGCAATAGACAAAAGAAAAGCAAAACAAACAAATGGCTCTGAATGAGTGTCTGACTCTTTGCAATCCCATGAACAGCAGCACACCAGGCCTTCCTGTCCATCACCAACCCCTGGGGTCCACCCAAATCCATGTCCATCGAGTCGATGATGCCATCCAACCATCACATCTTCTGTCGTCCCCTTCTCTTCTTGCCCTCAATCTTTCCCAAAGATCTTTCAGGATCTTTTCCAATGAGTCAGCCCTTTACATCAAGTGACCAAAGTTTTGGAGTTTCAGCTTCAGCATCAGTCCTTCCAGTGAACACTCAGGACTGATCTCCTTTAGGATAGACTGGTTGGATCTCCTTGTGGTCCAAGGGATTCTCAAGAGTCTTCTCCAACACCACAGTTCAAAAGCATCAGTTCTTCAGCGCTCAGCTTTCTTTATAGTCCAACTCTCACATCCGTACATGACCACTGGAAAAACCATAGCCTTGACTAGATAGACCTTTGTTGGCAAAGTAATGTCTCTGCTTTTGAATATGCTATCTAGGTTGGTTATAACTTTCCTTCCAAGAAGTAAGCGTCTTAATTTCATTGCTGCCATCACCATCTGCAGTGATTTTGGAGCCCAGAAAAATAAAGTCAGCCACTGTTTCCACTGTTTCCCCATCTATTTGCCATGAAGTGATGGGACCAGATGCCATGATCTTAGTTTTCTGAATGTGGAGCTTTAAGCCAACTTTTTCACTCTCCTCTTCAATTTCATCAAGAGGTTCTTTAGTTCTTCTTCACTTTCTGCCATAAGGGTGGTGTCATCTGCATATCTGAGGTTATTGAGATTTCATCCACCAATCTGATACCAGCTTGTGCTTCTTCCAGCCCAGCGTTTCTCATTATGTACTCTGCATAGAAGTTAAATTAGCAGGGTGACAATATACAGCCTTGACGTACTCCTTTTCCTATTTGGAACCAGTCTGTTGTTCCGTGTCCAGTTCTAACTGTTGCTTCCTGACCTGCATACAAGTTTCTCAAGAGTCAGATCAGGCGGTCTGGTAATCCCATCTCTTTCAGAATTGTCCACAGTTTCTTGTGATCCACACAGTCAAAGGCTTTGGCATAGTCAATGAAGCAGGAATAGATGTTTTCCTGGAACTCTCTTTCTTTTTCCATGACCCAGCGGATGTTGGCAATTTGATCTCTGGTTCCTCTGCCTTTCCTAAAACCAGCTTGAACATCTGGAAGTTCATGGTTCACGTATTGCTGAAGCCTGGCTTGGAGAATTTTGAGCATTACTTTACTAGTGTGTGAGATGAGTGCAATTGTGTGGTAGTTTGAGCATTCTTTGGCATTGCCTTTCTTTGGGATTGGAATGAAAACTGACCTTTTCCTGTTCTGTGGCCACTGCTGAGTTTTCCAAATGTGCTGGCATATTGAGTGCAGCACTTTCACAGCATCATCTTTCAGTATCTGAAATAGCTCAACTGGAAATCCATCACCTCCACTAGCTTTGTTTGTAGTGTTGCTTCCTAAGGCCCACTTGAGACCTTACCTCACATTCCAGGATGTCTGGCTCTGGGTGAGTGATCACACCATCATGATTATCTGGGTCATGAAGATCTTTTTTGTACAGTTCTTCTGTGTATTCTTGCCACCTCTTCTTAATATCTTCTGCTTCTGTTAGGTCCATACCATTTCTGTCCTTTATCAAGCCCATCTTTGCATGGAATGTTCCCTTGGTATCTCTAATTTTCTTGAAGAGATCTCTAGTCTTTCCCATTCTATTGTTTTCCTCTATTTCTTTGCACTGATCTCTGAAGAAGGCTTTCTTATCTCTTCTTGCTATTCTTTGGAATTCTGCATTCAGATGCTTATATCTTTCCTTTTCTCCTTTGCCTTTCACTTCTCTTCTTTTCACAGCTATTTGTAAGGCCTCCCCAGACAATCATTTTGCTTTTTTGCATTTCTTTTCCATGGGGATGGTCTTGATCCCTGTCTCCTGTGCAATGTCATAACCTCAGTCCATAGTTCATCAGGTACTCTATCAGATCTAGGCCCTTAAATCTATTTCTCACTTCCACTGTATAGTCATAAGGGATTTGATTTAGGTCATACCTAAAAAACCTAAGCGGTTTTCTCCAGTTTCTTCAGTTTCAGTCTGAATTTGCCAATAAGGAGTTCATGATCTGAGCCACAGTTAGCTCCCAGTCTTGTTTTTGCTGACTGTATAGTGCTTCTCCATCTTTGGCTGCAAAGAATATAATCAATCTGATTTTGATGTAGACCATCTGGTGATGTCCATGTGTAGAGTCTTCTCTTGTGTTGTTGGAAGAGAGTGTTTGCTATGACCAGTGCGTTCTCTTGGCAGAACTCTGTTAGCTTTTGCCCTGTTTCATTCTGTACTCCAAGGCCAAATTTACCTGTTACTCCAGGTGTTTCTTGACTTCCTACTTTTGCATTTCAGTGCCCCATAAATAGTGATCTTATTTGGGCAATAAAATGTTCTCAAACAGATTTATGGTGACGGTCATACAACTTGGTAAATTTACTAAAAATTAATAATAAAATAAATATAATAATTGAATTGTACAGTTGAAGAATTATGTGATATGTTGAATGTCTCAACAAAAGTGTTAATAAATGAACAGTAAACATTATAATAGATGTTCTTCCTCATTAATATCAAAAGAAATGCAAATAGTGCCCACCTTCCTAAGATTCCACAACAGCACATCGCCTGGTTTCCTTCCTCTCACACAGTACCTCAGGTTCATTCGTTCATTCCTCCCCATCTAGAGTTGGCTATTACCCAGGGTTCTCTACTGAACCTCCCTCCCATTTTGCCACATTCCTTTGCTAGGAATTAGCACTTGCAACTGGCTATTGGTACTGGCTTTTGTTACAATAACAACAAAAGCAGCAATATAAAGCAACATTGCAGACCTTTCTAAGCTCCAGAATCATACAAAGAACTTTCTGCTTGATGTCTCCACTTGGTTGAATCATCAGCATATCAAATTTGTGCAGAGGAAAACTCTTTAATTCCATCACTGCCCACCCAATCCTATCATTCTCTTCCTTGAACACTCCCCTCCTTTGAACATGGTATTTCTCTTCCCACTTGTTTGTGCCAAAACTCTGAGATTCATCCTTGTTGTCTTTTTCTCCCTTACATCCTCATCCAATCCATCCTGTTCCTGTAGGATCTATGCCAAAAGTGTTTTTTGATTCCATTCTCTTCCTTGCAATTCAATGGCCCCCTGATAGTTCCAACTATCATCATCTCCCACTGAACAATTCAAACAGCACCTAAGTGGTTTCCCAATCCACTCTTTTCAGTGGACATTGAGTCACAGCACACAAATTCTGCTTCAATGAAGGACTTCTTATCCAGAAGTTGGGTTTGATATCAGCCCCTTTAGGGTTACCTTGGCTTCAGATAACTGCCTTACCCCAGATCACACTCCATCCTGGACAAGCCCATATCCAATGACATTAGAGTGTGGAGGTATGAATGTCCAAATATCTCAGTATCACTGGAATACTCTGGGAGGATCACTTCTCCCTTTGAGGTCAGCCAAACCCCAAGTCATCTTTTTTCTCTACCCAATCCTTCTTCCTTCCCAAATGTTTCCATGTATTAAGCCCTAGGTCACTTTTTTCGAAGCATCTTTCCTACTCAACTCTCTCAGACTACTTCCTTGGGAACTTAATTCAAACTAGTCTTTTTTGCTTCTCTGCTTGAAACCCTGCAATGGCATTTTTGGGGTCTTCCTGATCCAGATGGATCCCTCCTTTGCCACTCTCACACTCCAGCCATGCCAAGTCTCTGTCTCCAAAATACTGATCTCCAGGGCTCATAATTCTTGTATACGGTGGATACAAAATAACGCTTCACCACATTAATGGGATGCAAACTCCTATAGATATAGACTATGAGATAGAGATTACTCATAGATAATATTCTTTATCATTTTATAAGCTTCTTCCAGTAATGGCTCTGTCTTAGAAAACTTGACATTCTCTTTAGTGGATGGCACAGAACTTTGTTCACAGAAAATGCCCAATAAATAAAACATGTATGAACCTGAACTATGACTGGGCAACAAATGTTAACTTGCAGTACCAAACTACTATCAACAAGGGCACCCTCAAAAAAGCTCTTCTACAAGAACCAAAGCCAAATCCTAGTGGAGAAAGGGGGCAGAGAGACAGGCAACATGTGATATATTGAACATATAGCTGAGATCAGAAATTCTTTCAAGGCAAAGTACATGCAATCTCAGGGATGACTCACAGCTAAGGTATTTAAGGCAGTAGCAAGAAGTACATGGGGCAGTCTTTTTTCAACTCCTGTTTATCACAACTCAGAAACTCCCTTTCCGGAAAGATTTCCTCTTGAATAATTTCATACTAAGTCCTTCCTCTTCTCCCATTTATTCTTTGTGGAGGAGATGCAAAGCAAAGAACCACTTTATTCCAACTGTTCACAGTATATCCCTTCTGTCTAATTCAAAAGTCCTTTACAATGACATTTTTCTTTCAGTTCAGAATTCCTATCAACAAACTCCTGTCATTTTGGTTTATTTGTAAGTTCATCTCATTAAGATGAACTATACATTTCTGAGGGGCTGCCATGGTGGCTCAGGGGTAGAAGAATCCGCCTGCCAATGCAGGATACATGGGCTTGATCCCAGGGAGAGGAAGGTCCCCTGGAGAAGGAAATAGCAACTCACTCCAGTATTCTTGCCTGGGAAATCCCACAGACAGAGGAGCTGGTGGGTTATAGTCCATGGGGTCACAAAAGAGTAGGGCATGACTTAATGACTAAACAACAACATACATTTACGAAGCCAACAAGTGTGGTCTCTTTGAAAAGAACCTTCTTAGAAGGCATCAAAAAATAAGTATGGTGATTTAAATAACTAAAAGTTTCATAAGAATAAACAATCCATTTGCATTCAAAAGATTTTCGATACAGGGCAACGATGACTATGCTGGCAGGATAATTTCTTCTTAGTCATGAAAATATGGTTTTGGATTTTTGAACTGATAGATAAACAGATAGCTTATATTTTTAAAAATCATTATGAAACAGCTTTTTAAAGACATGAGTAACTTGGACAAAAAAACAGGTAATAGAAGTTAGTGGAAGGAAAGGAATAACAGATTGCTCCTAAAGAAGCCAGAAACTTAATTATCACCTTAACTGAAATCCAAACACCCGGGTTCTTGTTTCAAGGAGACCTACTCACAGAATATTTTCATGACTAACCCTATGTTTGCAGCTGAAGATTAAAAACTAAATATTATTTGACAAGTTTTTATATGACGACATAAAGAGTGGCTGGAGCCTGGCTGTTGACTCAAACATTTCTGCCAGCCTCTTTTGCCTGCCAAAATATAGCTTCAATAAGCACACATAAATTTTATTTTTAATAAATAACCACAAAACGGTTTCATAAACAGACTAAACTGTGGATAATTGTAGCTTACAATGAATATGTGTTACAGTTTCAGTAAATAGAAGTTACACAGTCTGAAACTGGCACACCCTATCTCCATCTTATGGATTGATGGCAAACCAGCCCGTGTTGGAACAGCCCAGTGATTTTCTTGGTAAGAGGCCTACATCCTAACTACTTAGGCTTCTGCCTTCTTGCAGTAGCCCTCCTGTTTGTCTCTGCAGACATTAGGTTTTAGAGTCCTGAGAGTTTAAAAGGAGAGCTGAGGTCTCCACATGGTGTCCCAAAAGAGTCTTTGTGGTAAGAAAAGTTCTTTATGTCCTGACCAACATGTAGACACCTATGATGGTTTAAAAATGAATAAATAAAGGGTATCTGGGGGGAATAAATACTGATGTGATGAGAAGGCACGAGGGAGAATAAACTGTTCTTTCTAACTAACTTTTCTTGGAATTTACGTGTTCCTTTTACTCAAAGGATCCTTTTGGAAAAGTGCATTGCGTTTTCCTCTGTTGGCAGCATTTTTTTTTTTTTTGGTAAGTGAATCAACTGATTTCTTAAGAAAAAGAAAAGCAGCTTATTGAAAGCTTAATGAATTTTTTTTTCACCTTTAGAAATCAGCTTTATTTTTAAGCTTCCTTGACCACACATGTGCTTTGATGAACCTCCCTCCCACTCAAGGGAAGAGTTCCATGTTCCTCACACTCCCAGTCCTGAGCCTTCACATTCACTTCACACTGATCCCAGGAAACACAGAGAGAGAAAAGTCAAAAGGGGGGAATTTAAAAAAAAAAAACCATCTTGAGCTTCTTTTTGAAGATGAGGAAAGGGAGTTTTATCTCTAGTAAAAACAGGCCCTTTTGTGAAAAAAAAGAAGTGATGATTGATCAAACAGCATTCAGAATTCCAGGCATGCCAAGATATGGCTGTGTTAAACGGGAAAGATGACCTAAAGACCCCAGGCTGTTTGAAAATAAATAAAAGAACTCTGGCATCATGTTCTGCATTCCTATTTGTAGTCATGTTTTACACTCTACCTGTGGTGACCTTTCTCACTCATTTCATAGCTCACAGTTGGATTTATTCAGCCGCAATTTGCTGAGAACCTCCTTGTGGAATGTATGAAACTAGGACCCAGGATGAATGGAGCAGAGCATGCAGTGAGGAGGGGAGTCAGAGTAAGATGGCAGCACTGATGCCAAGAAGTGCCCAATCTGAGGACGTAGAATAGAGCAGAGCTATGGATTAAGTGCCACATGAGCTCAGGGAGAGAGTGACTCATGCTGCCTGAGCTTGATCTCCATCATGAGGAATGCCTTGTGGTGTTGTGTGAAACATTGGCAGCCTGCAGTGCCGCCTCACAATTCTGTTATGCTCTTGAGCATGGCCAAGGTTAGATTTCTCGTGGTAAGTTCAGCCCTCCTCCCGTCTGCGTCCTTCACAGCCTTACCCAACCCTCAGCAGTATTTCTTTAAACAAACTCTCACCCGACTTCAGTTAACCAGTTGTTTTATTCCTCACTCCAAATTTAACTCTCTCTGCACATACCTTGTTAAGCAGTTATGTGCAGAAAGCTGTGGGCGATATGGGTATGCCGGGTCTCTTTTTCTTCAAAAAGCTTATAATCCAGTGGGAGAGTTAGGCATGTAAACTTCAATTGAGGGGGAAAATGCTGTAATAGAGGTGCAAGTAAAATGCTGTGAGTGCTTAAAAACCTAGGGGTAAGTTTGAGTTTGATGGGATCACAGTTTTCACAAAGATTCTGGCACATGAATTGAACTAAGGACTTCCCTGGTGGTGCAGTGGAGAAGAATCTGCCTGACAATGTAGGGGACACGGGTTCGATCCCTGGTTTGGGAAGATTCCACATGATGCGGAGCAACTAAGTCGTGTACCACAACTACTGAGCCCAGGTGCTGCAACCACTGAAACCCCTGAGCCTAGGGGTTCTTTTCTGTAACAAAAGAAGCCACTGCAAGGAGAAGCCTGTGCACCACAGTGAAGAGCAACCCCTGCTCACCAACTTGAGAAAGCCTGTGCAAAGCAATGAAGAGCCAGCGCAACCAAAAATAAAATATTTTTTAAGAAATTAACAACTAAGAGGCATGGACAGCTTGCATGGAGCTCCATGGAACAGTGTGAGTCAAGAACTAGAGATTCATGGGTAGGTGGCTAAGAGAGTCACCAGAATATAAACCACACAGAGGAACAGATTAAGAGCTACTGCTTTCTGCCAGGATGAATCCAAAGCAAGAACAGAAGTAACTCTGAACATTTTGAAGTTTTCTTGAAAAAAAGAATTACACTGATCTGTGATTTAGAATGGTAACTCTGAAAGCAGTGAGGAAGGTTGATTAGAGAGACTCAAAATCAGGAGCTTGAATGGACCCATGTTAACAATCCATTTATAGTGGGTATAGCACACTGTAAGACAAGAGGCCCTTAGAGCCAAAATAAATGTTTTTCTGTGTAGACAAGTCTCCACTGTCACATCTCAATGCTCCTGCCACCTTTCCTTTTCAACAATCAGACAAGCAAGCGAAGAAATCAGAAGTTGATCAAATAAAATATTCTCTCTTAAGATCTGTGCCTGTGCACTCCAGCATGTCCTCCTCTTTTGTGACCCCACGGACTGTAGCCCACCAGGCTCCTCTGCCCGTGGATTTTTTCAGGAAAGAATACTGGAGTGAGTTGTCATTGCCTACTCCAGGGGAGCCTCCTCACCCTGGGATTGAACTCATATCTTTTGAGTCTCCTGCATTAACAGGTGGGTTCTTTACCACTGAGGCACCTGGGAAGCCACTGAGAACTGTTGTTCCTAATAGACTTCTTGCAACAATAGATATTGAGCACTTTAAATGTGGCCACTGTGACTCAGTAATTTTATTTTAATTGAGTTTCCATAATCCCGTGCAGCCTATGCTATCATAGGAAACGGTGCAGCTCTGGAGAATAAAACTTTACTGAACTAGGAGAAACAAAGCATTTAAAAAAAAAACAAAAAACTCTACTACCAATCATCCAATCCCAGTGGCTTTGCTGGCTTTTAAAGAGGATATTTACCTACCTCCCTGATCTTCTCAACACAGGGATCGAACTCGGGTCTCCTGCACTGGTGGGCAGATTCACTGCTACTGCACCACCTGGGAAGCCCCCACCAGAACCCCACATTAGAAATAATGAGATGCAATGCTTATATTTAGCGCGGGCATGAGAAAACATTAAAAACACTGTTACTTTCAAAAACGATCCCTTTGAGTTATTCGGAAAGACCATCTTTCCTTGATGGATAAGAGAGAGAGATAATCAGGAGCTGGAATGGACCCATGTTATGGTGGGTCCATCTATCGATGGTGGATAAAATCATAGAAATCAGCAAGAGGCTGACTAGTTCTCTCTGTTTCATAAAGAGAAGCATTTACCTCCTAACTGTGCATTTTCCAATGAAGGCTTCCCAGCGAGTCATCATCTCATTGTAACTGAAGAACAGCTAGATGATTGTGGTGTGTAGTTAAATGTTTCTGTAAGTTGATTTGTGGTGCCAGCTTCCTGGATCATAGAAATTATTCTGTTCAATTTTTTTTTTCTCTCTGTGGTTTTGGAGTCAAGAATTGCAATAAGTTTCTAAGTCTCTGACTTTGAGTGCTCCCGTGTAGTTATTTCAAGAAAGCTCTTTTGCAATTTTCTTGGTAACTGATTCCTTGTTACATGAATTCAGATATGCATGTGTCATGGCTGCCAGTCAACTATTAGGACACATGACCTTTTTAATTCTTCATTCCTTAGCACCTCTTAAGGGACACTGTAGTACACCATGTAAAACCAGAATTAGATCATTTTTGCTAATCACGCTAACAAAATATACTAGAGAAGCATTGGGAGAAATTTACTAATAAGAAGATTTTGAAATAACATTTTATTCATACATTGGTTATTTCCAGTGGAACGAGTGTTTAGAAGATGGCTATAATAATCTGAATCTCTGATAACCTTTAATAACAGGACAGATTACCTTGAAATTGTAATTTTAAAAATAGATGTGCCAAAAATCACAAATATGAAATAATGTTTTTCAAATTGTGGGTTACTTAGTAGTTCAGGAAATCAATGTAGTGGATTAGAGTCAAATTTCAAATTCAGAATAGTATAGAATAGGATTGGATGAAATGGAACGGAATAGACTACAACAGAAAAAAGTGGTGTATGACACACCTATTGAGGGAGAGAAAATGCTGTATCACAAAACTCTTTGCCAGTTGTGCCCCTGTCATATGTTCTGAGTTGTGATGAAAAGAAATACTTTAACAGAGCATTACTATACAGAAAGCTTGAAAGCCACTGACCACCAGATGATAGGAGTTGAAATTTCCTGCTGAATGTATTGTTCCATGTGAGAAATATTTAGCAAACATCTATTCTATGCCTGATATTGGATTCAGTTTCAAGACCGTATAGCTGAATACATACTTGCATGCATCTGTGCATGCTAAGTCGCTTCAGTCATCCTGTCCAACTCTTGCAACCCTATGGACCATAGCCTGCCAGGCATCATGATCCATAGGATTCTTCAGGCAAGAATACGGGATTGGGTTGTCATGCCCTTCTCCTGGGATCGTCCCTGGGTCCCAGGGATCAAACCTGGGTCTCTTACATCTCTTGCATTGGCAGGCATGTTCTTTACCACTGGCACCACCTGGAAAGCCCTGAATACATGCTTACTTCCCTCAAATAACTTACCATCTGACAGTATACACATGTGAATAATTATGATAAGATGATATGCAAACAGTTATGTTGAGAACACGGCAGAGGGCCCTACTTCTGCATGTGAGGGAAATCAGACAGGAAGTGAGAGGAAAACTTCCCAGAGGAGCATCTGATGTGTCCTGAATAGTAGGTGACTGGGAAGGACAGAGAGAGGGGGGTATTATATAGCTGTATCTTAAGGCTGACTTGTGAAATCTATTTTACCTACAGTCTGGGATGGTCCTCAGATTTCATTGCACACCTTGGTCATCTCATACAGACTGCCAGCAAACCTAGGGGCCTACATAAACTTGAAATATTTTTATTACTTTGGAATTGTTAGTAATATGAGAGTGTTTGCTTTACATCGTAAAGACTATCCCTTTTCTTGGTGGTGAGGGGGGTGGTGGTGCTGCGTTCAGTTGCAGCAGGCAGAACCTTTAGTTACAGCATTCAGGGTTTGCGCCATGTGAACTCTTAGTTGCAGCATATAGGATCTAGGTCCCCCACCAGGGATCGAGCCCAGGCCCCCTACACTAGAAGCGTGGAGTCCCAGCCACTGGACCATCTGGGAAGTCCCCAAACGATCACTTTTACGAGCAAAATTTTTCAAATGGAAGGTTTAGTCTCAAATGGGTCAAAAGTTATACTTCCTAGGAAAGAAAGCAAATTATTTGCGTAACAGGGTGTAGAAAAATCATATGTTGTGCAAACTCCTATCTTTCAGCGGTTTGAGCAAAACAAATATTTATTAGAAAATAAAATAATGCATGATAAGAACATCAAGAAAATTGGGCCATGCTTTGCATACTTATAAGGGTTATAGGACATCCATCATTTAACCTAATTTCACACTTAAAATTTACATTATATCGGGAGTTGGGTAGAAATTGAGGTCTAGAACCAGTAATATGTGTCATGAACAATCACAGAAGGCTTTTGGAGCCAATTTAGGTAGCATATGTGTGTTTTATAAGCATGAAATTACAGAGACCCAAAGGCCTCACTTCAAAATAAGACTTTTTATCAATTTCCTTTTTCTTGGCACCATTTACATTTGAGTGTGAATATATTTGGTGTTTATTTTGAAAATATCTCCTCTTTCTCTTTTTTTATATGATATCTAACAGTATTTCAAACAGTAATTCAACTCACCGGTCCCTAAATGATGTAGCAGAATCTAATAGAACTTTATTAATCAGGGCAATAGCAAAAGGAGATTCCTGATGAATTTTACTAGATAAAACACGTTTAGTCCTCCTAAATGTAGTGTATGTACATGTGTACATTTGTGTGTGCGTTCTTTCTTTAAGATGAAAAAAGAATCAATCACTTTTAAAATACTCTCATAGAATGAAAATAACCCTTGTATTTTCTATTTAATCAATTCCATGGCACGTGCCATTGTAAAAATTTTGATACAGCCTTGAGGTATATGACCTAACTCTCCCAAAAATGACCCTTTTTTTTTTTTTTTTAAATAATGACTTTGATTTGAAATGAGAAAATAAAGAATAACATTTCCAGATTTTACCAAGCCCTGTTTTTAAACAAAACTAAACCTTTCTCCTCAGGTACCCATTAAATTTTTCAGATCTTGGAAGGGAGAAGCACAGTAATTACAATTGCAACCTTTACCTAAGACTTAAAAGTTAAAGAAACCTGAAAGAACTGTAACTTTTTAAAGCAGTTCTTCAGAGTTTTCCAGAATAGGAAAAGTGATTATGAGTTAGCTTGTGTTTGGGTTTGATTTTCATCCTGCAGGAGTGAACATTAGACCAAAAATATATGGGTCTTGTAGTAAAAGCTGCAGCTCCTTTCCCCAGCTGCCTGAATGCTATAATGTCAGATTTTTCAAATTCTTCTCTACGTTAGAGGAATCAGATCATTTCCAGGAGTGTGCAGATGCATGCTTTTCTTTCCAGCAGAACTTCAATTGTCTACCTGTTTACACAGCAGATTCTCTGTAATTTAATCCCCACCACGAAAGACCATCATTATGATTAAATCAGGCACTAGTTTAACAAGGTACACCTAATAAGCACTTCTGGTCTTCAGATCTTGCACAAACAACATTCTTTCATTGGGCAACTTGTAAAATAACTTTTGCATCCTGTGGTAGACTCCTCAGACACAAAGCACAAAGTTCTGTCTCTTGACTGACTTTTCACCTAGAAAGCAGAATCTGTGACCACTCCATCCCAGAATCTGTGACTTCGGTTCATGTAACCTATATGAAAGCAGGAAAGGGAGACATTTTTTTTCCACTGTTTGCACTCACTGCGGGTTTTTGGTATACCACACTACTGAGCAGGATATGTGTCTCAAAGTAATGGCAAAAAAAAAGGCCTCAAAGAACATAACTTTCTCCAAATTCAGTTGGTTTCTCTAGGTTTAAAATTTCCTCCCCTTTAGACACATGCACACGTGTGCACACACACACACACCACATGAACACATACACATGCAACCATACAATTTACAGATAGCAAGGGAAAACCAGAAGGGTCTTGTGGAAGGCAAACAAAAGGAAGACACAGCTTCAAAAAGAGAAGGAGAAATGCATGTTAAAAGAGAATCCCACCAAGGATAAAAAAATAAAAAGAAATCTAGAGCATGGAAAACAAAGTCGTATCCCAAAGGAGAAAAACATCCCACAGGATTGCAGTTCATGAATATCATTTCCTTTCAATCCCAAAGGTGCAATTTGCAGATCAGCTTCTCCTATCTCTGTCCAGTGTTTTGGCTATTTCTGTGCTTTTGTCACCATTTCTCACCTTTTCCTTCTTTTTTTGTTAATCGCCCTCCTTCTCAGGAGGTAAATAGAAGATGGTCCCTCTATTTATAAAAGACTGTAATGCTTTTTGGGTTGAAGAATGTGGAAGACCAAGTCAGGAATTCCAAACAGTCAAACAGCATTAGGCTTCAGAAGGAAGGAAAGTGAGTGAGCCTGGACACTGGACAATGGAGCTGATGTCCTCAGAAATCGCTGCAGTTTATACTTTCCATTTAAAGACAACTCATGGCTCAAATACAAACCGATGGAGTGAAAAAGGCACAATAAGGGTTTCTAGTTTGTTGTTTATTTAGAGAACTTGTCTTGATGTATTCCTTAGATCCATCATCCAAGGAGGAGCAGCCCTCTCTGAGTTGTTTCAAATCCATTTCCTGCAGTGGGCCTCACAGCTGCACCCACCACATATGGTATGATACACTTATGCAGTAGCTCACATAGAAACACATTTCTGGAGTAGAAAGAAATTAATGATTTGGTGGTATGACAGAGATTCCCAAAATTCATATGAGAAAAGAGAAGCCAGAAGCCAGAAAAAGCTGCTTTTATATGTAAAGATCAGGGATAGGTAGGTAGATAAATTAGATGCATGTATGGATGAATGAATAGATTTATAGATAGACAGATGACATAGGGAGAACTTGCTTCTCCATCTAGCTTATTTAAAGGCTTGTGACTATTATTTTTTCTCTTTTTTTAATTGGAATATAATTACTTTACAATGTTGTGTTAGTTTCTGCTGTACAGTGAAGTGAATCAGATGTATGTATGCATATAGGTCCTTCTTCTTGGACCTCCCTCCCATCCAACTCCCATCCCACCCCTCTAGGTCATCACAGAGCCTTGAAATGAACTTCCTGTGCTTTATAGCAGAGTCCCACTAGCTACCTACTTTATTATTTTGTGTGTGTGTATGTCTTTTCACACAAAAGTAATATTTACAACTCACCATCAAAAAGTTACTCACAATGAACGACCTAAGGATTATTATGAATTTTCAGTGAACAAATCATGACCAACTTTGGTTCACTGGGTAGCAGCTGATCAAGGAGAAGCCACAAATGTATCCGCAAGAGCTTAGACTTAATCCTAGCCTGATTTGCACATGGTCCCCAACTTCTAGAGATCATCTGCCCTGACATGAAATCTCATATCCCTCCCTCAAATTTCAACATTCCTTCCTCTGGCCTAGTTATCAAGAATATCTGTCCTTATGGATGATGCTAATGAAGATGATGCTGGTGATGGTGATGACAATAAGGATCACAGTCAACAACTCCCAAGAGTTACTCTTTGGCAGGCCTTAAGCTAAGCATTTTTCACGGATTCTCTTAGTCAGTTTTTACAACACCATAAGACCTATCCCCATTTTACAGGTGAGGAAGCTGAAGCCCAGACAAAATTAAGCAAATATACTCGAGGCTACATGCTAGTAAGTGACAGAGTCCGAGCTTGACCTCAGACAGTGCAACGCCAGAACTTGTGCCATTAACCCTTACTCTCTCTTGCCTCCCATGATGTCCATGCAGGTCCTGAGCCACTGGATTTGTCTACAAGATGCTCAGGCCAAACACAGTGGGGGTGGCCTTGCAAGTACCTAAGTGTGCATATGTATTCAACTGACTCCATTTGGGCATATTTAGAGCCAATTGCTACACAATTGATTGGGTTATGGAATGATCCAAAAATGTAAGGGGCCAAAACAAGCAAACTGTTTCACAGTCTGGCTATTCCTTTCACACGGACAAAGCCAGAATCTCTGTGAAGGAGGCCAGCCCTATGGCAACGTGGAGAACACAGACACCTCCTGTATTCCTCACCACCCACCCAACCAGTGCACCCAAAACAGACACTATTGAGGCCATCCATCTGTGCTCTGACACCCAAGCTGAGATCTGAAATAAGATGCAAATGCAACATACACACAGGAAACCGAGGAAAGAGGCAGAAATATTTTTATATTAAAGAGTTAGAGAAAGATCCAAAGTTCACAGGACCCCTAATGCCCCCGACTGCTGCCATACACACTCAAAAATACAAACACACACACACAGACCCCAGAGTGAACCACTCAAATGGCAGGAAGAAACAGTCAGAGAGCAAGAGAAAAAGAGAGAAGGAAACGCTTCAAATGAGCGATGAAAATAGGAGGGAAAACGCTTTCATTTATCCTATATTGTATTCATTCACTCAATAAATTGAGTACCAGCCCTTCTGGATATAAGTTAAGTAGCTGTCAGTCTAGTGCAAGAGATACACACAGAAACAAATGACAAAGCAGAGAAAATTCACTGTCGTTTTTAAACAACATTTCTTGTAAATGACTGTGTGTAACTACATGTGTTTGAATGGTTTTGAAACAAAGCCTATATTATACAAGGATTAGCTGTTATTCGGGAGTTCTGCGTGCGTCTCTTCCCCTTCGTTAGTGGGTGGTCAGCTATTAAATATGCCTAATTTCAAGTATCAATAAATCTTGGCTCCACATTTAATTTCTTTACCTAATTTTTTTGGCTCAATTCCCGAGTTTAAAACATCCATTACCTGACTTCACACACTCTTTCAAGTAACTTCAACCAATGTATAGAGGTATAGTATGAGAGTAATGTGTCATAATCAAGACTTGTTCTTTCTTGAAAGGATCTTAAAATTGTTCATGGTAATGAGACAGGTATACAAATAACTTTACTGCAAATTTCTGTGAAAGAAAGATAAAAACAGGCTACGTGTAGTGGAAGGAATTAAAAATAATAGTTTTTCTTATTGAAAATCTTATTGAAATCTATAATAAGAGTGATTTAAAAAGAGGAGGTAATAAAAATTAAATTCATTACAGGTCACAAATCTTTTAAAAAGGTAAGGCTCAATATCTCTTATGTCTGAAGACCTCAGCATTTGCTTCTGTTTACGTTGAAGCAGTCGATAGACTTAACCAGAACCTTTTGGGTGGTTATGAGTTTGTCACTGGTAATGCCCACACTTGAGCTCTAGAAAGACAGTAGACTCAAAATTTCTCCATCTCTTGACTCTCCCTCCTCCTGTGTCTATTTTCAGACTCCACGTGGTGACTCCTAACGACTCCAGAGTCATACTCTTCCATGTTCAATCCAATGAGAAGAGAATCTTCCCAAGAATGGATGCACATCCCCTGGATTGACTCATTTCCGCCTCTGGGATAATCTCTGTGGTTCAGGGGCTGTGAGGCACTGAATGGCCAAGCTGGAGTCATAAATTCCACCCCTGGCATCAGATATGACAGCCCAACTGAATCAAGCAGAGAGAGCAGAAGAAGATGGTCAGCATAAGGGCAGGAAAGAGCACGTGAGGCTGATACCTCAAGCAAACATCCTCTACACACATTGCATCCTTCCAAATATACATAAATCTTACATCCCAACCATACGTGAAGCACCACCAATGAGGAATACAGGAAAATAAAAATGTAATTGTGGATTTTGACGAAAGCCTCTCTATAAATAATTCATTCCTTTTTTAAAGTTTTATCTGTTTATTTTTGGCTGTGTTTTGTGGGGGTCTTTCTCTAGTAGCCGCAAGCAGGCGTTACTCTTCACTGTGGTGCTCGGGCTTCTTGCTGCGGTGGCTTTTCTTGTTGCAGAGCACAGGCTATGGGTGTGCAGGCTTCAGTGCTCGGGGCACACAGTCCCTAGAGAGGGTGGCCTCAGGAGCTGTGGCACACAAGCTGAGTTGCTCTACTGCATGTGAGATCGTCCCAGACCGGGCCTCGAACTTGTGCCTCCTGCGTTGGCAGGCGTGCTCCTATCCAGTGTGCCCCAAGGGGAGTCCCTATATAATCGGTTCTTAAATGGATGTATGTCTTTCACCCAGTGGTTCCACAGTCCCTTGAATCTGTGTTCTTCTCGGATGCACACTGTGAATCCTTAATCCCTCCTCCTGAACGCGCTTGTGTGTTTTCCTCATTCATAGGGCTTCCCTTGATGTGGGAGGGCTTCTGAAGAGAAACTAGGTGTTGACTCTCCAACCAAATGCATGTTTAAAAAAAGTAGAGAGAAACAGCATCCTTTAAACCTATCAACATGCTGAAGCTAAACAGGAAAAACATGGGCGAAGGCAGGAAAAAACCAGACTATACCCTGGGTGCTTGTCCATCTCAATACTTTCTACTCAGCTATGGAAAGTATGTCATGACTTTGAGAGCACTGTTTAGCACCAAGGGTGGGGAGAAGGAGGAAGGACCATAAATGCATATTAACGAATTTATCCCATGCAGATCATGATTTTAGCTAATGAAATAGCAAACCACCACTGACACTCTGCAGTCACACCTATTAAATGCACTCAAACACTGTCAAGAGAAACACATTTCTCATCTGTCTTTTCAGATAATTATCGTTACACTTTTAGAACAAGTTTGTTTATATAGGCTTTCTACTCTAGGTTGATTCAGATTCTCTTTGGAATTAAATAGAATTTTATGTGAACCAGAGCTTATCATCAGGAAAATATCAGATTCATAATAAATGTTTTATTTGTCAAATTAACAGTAACGACTAATGAGGTATGTGTTGCCCCACTTGAGTGGGTTGGTCAGTTGCTAACTTGTGTCTGATTCTCTGCGACCCCGTGGCCTGCAGCACGACAGACTCTTCTGTCCTCACTATCTCCCAGAGTTTGCCCAAATTCCTTCCAGTGAGTCAGTGATGTTATCTAACCATCTCATCCTATGCCATCCCCTTCTCCTTTTCTCAATCTTTCCCAGCATCAGGGTCTTCTCCAATGAGTCAGCTCTTCACATCAGGTGGCCAAAATATTGGAGTTTCAACTTCAGCATCAGTCCTTCCAATGAACATTCAGGGTTGATTTCCTTTAGAATTGACTGGTTTGATCCCCTTTCTATCCAAGGAGTGGGGCACATCATTTTAACAAGGCTCTATAGGAGTCCTTCTCAAGACAACAGCATGACTCAAAGGAATGAGTAATATTAGGAATTCCAGACATCACAGTAGATGCCAAGATAAGAATTGTGTCTTAGCTTGTGTTCTATTTGGGAACTTCCTGGTTTCACTATTTATCTTGCCAACAAGTAGAATGGGTTTTACCTACATTAAACCTACTTAAAACAAATTAACAACCTCTGAAATAAGTCTTGTCAAATCCAGCAGGCCCATCCAAATTAAACTGATTTTCTAAATATAGTTTTCCAGCAAAATGATTTCACTTATTTAAAAAAAGATAGCAAAGATTAATACATGATTAAGAAGTTTCAAAAGAAGCTTGAAACACACCCAGTGAAATTATGGCATCACTGACACAAAGGCCATGAGTTTGAGTAGGCTCTGGGAGTTGGTGATGGACAGGGAAGCCTGGCATGCTGCAGTCCATAGGGTCATAGAGTCAGACACAACTGAGCAACTGAACTGACTGAATGAAATTACACATTTATGTGACAACTCTAAAATTTTTAAATATAACGTCCAGCACTTCAGATTGTACAATTTTGGGGGTGGGGTGGGGGTTCCTATTTTCATTGTGCTTCGTATGAATGGCGGCTTCTGGGGATGTTCAGTGCAATGGAACAATGCCATGTACCATGCTAAGTCACTTCAGTCATGTCTGACTCTTTGCAACTTCATGGACTGTAGCCTGTCAGGGTCCTCTGTCCATGGGGTTCTATGGGCAAGAATACTAGAGTGGGTTGCCATGTCTTCCTCCAGGGGATCTTCCCAACCCAGGGACTGAACCCACGTCACTTAAGTCTCCTGCACTGGCAGGCAGTTTCTTTACCACTAGCGCCACCTGGGAGGTGGAACGGCATATGTGTCACGTGTCATTCTCTTAAAATGCAGTGTATGTAAGTGTATGTCTGTTCATGTACACACATACACTTATCTGTAGGTATATCTACATCTTTCTATGGCTACAAAGATAGCTATACTATCTATCTCAAACCAGATTCAACCTTTCTGAAATTTCTCCTCTACTCAACAGATAGTAATTGGTTTGGAATTTTCCAATGCATTTGCAATGTGGAAGCCACCTCAAGCCATTCATATCCCCCTACTTGCATTGACTTTTGATTAGTTGTATTTTTGAGTTGAATTTTCCAGACATATACGCCTTGTCTATAATTACAAGTAACCCATTAGGTTTCTTTCTGCCTGTAAAATATAAACTAAAAGTTGACTGTGTGTGGGAGAGACAGAGAAAAAGTGACAGAAAGATTCACGTATGAATTTATCTCAAAGTCATGGCAACCATGAAAATTCTCCTCTATAAATCAAGAGATTTGTCCTGCCTATCTCAGGAAACAACTATGTGAGCCTATGCAAGTTATTTTCACTTCTGAATCCTTCTATAATTTTAAGCTGCACATTTCACTTAAAGAGGATAAATTTGTTTGGAGATGATTTACTTAGTAAATTCAGAAATACACAAAATCTATCCTCAGAGGATTCAACAGCAAGAACAAGCCGTATACTTCTGTCAAGACTTAGAAAAGTCACTAGCCTAAGAGAAAATTGGGAATTCTGACAGGTGGTGCAATTTTTCTCTTAGCCAAAGTTAATGTGAATTAATTGTAATAAAACTACCCTATTTCAAAAACAAAAACCAAGGTGGACTATAACTGGAATAACACTTAGCTAATCTGTCCAAACTGGATGTCAACCAAGTTTCCAGAGTAGAAAAGACTTATGACCGGTCAGTGGTTCCCAGTACAAGTTTCAGTTTTCAAAATATTTCCTTAGGAAAAAGAAAAAAAAAAAAGGGCAGAATACCAATTTTGAACTTTAAAGTAGAAACCTTTGCCACATATATTCCTGGAATCCTGCTTGCTGCTGTCTCACTTTTTCCCCTTACCTGAACATTTCTGTAAAAAGGGACTTTGTCCAATTAATATGATCCTTTCTTTGTATAAGGCTGCACTCATCTCCCATCCTACAGAAATGAGTGGTAAGCCTCTATGACAATGTAACCTTTCATAAACTTAATCCCTCCCCCTAAAGAAATTCATTTATTCTTCTCTTATTTCCTCCTATATAGATTTTCTGATAAAATGTATATTCACACTCTCTGCTTATTTATGTCTATGGGAAATCAATGTCCTCCTTAATGCTCCAAAGATTTAAACAACCCATTCTCAGCAGCAACTGATTATGTTCATAGAGATAATTTACCTATGAAATATTACCCAGCAGTCTTTCAAACTTGTTACCTATACCATTTCTCTGTGGCACACTGTGTATCTTCTAATTAGATGGTGTTTGTAAATAAAATATTTCCACTCCTAAACCAGATAAGGAAGCCAGCGGGCCTCCTGCTAACACAGTGACAACTAGCGATATTCCAGGCATGTGTGTCAAATTTGACTCCTCTCTACTGTTTCAAGAATTCATTGTGGAGAGGGGCAATGTGATGTTTAATATCTTGTCAACCAAGAGCCTTCTTCCTCTTCTGAATATCTGAGCTCATTACACGGGGGACATTGAGTCTGGAAGAATCCAGCTGATATAACCGCCTTGTTACAAAAATAACAGCACTGACATCCAAAGTACCTAAGAGACATATCCAGACTTAGTCAGCACCCCACGGATAGTTAGTACCAGCATCAGAACGATCGTCTGTCTCCGGAGTCCCAGGCCAGCCTTCTGGCTTTTGTGTAATCTAGCCACATGTGCGGGATTGTGTGCTAAGTTGCTTCAGTCATGTCAGACTCTGTGCGACCCTATGGACTGCAGCCTTCTGGGTTCCTCTGTCATGGAGATTCTCCAGGCAAGAACACTGGAGTGGGTTGCCATGCCCTCCTCCAAGAGATCTTCCCAACCCAGCAGTTGAACCCACGACTCTTACATCTCCTGCATTAGCAAGTGGGTTCTTTACAGCTAGTGCCACCAGTGAAGCCCCTAATCCGGTAACATAATGCCACATAAATAATTTCATAATAAATGTGCTATTCACACAGGATAAAATTTTTCTCAGGGGATTGTCAGGCAAAATCATCAATAGCTTACCAAAAAATGAAAAGAAAGAGAGTTTTCCCCTCTGCCCTGTGAACATCATCTCCAGCAAATACACCCACAGAGTGGGAGAATCCCTGACACAGAGCAGCAAGAAGGTTCACTCAATGTCCATAAGCGACATTTTATTTCAAAAGTCTTTCTCATAGAGGGGTCCTGGAGAGTTGGCAGTCACTCTGTGAGGCTCCTTCATGGACAGGGCAGGGAGGGCTCAGAGATGCTCTGAGAAAGGGCTCATCTAAGGCCATCTTGGGCTTCTTTCGTGGCTCAGACGAGAAAGCATCTCTCTGCAGTGCAGGAGACCAGGGTTCGATCCCTGGGTTGGGAAGATCCCCTGGAGAAGGAAATGGCAGCCCACTCCAGCATTCTTGCCTGGAAAATCCCATGGACGGAGGAGCCTGGTGGGCTACAGTCCATGGGGTTGCAAAAAGTGGGACATGACTGAGCGACTTTACTTTTCACTTTCAAGGCCATCTTGAGACCCTTTCCATCCCTAGAAACCAAGTCATCCCATCTATAGTCCTTCTGTGGTCCATAAAACTGGCTCTTCAACCACCCCTCCACCCTCCCAAGGAAGGACCCAGGAAGAAACTCCTGCTTCTCTCTCCCTCAATCATCCTGCCATCCCAAATGAGGAAGATGGCATGGACTTGTGCATGCAGTTGGGGACGGAGGGTGGGATGAACTGGGAGATTAGGATTGACATATATACACTATCTAGTGGGAAGCTGCTGTATAACACAGGGAGCCCAGCCCTGCACTCTGTGCCCACCTAGAGGGTGGCATGTGGGGGCAGAGGTGGGAAGGATGCTCAAGAGAGAGGTGAGATTCATGTGGGCTGATTCATGTTGTCATACTGTAGAAACCAACACAACATAATCAAAAAATTGTCCTACAATTAAAAATTTGGGGGGGGTCATGTACTGATGCGACAAAGCAGGCTGCTCAGGGATCTCTTTTTGCAAACAACCTGCCTTCAGAAAACGACTTTCTTCCTCCCCTAGGTCCACCAGCCTCGTCGGAGTCTTCGTCCCCTAGCTCCGCAGCCCAGGAGGGGGCAAGTAGATAATCAGAACGGCATTTCGGTGTTGGATCCCTGCCACATCCTATTTATATCCATAAATAAAAATTCCTCTCTCCTGTCCCCCAGAGATGATTTCTGAATCGATTCATTCTGAGGGGAGGAAACATGGAGATGGGATCAGTTGGCCCCTTTAGAGGCTTCCTTCTCCAGACAGGGAAGCCTGGCGTGCTGCAGTCCATGGGGTTGCAAAGAGTTGGACATGACTGAACGACTGAACTGAAATGAACTGAACTGGACTGAGAGGCTTCCTTGAGGAAGGGAGGGGAGGAATTCAGATCCCATGGAAACACCGTTCAGTGGGAATGTTAACAAAAGGAATGAAGCCCGGGCCCTTGTGTTGGGCCAAAGCTAAGTGGACATTTCATCAAATTTCAGCATAGAAGAGTCCTACTGCCTATCTGATGAAACCAGGAATAGATTCATGGAAGAATTAAAAATAGGTACAGTTACTTGGAACTTAGCCAGGAGAGATGATTATGGAGTCAGCTAGGGGATGCCGGGCCTAAGGCAATGTTGCTCAGAGGACAGAGATGGAACCAGGGGTCTGATCAGTTTGTTTTTTTTTCATTTATATTTAATTGGAAGATAACTGCTTTACAATATTGTGTTAGTTTCTGCCATGTATCAACATGAATCAGCCATAAGTATGCATATGTCCCCTCTCTCTTGAACCTACCTCCCATCCCCCACTCCATCCCACCCTCTAGGTCATCACCTAGCACCAGCTTTGGGTTCCTTGTGTCATTCAGCAAATTTCCACTGGCTATCTATTTTGCATATGGTAATGAGTATGTTTCCATGCTATTCTCTCAATTTGTTCCACCCTCTCCTTCCCTCACTATGTCCACAAGTCTGTTCTGTCTGCATCTCCACTGCTGCCCTGTAAATAGGTTCATCAGTACCATCTTTCTAGATATCATATAGCCTTGGTAAATTTTTTTAAAATTGAAATCAAGAATCTTTTCTGACCACAGTGCTGTAAGATTAGATATGAACTACAGGAAAAAAAAAAAAAAACAACATAAAAAACACAAATACATGGAGGCTAAACAATACACTTCTGGATAACCAAGAGGTCACTGAAGAAATCAAAGAAGGAATCAAAAAATACCCAGAAGCAAATGACAATGAAAACTCAACAACTAGGGCTTCCTTGATGGCTCAGATGGTAAAGAATTCCCCTGCAATGCAGGAGACCCAGGTTCAATCCCTGGGGGAAGGTCTCCTGGAGAATGGAATGGCTACCCTCTAGAGTATTCTTGCCTGGAGAATTCCATGAACAGAGGAGTCTGGTGGGCTATAGTTCTTGGGGTTGCAAAGAGTCAGACATGACTGAGTGACTAACACTCAAAATCTAAGTCATGTGCAACTCTTGCAACCCCAGGGACTATAGGCTGCCCTGCTCCTCTGTCCATGTGACCCTCCAGGGAAGAATACTGGAGTGGGTTGACATTTCCTTCTCCAAGGGATCTTCCCAAACCAGGAATAAAGCTCAAGTCTCCTGAATTGCAGGCAGATTCTTTACTGACTGAGCTAGGAGGGAAGTCCTTCAAAACCTATGGAATGAGTTTATAGCGATCTGCTTCTAATCCAGGCTTTGCTTCCGGTGCTGGGGCCTTGAGAAATTCTCCCTGAGGTATTTCTCTGTGAGGTGAAGTAAGAATTTCTGCATAGGTTGTTTTTCAGATAATGTAAGTTCTTTGAAACAGTGAAGAACAATCAAAAATTAAAAGGATTATTAGGTGCAAAAAAACTGAGAAACAATGAAAAGACCTAGATAACTGAACACTGTAGTATTTTCAGGCTGTTGAATCAGAAATGAAGGGAGAACCCTGAATAGGATAAGAGAGAGAAAGGATGAGAACTGTCTTGGACGAGACTGAATCAGAGAAGGAGGCCAAGAGATACAAGGCCAGCTCAGGGACACCCCTGGCCTTTAACTCTTTCCTCTGCAAACTAGGAAAGGATGCCCCTACTTCCAGGTAGAAAAGCTTGTACCAAGCTGCACAGTGTGGTGAAGAGAACAGGGTTTGTGTCTCAGCCCCCATTCACCCTCTTAACCCGAAGTCTTCTACACTGCACAACCTGCCCAGCTGCACGTGGCAGGCCTGGATCTGTGTGAACTTGGCTAGCCAAGTTTGTTTTCCTGCTGTGGCCCAAGAGGGCTGGAGTTGTGATGATGTTCACCACTCTCACCTCGTTTTGAGGATTATGTGACATACATGAAAGCATTTAGGAGGCATAAACAATGACAAGGGTTATTACGAGGCAGCCTAACCCAGGTCTCTTCAACCAGACAGAAGAGAGACCAAAAAAGCTCAGTTCCTCACAATTAAGCCTGAGGATACACATACTACCTCGGACACAAAAAGAAATTGTGTCTTATCAGGAAACACAGGCTCGTAGCTCCTTTGGGGGAAAGCAATGGTTTTCTTCTTGTTACTCTTCTAGCAGTAGGAGGTCACCATTTGTATTCACTTTTTCCGCAATTACCCAGAGGCTATGGTGGCATTTTTGCATATTTAATCAGTCTAATGACCAAACCCTGAGATCAGCCTCAGGGTGTGCAGTGCACACCACCTGTATTAACTCTTTTCTCACTGTCTGTTCACTTCTCCTCCCCTTCACAAGTCTCTCCTGACTTCATTTCTTTTTTTTCACACATTCTTGTAATTTATTCATCTCAAGATGCACTTCTGTCTCATTTAATCATTTAAACAGACCTTTGGTGCCTATTTAATTGATTCTTCCTGGGTTTTAATTTGCATCTTTGACTCTACCATCCTGATTTCTTTGACTATCCCTCTCTCTGCATGACATATGTTTATGCTTTAACAGGTTTCCAATATTCTGGAAGACTTCAGAGGCCAAGGTTGGGGGGAAAAATGCTATTTTAAATAGAATCCTATTTGGCCAGGCAGCTGAGCAAAAACAAGAATAAACCCTCCAGCTTTGGGAACCAGACAACCAGGGTCATCTTTTAATGCCCAGCTTCCCAGAGCCAACTATGCTGGCCAAGGACTGTGGGAATGGAGAGGGAGGCCCATTGATCAGAAAAGGTTAGGGTTTCCTGGGAGAGGTCTCAATTTGATTTTGTCCCTATTTGATTTACGGTCTTATAGCTAATTTTTGGTTTTGCTTTTTGTTGAGGGTGGGGGTGTTGAAATGGAAAAAACATACTAAGGAATTGAAAAATTGGATGTTTGGAAAGCAGGGGACAGGCAAGTGGTTCATCAATAGTGACCTCTACATTGCCTTTGGGAACAAGATTTGTGTTTTTAATTCTGTGTAGGTTAAGTATAATAGGAATTGCATAAAGATTCTTATAAATTAATATTACCCACAGAAGGCCCATATGATAGGAAGCAGGGGATAGGCGAGGTGTTATGATTCTGACTTCATGAGCCAGTATGGCAGTTAATCCAAGAAGGTCTTCCAATTCCCCACAGGAGGCCCTAACCCTAGGCTTGGGTTATGTGTGCCATTGAATTTGTGTTGGGATCCTGCCACCAACCTGACATAATCCTTTTATTTTTATTTTCTCATTGATATAATGAGAGCCATAAGATTAAAATTATCCCTGAGTGTTATTATGCAAAGGAGTTAATATTTTTCAGCACCCAGAAATTCTACCATATGACAGAGAAGTACTGAATATTATGGATGTCACATGCATTTATTATTTTCTTCAAAGGAAAAAAATTATTACTCAAGTTTTAATCACAAACATAAAATCATTAAACTTGCAATGTGGATGTGTAATTTCTGCCAAAAAAAAATAAGAAAACATTCCAAGTCTTTCATTTGCTTTAATGAGCTTCAGAACCAGCTATTGGCACCCAATTTTTTAATATGCATCCATTTGCTTATTGTTATATTTAAACACTCCTTCATGAGAAGTGGTTGATTTACTTCAAATGGACAATGGATTTTTAACAAACCAAGACCTTGTTTTAATGGATAGGATAGGCGGCCTTAATCTTTGCCCTTGAATCAATGAAAAGACCTAGATTCTGAATGTACTTATATTATGTTACGAGTAATTTCAATTATGGTTTATGAAATCTCAGTCACTTGTGGATATTGAAATAAGAAATACAAACTAGGCCAAATCTTTCAATAGATACATTTATCTTTGCTCTTTTGGCCTTAGGCATCAAATTTCCCACCTGTGAGCCTAGGCACTCTGATTGGCCCCCCAACATTAATAAATGGCTATTTCAGATGCTCTATGTTTATTCCATTGTAATTAAGTTAGTAGCAGAGTAGGCCAGAGCTAAGAGGTTTGGGTGTGGATATTTAGGAGATAAGCAACTTAGCACCCAGCACAGCACAGCAGGAAAAAAGCAATTAAAGGAGGCCAAGATTCTTACAGGAGAAAAGGGGAAGAGAGCAATGCACAAGGCTATCCCATTCTGAAGTTTGTTCATTGCATAAAGATACCAGAGAGAGCAACTGAGTCTGGGGGATCCCTCTCCACTCCCCATGGAGTCTGTCCAGAAGCATGGTTGCAAGCACCTGGAAGAGGTGACTTTCTCAATTATATGAACGCTTCTAAATCCACACTCAAAAGTAGATAGGTTTCAGCCTTGAACCCTGAGTCTCACACAGAGGACTTTAGTCTAGAATTATTAACTCCAGGTGAGGGAAGAATCCAAAGGCACAGTAAAATCAGTGCTTCAAAGAGTGTTAATCACTGTGCCCAGAGTTTCAGTGATGAAATCAGAGGGAAAGAGAAAATAGAGAACAGAGAGAGAATTATTCCTTGGTTGGACAGAACTAGAGAGAACAATAGAGTGTACAGATGTTAAAAACCTTTTTGCACAACATGAGAGTTGCAACTTAAGTTTTATGGGGAGCAAAATGAGGACTGCAAGGAGTCAACCAGTCGATGCTGAAGGAAATCAGTCCTGAATATTCATTGGAAGGACTGATGCTGAAGCTGAAACTTCAATACTTTGGCCACCTGATGTGAAGAACCCACTCAATGGAAAAGATCCTGATGCTGGGAAAGACTGAAGGTGGGAGAAGAGGATGACAGATGATGAGATGGTTGGATGGCATCACCAACTCGACGGACATGGGTTTGAGTGAGCTCCAGGAGTTGGTGATGGACAGGGAAGCCTAGTGTGCTGCAGTCCATGGGGTAGCACAGAGTTGGACACGACTGAGTGACTGAACTGACTGACGTGAGGACTACAGCCTGGTAGCAAGCATTTCAGATAGCTCTGAGAAACTGCTCCAAGGAGTTGAGGGGAGGAGCTATAACATATAGGAGTTTTGCAGCAAAAGGCAGGTAGTCAGGTAGTCGGGAACAATGAAAGATTACTGTTAATTAAAGAAACCAGATATCTCAAGTTAAGGAATTTAGCACTCTTCTGTGTATGGAAAGATGTAAGAGTCTGATGGTGTTGTTGTTGAGTCACTTAGTCGTGTACAACTCTTTGCAACCCCATGGAGCACAGCACACCAGGATTCCCTCTCCTTCACCATCTCACAGAGTTTGTGGATGACACCATCTACATCATCCTCTGTCACCCCCTCTCCTCCTGCCCTCAATCTTTCCTAGCATTAGGGTCTTTTCCAATGAGTCAGCTCTTTGCATTAGGTGGCCAAAGTATTGCTGCTTCAGTTTCAGCATCAGCCCTTCCAGTGAAACTTCAGGGTTGATTTCCTGTAGGACTGACTATCTTGATCTCCTTGCTCTCCAAGCAACTCTCAAGAGTCTTCTCTAGCACCACAATTTGAAAGTATCAATTCTTTGGCTCTCAGCCTTCTTTATGGTCCAACTGCCACATCCACACATGGCTACTGGAAAAACCATAACTTTGACTATACGGACGTTTGTCCACAAGTCTTGTTGTTTTTTAGTCACTCAGTCATGTCTGACTCTTTGCAACCCCAAGAACTGCAGCACAAAATCTAGGCTCACTGAAATCACTCTTTTGATATGCACCGGAGCTGTTTTTTCACATTCCTCAGGGCTCACTATAGGGAGTGCCTGCACTCATGGCTACTAGATGGCAGGTATTCTTTCCTTCCTAAGTTCCTTTCAGGGCTCACAAGCTCACCACCCATGATAGCTGCAATTGCTGATGACTCTGACATCCTAGTTTACTGATACGAGGAAATATTCCATCTCTCACAGGCATACTCTGAGAACAAGACCAGGGTAGCTGCATGAGGCTTTCTTACAAAGGAGATGTCAAAAGAGCTTTGACAGCAGAGAGAGTACAAGTGCAAGAACATCTTAGTAGTCTACCCCTAGAAGGCAAACGTCTGTTATTTCTAAGTCTTGCCATCTGGTTGAGTTGCCTAGAGAGCTCTAGATTAGATGAAAGGTCTAGGCTCTGTACATGAATTGAAAGGAAGGTATGTGCTCACAAAGGAATGTAAGAGCCACAGAACAGAATCAGAATGGAACCTGCCACCACAAGCTGCTGGCCTAAGGCCCTTTCAAATTTTCCTTCCTCTGGGCAAGATTAATTCTATAATCTAGTGGCTGGATAGAAAGTATAGAAGTATGGAAGGGGCAGGAGCTTCTGGTGGGGAGAATGTTCTCAGTGGTTCTAGCACACAGAGTCAGGAAGTCAACTGCCCATTGTTGAGAAGAAGCAGATTGTGACATGGAAGTGAAGATGGATGCAGCTATTAACCAGCTGCAGATGAGAACACCCTCTGTGAAAAATAATATTGAGGTTCTCAGGTGCCATGCTTACTTAACAGGGGGTCATTCTCTGTGTTAAAGTGATTCTTCTGGTATTTTAAAATGTTTTCCTTTGAGTCTGGAATTGTGTGTTATGGATTCAATTTAATTTTTCTCTTAAATTGCTAGTCAGTTTTCCCAACACTATTTATTGAACAGTTATTCCTTTTTCCACTAATTTGAAATATTGCTTTAAAAATATACACTAGGGACTTCCCTGGTGGTCTAGTGGTTAAGACTTTTCTTTCCAATGAAGGGAGTGCAGATTTCATTTTTGATTGGGGAGCTAAGATCCCACATGCCTCACAGCCAAAAATCCAAAACATGAAAACAATAGATTGCAACAAATTCAATAAAGACTTTTAAAAAATGATCCGGATTAAAAAAAAACTTTACAAAGTATATATGTAAAATACACAAAATTAATTCACAGAAACTTTTTTGGAAGAAAATAGTAATAGTGAAATTCAAAACATCTTTGGACAGAATCTAGCATACAAATAACTGTCAGCAATTCTAGAAGGTATAAAGAAAGGAATCAAGATAGAAATTATCACTCAGTAGAAAATAGATATTCACTAGATATTTTTACACCTAATGTTCAATTTTTGTATGTACATAGATGCACATGTAACAGTGAACAGACAAGATGTGATATGATAAAATATCATATAAAATAGTAAAATATCTGATTCCCCACATATTCCCACTTAAAATACTAAACCCTTCTGGATAACAATGCGCTCTGATAGAACCCCACACTCTGTGTTGAATTGTGTCTCCCAAAAAGATGATAACTAGGAGAGAGACATGGAATGCATTGTCCTCACAGACCTCAGAAGGAAATAACCCTGTTAGCTCCTTGAGTGATATTTTACATATGACACAAAAAAATAAAATAAAATCCTGACTATATGAGACTGATGTTCTACTATATTAAAATTAAGAATTAATTTCTTAATTTATTAAAACTGAATCAACCTCAACTCATCAATTAATTAAGAGATTACAAAAGCAGCACATATTTTTTTTATAATGTGTTATAAGGTTTTTATAACATTTTGTGTCCAAAATACTTTTTAATGTCTACAAATTAATAAGAAAATTTAACAACCCAGTAGGAAAGTGGGCAAATATTGAAGGAGCACTTCACACGTGGATATCCAAATGCTCAATAAACAAAAAGGAAAGGATGGTAAAGACCATTACTATGCTGGAAATGCAAATTGAATGAGATACCATGACAATACAAAGGGTAAAATTAAGAAAGATGACTATGACACATTATTAAAATGTGTGACAACTTGAACATTTAAATACTAGTGGTGAGATACGATAAATACTATAATTGGTACAATACAATAAATTGGTACAACTGGTTTGGAAAATAATATCTACTAAACCTGAACATATGTCCTAAAACCTTCCAATTCAACCCCTAGGAATACATGTAACAAATGTGTGCTTGGGAGCAACAAAAGACTGAGACAATAATTCATATAGCATCTCTGTCCATAATAGTCTGAATTAGAAACAACACCAACGTCCACCAACAGTAGAATATATAAATAAATATTAATATGTTTATACTGTGCAATGCTGAATAACAATGGAAAAAAGCTGTTGCTATTTAAACAGTGTGCATGAATCTCACAAGTATAATGTTGAGCAAAAGAAACCAAATATAAAGAAATTTGTCACTGCATGATTCCACTTAGATGAAGTTCAGAAAGTAAAGTGAATCCATGGTGGTAGAACTCAAGGTATTTTTCACTTTTAAGCAAGATAGCTACTGAATAAGCAGAGTCCAAGGGGACATTTCCTGGACCCGGCTCTTGTTCAGTCACTAAGTCATGTCCGACTCTTTGCGACCCCATGGACTGCAGCATGCCAGACTTTCCTGTCCTTCACCATCGGTGTTTACTCAAACTCATGTTCATTGAGTCAGTGATGCCATCCAACCATCTCACCCTCTGT
Source organism: Redunca redunca (assembly GCA_006410935.1). NCBI lineage: Eukaryota > Metazoa > Chordata > Mammalia > Artiodactyla > Bovidae > Redunca > Redunca redunca. The sequence continues at coordinate 128,406 of SJYQ01009140.1, forward strand.
CATCCCCTTCTCCTCCTGCCTTCAATCTTTCCCAACATCAGGGTCTTTTCCAATGAGTAGGCTCTTCACATCAGGCAGCTGAAGTATTGGCGCTTCAGCTTCAGCATCAGTCCTTTCAATGAAAATTCAGAATCGATATCCTTTAGGATTGACTGGTTTGGTCTCCTTGCTGTATACCAAAGTTCTATTTCTTCACCCAAGTAGTAGTTACATGGTTGTATTCACTTTGGAAATTCATTGAGCCATCTACTCATGATCTGTGGGTTTTTCTAAATGTATAATATAGTAAATTTTTTTAAGTTTTCTTTAAAAAAATTTATAACTGCTATAAACTTCAGTGATTGCACTTCGCTTAGAAGTTCTTATTCAGCACTTGGAAACGTTGCCACATATGTTTCATAATTGATGTGTTTATTAACTATGTTTAACTTATGTTTAGCATTTTACAGTTTTTCAAAACACTGTATATCGTTGTATCTCAGCACTGTGACTGAGAAGTATTGAGAAGCATTCATTGAAAATGACATGCTCAGAAATAGACATGCATAGATAGACATGAGAAAACCATTAACATAGCCTTGCACAGCAAAACATATTTGTAGATATTCGTGACACATTCTAAACCAGTCCTTCCTCCGAAGATTAAGAGAAAGAAAAGACTACTATGTTCCATTCACTGGAAGATTTAACATAATTGCATCTATGTAGATGGTTGGATGGCATCACCGACTCAATTGACATGAATCTGAGCAAACTCAGGGAGATAGTGGAGGACAGGGAAGCCTGGCATGCTGCAGTCCATGAGATTGCAAAGAGTTGGACAGGACTTAGTGACTGAACAACAACCTCTCAATAACACTGAATTAGGCACTGTCATTGCAGATGAGGAAACTGACAAATGATTCTCATTAACTTGCCCAAAATAATGGGGCAGTAATAATAGTGTCAGTAACCACCAACACACAGATTCAGAATAGTGCTGTGTATTGACTGAAAGGTGGCCAAAGAGTCCATTTCTGCTTTTCTGCTTTCTTTACCTATACACTTTAGAGAGTCTGTCAAGAAAACTACCCTGTCCATCTGGTCTCCTCCACGTGACTCAAAGTAGGCAGATGGGAATCTATCTGCCTGAAAGTTGATCCTAAAGACAAGGGCACATGAATTGGTTTCAACCCAGGGGTGACATTCTTGCTTTTTCTACTTCATAGATTCCCAAAGGGAACCATGGTTCCTTCAGCATTCTTCTAGATTCTGTGAACAACCACAAATCTTTCCAGTAATTCACTTTTCTTAAGTAGGCAAAAATGGGTTCCTCTGGTTCCAGACCAAGTACTCATAGAGGAATAATCGAGAAACATCTTAGAGTGATAAGAAGGAGACCCAGAGCAGACTGGTGACTTCCACAAGCTTCTTTATGCAGAGTGGACACATGTATCAATATCAGATCGCCACTAATGCTCAAGCCTTCAGACTCTGCTCCTCTCCAAGTGGCAACTTTTGTCAATGAGTTGCTGAAACATTAACTGTGGTTGTATAAAGGGTCCCTTTACAGCTCCTCCATTTTTTCAGGCTTCTCTTCAGCTGTAGCAGACTTTGTCAACTACCATGATCCACTGGCCAGCATGCTCCAAGTGCAATTTCCACATTTTGGTAGTTAATCACTGATGGCTTTGTATTTTTGGTTCACGTATCATCTCTTCCATTTATTTGTTTGTTTCTTGTTCTTTATACTCCTCATTCTGTTCAGCTTAATTTTAGCACTTTGAGGTTGATCTGAAACCACAAGTATAGGATGATTTGCCTCCTATATGCAATATTTAAATTTCAGTAGTCACTGGGCTAAGGAGGAAGGACCCTTTGTTGATAATTAATATGGTCCTAAAGTGTTCACCAACCTTTTTTGCATCTGCTTCATGAATAGCCCCATTTAGTCAAGATGTAGAGCAAAGGCATTCTATCTGACTTTCAGAAATGTATATCTCTATTAGCTCCATTTGACATTCCAAAGCCACCCTAAAAGGTCCCTCTTCAAAACACTATTAGACACAATCAACTCTATCAGATCTTTATTCCCAATGTTATCTCTTAGGCTGAATATTCTGGAAGATGAAATTAAGCTAAAGTCTGATTACAATCAGAAAAAAAAACATCCATTTATATTTGCAGCTTTGAAATTTATACCAGGACTTAGATCACTGGATAGAACCCGAGTAGCATTCTAACACTCTGTATTATGTGCTTGGAATCTCTCAAATTCTATCAGACTCTCAAGAACGAGCATGCAGCCACTAAAGGGTTTGAATAACAAAGTGGGAAAAAGACAGCCAAAAACAATAAATTGGCCTCCATGGTCCGAGCCAGACTCAGTCATGTATAACTACTGAGCTGGAATAAATAAGACCTCTGTTGAAAATGGTAATAAGGATATCAAAAAAACTAAAAGAATAAAGTCAAGAAAAATCACAAGATTTGTTCTACCATTTCCAAAATATCAAAGCATCAATTTAATAAATGATATCATGGCCTGCAAGGAACAAAATTAAACCCTGATGTAAATATGGAAAAGTCACTTTGATTCAGCCTAAGATTTCCTGATATTGAGAGAGAATATCTCAAAGAATACTATTTTCAAAAATTTCCCCAAAAGTACCATGAGAACAAAGGAATTTGAAACACAAGCCCGTCGGTAGGCTGGTAACACATCAAAAAGTAGCCCATCTCCGAGTATTATCTTTTAAGTTTGTGTTTGTCCTAAAATATTATGGTAGTTTTTGCACTATTGTTTCATAGACATCTATATAAATGTTAAAATGAGTTAATTTAATTATCCTTGGGACAGTTTTAAAATTTATTTTATTAAACTTTGAGTAAAGTCAGTACTTGGAGAAGACATGTCATACTGATCTTAAGGCTCACTGAACTCTGGCATGCCACCACCTACCCATGGAGGCACAAAAGTCCAGGTGAATAAGCATAGTTTCAGAAGAATTCACGTATTTTCCAACCAATCCAGCAAAGACTAACTGATTACATGAGAATAACATCAGGAAGTATCCTAAGAAGTGTGTATTCCTGGAATATTACAGAATTGAATTGATTTGGATGCTGTAATGGAAAGACCCAAAATAATAATGGCTTAAATAAGATACGTGGGTTTTTTTGTTTTTTGTTTTTTTTCCTTTCTCGTGTAAAAGTCTTGGCTGATGCAGTAACCTCTTTTGAAAGCCAGGACTCATCTGCCTTGTTGTTCTGCCATCCTCACTACAGTCCAGGGTAACTCCTCTAGTTTCTGCCATTGTGTTCACAACCATCAGCAGGCAGCTCTCCTGCTTTGTAAGCTGTTTATGAAGAACAGATTCAATAATTTTATCCATATGAAACTGAAGACACTTACTACCTTGTCTTTTTCAAAGCATATTTGGCAATACATAAATTAAATGTAGGACTGACATATGAGACTTTATTGTATAAATAGTTCAATTTCTCTCACTCCTGAATTTCCATTTTTGCCAGCAAATTCTTGCCCTTACTTTCTTGCAAGAAAACAAGGTCACCAGCCTTTAACTCCCTTATCCATCCTGTTCCCAATGTGCTTTTTTTTTAAAGGATATCGCTTTCTAAGGTAAAGAGCTCTTCACCCATCTCCTGAATTCCCATTTCTGTCCAGCTCAGGATACTCATTCTATTATTCCCAGTCATATTCTAAAGCTCAATTTCCTCTGAGGAATCTCTACACATTGTATATCTCACATGCTGACTCATTTTGAAAATGTTTTTCTTAACTCTTCTGTTTTCCTTAATTACAGCTATACTTCCATCTATTCAATCATGTATGCATTTTTGCACCCCTAGTTCACTCTCCAGTGCCCTGAAATCCACTCTCTGTTTATGGTCTTCCACTCATACGTGTCTGTCCCTCCCGACAAAAAAATAATAAATTAAAAAAAAAAATAACTGATTACTCTCTTTTGGCAACTAAAAGATTTTTTTTTCACAATGTTTAGACTTGACTTTTAAGCACAAAGGGGCAGTGAACACCCATCTTTTTCAAGGACTCTATTTGACTAGCACTTCTTTTCCCTGTGTCTTACTGCTCATTTCTGGGGTTTCTCTGGTGGCCTGCCAGTGCAGAAGACACAAGTTCAATCCCTGGGATGGGAAGACTCCCTGAAGGAAGAAATGGCAACCCACTCCAGTATTCTTGCCTGGAAAATCCCATGGACAGAGGAACCTGGCAGTCACAGTCCATAAGATTGCTAAGAGTCGGACACAACTGAGCAACTGAGCACGTACACACTGCTGATTTCTACTTTTTGTCCTTCCTCCAGCCACTACTGAGAAATTTCCCAAAGCTGTTTTTGGCCCTTTATCTAAAGCATCAGCTGTTATCATTATAGTTTCTCATTATTTTAAGCATTCCTTCTATGCTAATGGCTCAGATTTCTGCCTCCATTCTGCTTTCTTGGGTAATTCTGGCCTGAATCTCCAGTTACCTAGTCCAGTTCAGTCACTCAGTCGTGTCCGACTCTTTGCGACCCCATGAATCGCAGCACACCAGGCCTCCCTGTCCATCACCATCTCCCGGAGTTCACTCAGGCTCACGTCCATCGAGTCCGTAATGCCATCCAGCCATCTCATCCTCTGTCATACCCTTCTCCTCCTGCCCCCAATCCCTCCCAGCATCAGGGTCTTTTCCAATGAGTCATCTCTTTGCATCAGGTGGCCAAAGTACTGGAGTTTCAGCTTTAGCATCAGTCCTTCCAAAGAAATCCCAGGGCTGATCTCCTTCAGAGTGGACTGGTTGGATCTCCTTGCAGTCCAACGGACTCTCAAGAGTCTTCAACACCACAGTTCAAACGCATCAATTCTTCAGTGCTCAGCCTTCTTCACAGTCCAACTCTCACATCCATACATGACCACAGGAAAAACCATAGCCTTGACTAGATGGACCTTAGTCGGCATGCTTTTGAACATACTATCTAGGTTGGTCATAACTTTTCTTCCAAGGACTAAGCGTCTTTTAATTTCATGGCTGCAGTCACCATCTGCAGTGATTTTGGAG
>SJYQ01009140.1:134313-275402 GCA_006410935.1 Redunca redunca
AGACAGCCATTTTGCTTTTTTGCATTTCTTTTCCATGGGGATGGTCTTGATCCCTGTCTCCTGTACAATGTCGTGAACCTCATTCCATAGTTCATCAGGCACTCTATCAGATCTAGGCCCTTAAATCTATTTCTCACTTCCACTGTATAATCATAAGGGATTTGATTTAGGTCATACCTGAATGGTCTAGCGGTTTTCCCTACTTTCTTCAATTTGAGGCTGAATTTGGTAATAAGGAGTTCATGATCTGAGCCACAGTCAGCTCCTGGTCTTGTTTTTGTTGACTGTATAGAGCTTCTCCATCTTTGGCTGCCAGGAATATAATCAATCTGATTTCGATGTTGACCATAAGGACATGCCTATTTGCACAATATCCAAATCAACCTGAACAAAACCAAATTCATCTCCATAAAAAAAGAAGCCTTCCACCCAGCCTCCCTAGCAGTTTCATTTTCTTAGGCTCCAAGCAAAGAGTTTAAAGACATATAAGTTATGAAGAAAAAGGAAATTTAAAAGGGGCAACCTCCATCCACTGCCATAATGTCTCCCATGCATTTATTTTATTTAAATCTACTTTTCTGGATGCATATTAGGCTTAAAATATAAAGCATTCTCAATCTCTTCTAACCCACTGGGATGTGTGTGTATGTGCTTAGTAGCTCAGTCATGTCTGATTCTTTGTGACCCTTTGGACTGGAGCTTGCCAGGCTCCTCTGCTCATGGGATTTTTCAGGCAAGAATACTGGAGTGGGTTGCCATTTCCTCTTCCAGGAGATTTTCCTGACCAAGGGATCAAGTCCCTATCTCCTGCGTCTCCTGCGTTTGAGGTGCAGTCTTTACCTGCTGATTCATTGGGAAGCCCCAGCCCCTCGGATAATCCTCAACATTTTGATATTAACAGTCCACTATAGTCCACTCTAGTCCTTTGTCACAGGCTGTTTTTTTGTGGGACATATGATTGTTGCAAGCAGATAGATGTTGTCTTTTGTCATTTATGTGGTAAGGTCTTTAGAATGTTTCAGCAACATATAAACACAAGAAAATTTCAACACGTATTTTCTGAAATAAGATTATTTTTCAGCCCAGGTACCAATATATCAGTATTGTAAGAATCATGTTATGGAAGTAGAAATTTTCTAGTCCAAAGTTTCAAAAAAGACCAAAGTGGAAACAAATCCAAGCTATGTATTATGAAATGGTGAGAGCAAAAGTGATAAGGCATTATAAATTAAAGTACTCACAAAAATTAAAATTATTTCCATTTAATTGAGAGATTTCTCACTTCCTCTAATGAAATGAGACAAATGTAATTAAATAGCTAAGAGGGAGGATGATAAAAAGAAATGTTCTCTTACTTTTTCTCACTTAGAACTCACCTGTCTTTCATGGATTATACTTAATACTAAGTAAACTGCTTATATAGATATATATTTTTCCTTTGAACAACTCCTACTTAGTTTTTTAACATAATTTTTATTAAACAAGACCACACAAATGGGTAGGAAAGAAAACATTTTGTCAGCTTTATGCTCGGACACTTACACTAAAATATTTTTGCCAAGAAGAAATAGACTAAACATACATCAAGCCAAATGGAGACGTTGACTTTAGCGACTGGAGGTACTTATGATTTAAGACATTAGACCATGATTTGAGAATGTTTGGAAAGATCATGCAATCACTTTATATTTCTGACAATCATTGTCCAAAAATCTATGTGTGCAAAAGATGTGTAAACATATATGGGAGGTTGATACTATTGTTTTTAAGCTATATTTAATTTTTTAAACCAACTTCACAAACATTTTTGAGGGTAGATTCATTTTTTATTCCTGTTTGTGGAGGAGTTGGGTTTCTACTTTTTTAAAGAAACATAAAATTTATTGTGAATATTCCCCTTTTTTACCTCTGTCTTAAGCTTAGCACTTTTCATCCCAGGGTTCAAGCTCCAAAATGCATTTCTTTGCAGTATTACAGAATTGTCAGCCATGACTCATTCATTTGGTTTAGAATTTGTCAAAAGGATTAGTTTCTACTAAATATTATTGCTTCTTCTGAGGCAGGAATGCCTTTCGGGTGGGGCATAGGAGTGAATAGGGACAGTGGTAACCCTATTCATTCATCTGGTATTTATTTTTGAGCATTTACCATGTGCCAAGCCCTATGCTTGGTTCTGATGATGCAGCAATGAAAGTGACAGTTCTCATAAAATTTGCATTAAAAGGAGCAAGAGGATATTCAACAATTAATTACACAATAATTTAAACACAATAGTGATAAGCAGTATAAAGGAGAAAAGTAGCTTGGTAACTGGGAGACCTTTGTGAACTAGCTCCTTCTTCTGTAACCACGATTGCTTTATCCTCTGTACCCACCTTTTATTCCAATGAGAAATTTTATTTAAACTATTTGTAATTAACTAACTCCCAGAATGTCCCTTGTAAATGACTCAGCATGACTCTGCAAACTTTTCATAGAGATCAGAGTACAAGATTTTGAAACACAACCAACTTGTTTTGACCAAACTTAACCTATGAAATTCGACCAGTGTAAGTTAAATATAAACAAGTATCTTTAGGAGTAAACATACATCAGACAAGTTCAAAATGATGAATGGCAAGAAGTTCCCAGCATAGCCACCCCCAGCTTCTCATTAAGAACACACTGACAACTCACCGAAAAACTCTGATTGATAGCCTAAAACCAGAATGTAGAAGGAATTGGCATTAATTATGGAGGAGACAGATCTGGATTGTGAAGCATCTATGGAGGCTTAAACCTAGCACTTAGGAAATGAAGAAAGACTGCTTGACAAAGAGGTTTTGCACCTTTCACACCATTGCTGGCCAGATTTAGAGTCGTAGAACCCCTACTTAGCAGAGAGAGAATAAGCAGATGGCAATAGGACCCCTGGGAATTGCTCTAAGAGGTCAAGTTGTGCTGACACTGGGCAAGATTTGCTGTAGATGAGGCAGGAATGCAAAAGACTTTGGACCAGTACTGAGTATAGTAATTTTTTGTTTTATATTTAATATTATTATCAAAAGTAGCAGGATAGAGAATATACTACCACAGTAGAGTAATTAATAATAATTTTGTGTGTTCAGTCATGTCCAATTTTTTGCAACCCCATGGACTATAAATTTCCAGGTTCCTCTGTTCATGGGATTGTCCAGGCAAGAATACTGGAGTGGGGTGCCATTTCCTCCTCCAGGGGATCTTCCTGCCCCAGGGATCGAACCTGGGTCTCCATGTCCCTTGCACTGCAGTCATATTCTTTACCACTGGGCCACCTGGGAAAGGGACACAAAAGCTGTCAATGAAAACCTTCCAGAAATGAGGTCCTGCTTAAAAGAACCTGCCCTCCATCTGAAAATCTGAGAAAGCTACTAGGTTATCACATAGCAAGGTACAAAGCAAGTACAAGGACAAATAGCCCACTCTTTCTACAGCAAATGATCCTGCATTGTAAAAGTATCAGATAAAAGAAAAATATAAAACTACTATAACAGAATAACATCTGAAAGTCAAAGAGGGAGTGTTTTAAGAGTTGGGTATAAGGGAGTATCTAACACTGAAACATTGGATGTATCTGTTCTATTATTAAACTGTTTATGGAAGAGCAAGCTGATACAATTAGCCTTGTAATGAAATAAGGTGTATAATATGAAAGGGAGAAATAAAATTATGATTCTTTGCAATAGGATCAATACAAAACAAATAAAGCAAAATTAATATTGCCTAATAATAGATCTTCTTTTAATTATAAATCTTTTAATATTTTAAAATAAAATCATACATAAATCATAAAGACATATCTNCTAAAACAAATTTTTTTAGAACTTTACTCACAGACTTAAAATACTTTGTGTGATGAATGGGTCTTCCTGTTTAGGAAGTTCCAATATTCTAAGGATGTCAACTCTTTTCTGATTAAACTATATAACTTTTATTAGGAATTTTTGATTGTTGGAATGGGGGTGAAGGATGGGAACTTAACAACATTATTCGAAATTCACCTGGAAGCATAAGCACAGATATACACACAATTTTTTTTTCACTTCTTTGCTATATTTTAATACAATTTGGAGGTAAACATGGCATTACCTGAAAAGAAAAAAAAAACTATTTAAAATGCAATACACAGTATGACACTGATAAGTAGATGAATGAATAAATGAATGAGTATATGAATACATTGGAGCCTTCAACATGTTAATTGTAGTTATTCTTTTAATTTAACTTTTAAATTAACTTTTATTGGAGTGTAGTTGATTTACAATGTTGTGTTAGTTTCAGATGTACAGCAAACTGAGTCAGTTATACATATAAATTCATCCACACTTTTTTAGATTATTTTCCGATATAGATAATTACAGAGTATTGAGTAGAGTCCCTTGTGGTATACAGTTCAGTTCAGTTCAGTTGCTCAGTCATGTCCGACTCTGCGACACCATGAATCGCAGCACACCAGGGCTCCCTGTCCATCACCAACTCCCGGAGTTCACTCAAACTCACCTCCATTGAGTCAGTGATGCCATCCAGCCATCTCATCCTCTGTCGTCCCCTTCTCCTGCCCCCAATCCCTCCCAGCATCAGAGTCTTTTCCAATGAGTCAACTCTTCGCATGAGGTGGCCAAAGTACTGGAGTTTCAGCTTTAGCATCATTCCTTCCAAAGAAATCCCAGGGCTGATCTCCTTCAGAATGGACTGGTTGGATATCCTTGCAGTCCCCAAAAAAGATGTCCTTTTCATTATAGGGGACTGGAACGCAAAAGTAGGAAGTCACCTGGAGTACCACCTGGAGTCACAGGCAAATTTGGCCTTGGAGTACAGAATGAAGCGGGGCAAAGGCTAACAGAGTTTTGGCAAGAGAACGCACTGGTCATAGCAAACACCTTCTTCCAACGACACAAGAGAAGATTCTACATGTGGACATCACCAGATGGTCTACACTGAAATCAGATTGATTATATTCTTTGCAGCCAAAGATGGAGAAGCTCTATACAGTCAGCAAAAACAAGACCGGGAGCTGACTGTGGCTCAGATCATGAACTCCTAATTGCCAGATTTAGACTTAAATTGAAGAAAGTATGGAAAACCACTAGACTATTCAGGTATGACCTAAATCAAATCCCTTATGACTATACAGTGGAAGTGAGAAATAGATTTAAGGGACTAGATCTGATAGATAGAGTGCCTGATGAACTATGGACTGAGGTTCATGACATTGTACAGGAGACAGGGCTCAAGACCATTCCCATGGAAAAGAAATGCAAAAAAAAAAAAAAGTGGTAAACAGTAGGTCCTTTTATTTATCCGTTTTATATATAGTAGCATGTGTACGTCAGTCTCAATCTCCAAATTTATCCCTACCCCTCTTTCTCCCTTGGTAACCGTAAGCTTGTTTTCCACATCTGTGACTCAATTTCTATTTTGTAAATAGGTTCATCTGTGCCATTTTTTTAGATTGCACATCTAAGCAATAGCATGTGCTATTTTTCTTTCTCCATCTGACTTCCTTCATTCAGTATGATATCTGTGGTCCCATCCATGTCGCAGCAAGTGACATGATTTCTTTCCTTTTTACGGCTGAGTAATATTCCATTGTATTCATACACTCCATCTTCTTTATGTATTCATCTGTTGATGGGAACTTAGGTAGCTTCCATATCTTGGCTATGGGAAATAATGCTGCTATGAACATTGGATGCATGTATCTTTTTGATTTAGTGTTTTTGCTTTCTTCAGATATATATACTTAAGAGTGGAATTGCTGGATGACACAGTAGGGCTTCCCAGGGGACTTAGTGGTAAAGAATCTGCCTGTAAATTCAGGAGAGGCAGGAGACTCAGTTCAGTCCTTGGATCAGAAAGACTCCCTGGAGAAGGAAATGGCAACCCACTCCAGTGTGCTTGACTGGAGAATCCCATGGACTGAGGAGCTTAATGGGCTATAGTCTATAGGGTCACAAAGAGCTGGACACGACTGAGTGAGCACACGTGCATCATAGTTCTGCTTTTAGTTTTTTGAGGAGCCTCTTTACTATTTTCCATAGTGGCTGTCCTAATTTACATTCCAACACTCTATGGAGGTGAGACGATATCTCCTTGAGGTTTGGATTTGTATTCTCTGATAATTAGAAATGGTGAACATCTTTTCTTGTGCCTGTTGGCCATTTGTGTATCTTCTTTGGAAAAATATATATTCAGATCCTCTTCCCATTTTTCAGTTAAGTTGCTTATTTTTTGGTATTGAATTATATGAGCTGTTTACATATTTTGGATATTACCTCTTTATCAGTCCTGTCATTTGCAAATATTTTCTCCCATTCAGTTGGTTGTCTTTTCATTCTATCAATGATTTCTTTTGCTTTGCAAACCTTTTAAGCTTAATTAGGCCCCATTTGCTTATTTTTGCTTTTGTTATTTTATCAGAGGAGATTGATTTTTAAAAATTGCTATAATTTATGTCAAGGAGTGTTCTGACTACATTTTTTTTCCCCAGGAGTTTTATAGTCTCAGGTCTTACATTCCATTCAGTCCGTTTTGTATATGGCATGAGAAAATGTTCTGATTTTACTCTTTTCTATGTAGTTGTCCAGAAAAACAGTACATTTTTGAGAGTCAAATAGGTCATTACTATTAAACACACTGGACCGCAGACATACGTGAAGATTTTCACAGACACAGAGGAATACTGTCACTGAAGAGCTAAAGAAACGATGACATTTGTAATTATTATGCCTTAGTTAGTCTTGCCATCATGCATGCTCTGTCACTAAGTTGTGTCCAACTCTTTTGCAACCCCGTGGACCATAGACCGCCGGGCTCCACTCTCCGTGGGATTTGCCAGGCAAGAATACTGGAGTGGGTTGTTGTTCCCTTCCCCAGGGGATCTTCTCAACCTAGGGATAAAATCCATGTCTCCTGTATTGACAGGTGGGTTCTTTGCCACTGAGCCATAGCAAGTACAGTAATAGGTTATATTTTTTAGAAAAATTTAAAAATCAAGGGAGTAATATATTTGAATGAAACAATTATTAGTCAGATACAAAATATTTATCTCTATAAACAATATGTGACTGCTCTTGCACTCAAAATATGAATACCTTGATGAAGAGGGCACCACTAGACTTTAGCACAAGTTGGGATGCCAATTTTTTTCTTTGCTCTGTAGACTAAGTTGGAAAACTGCATTCAGATGACCAGAAATCAAAGCTCCCTCATTTCTTCTAGAGAACATAATCTGTGCCATTACCACATTTCTTCATAGTAAGTATCTTCATAATTAATTTTATTTTTTTATTTATAATGAAAGCCCAGTAGTCCCAGTAGCAGAGTTTTTTGCAAGCATATTGTTACAAATTCCACTGCATATTACAGAGAAATGCCTGGAATCTCATTAGCTGTGCTTCAACACATTTAACACAAATTTTCGTGTTTACGCCTAACTGCAGTTTCATCCTTCCCTTGCTGACACCAAGATCCCCTGGGTGGGCCTCAAAGTCACAGAGACTGGGTGGCCAAGTATGGAAAATAGCAAATGACTGGAAAATAAGACAAAGGCAAGTTTGGGTTTCACATGCTGTGCTCATTTCCTGCATGAATACTGAATATACTCGAGCTTCATTTCCCTGATGTGTAGGAACATGATTTTTCCTTAGTTCTAAAAGAGGACATCACCAACCAGTAACAGAAAAATCCTTGTTTTTCAAATGCAGCAAAAGTTTCTGTGATTCCATGCCACTCTTTCCTCAATTTACTCTTATTGCTATCAAGTAGCTCTTTAAGAAACTGTCCTATTAAGTCAGCTGTTTGCTATCTGGTCGCTCAGCTGTGTCTGATTTGTTGTGACCCCATGGACTGTATCCTGCAGGCTCCCCTCCATGGGATTCCCCAGGCAGGAATACTGCAGTGGGTTGGCATTTCCTTCTCCAGGGGATCTTCCCAAGCCAGGGATTGAACCTGTGTTTCCTGCCTGGCAAGTGGATTCTTTACCACTGAACCACCAGGGAAGATACAGAGATATAACTGGTTAAGGTCATGGTTGTCGGTATTCTTTCTCTGATCCTCAAGATATCTGTTCACTAAAGATGTTCAGAACATGCCAGTCTCCTGTAGCATCAACTCAGATCCATTATTTCGCTTTCCTTATTTCGCCAAGCTCTATTCTCCCAGGTTCAACTTCTATAGCAGATTTGGTGTGGAAAGGTATCAGTTTAGTTCACCACCCCTCTCTACCTTTCTTGCTGCTTGTTACCTCCTAGTCTATAAGCTTCAGGAGGGCAAACTGTGTTACAATGTCTCTTTCCCAATTGTAATGTCAGTGCTTAGCCTGGCCAGGACATATTTACTGAAAGAAGGAATAAATGGACAAGGAATCAACAGCCTCAGTCTGATTTCTGGCTGGTCATGAGTTAAGTCCGTGAACCTACAGCAGCGGTCCCCAACATTTTTGACACCAAGAACCGGTTTCATGGAAGACAGATTTTTCACAGGCGGTGGGAGGAGTGGTTTTAGGATGATTCAAGCACATTGAGTTTATTATGTTGCAGCTGATCTGAAAGGAGGGGGAGCTCAGGTGGTAATGTGAGCAATGAGGAGTGGCTATAAATATAGATGAAGCTTCACTTGCTTGCCTGTAACTCACCTCTTGCTGTGCGGGTCCATGGCCCGGGTGTTGGGAACCCCTGGTCTACAGCACATTACTGAGTCCGTCTCATCTCTGGGCCTCATTAAAAAGCTGGACAAAAGGATGACTTGGTGGAGATGATAGCCTAACAGTATGTCCCTGGCGCCTTGTCTTTCCTGTTTTTTTCTGGAATGTACCAATAAGCAAGGAGCATTCTGGAAGACTCCAGGTGTGAAGGGTGGCCATGAAGAGGTTCTGGTATTAGGATACAGCATAGGACCCAGCAGGCAAGCAGAAGGCTCACTTCTTACTGCTGCTGCTGCTGCTGCTAAGTCACTTCAGTCATGTCTGACTCTGTGCAACCCCATAGACGGCAGCCCACCAGGCTCTTCCATCCATGAGATTTTCCAGGCAAGAGTACTGGAGTGGGGTGCCATCGCCTTCTCCGTACTTCTTACTAGAGACTGTTAAAAATAGCATATGCTTGAGAGCCAGTTTTTGCATAATGAAACCTCTGTACACTAGGGAGGGCTTCCCAGGTAGTGCTAGTGGTAAAGAACCCTCCTGCCAATGCAGGAGACATAAGAGATGCAGGTTCAATCCCTGGGTGGGGAAGATCCCCTGGAGGAGGACATAGCAATCCACTCCAGTATTCTTGCCTGGAGAAGCCCATGGACAGAGGAGCCTGGCGGGCCACAGTCCATAGTGTCGACTGAAGTGACTTAGCTCGCATGTACAGTACGGGACTCAATTATCTTACACAATGCCCAAATGTTCAAGAAGAGAATGTGCTCTATTTTTCTCTGAGAAATATAATCTGATTTATAATCTGATCATTTATAACATTCTATTTGATGGGTTGTTGCTGTTCAATCACTAAGTCATGTTCGATTCTTTGCGACCCCATGGACCGCAGCACACCAGGCTTCCCTATCCTCTACTATCTCTCAGAGTTTGCTCAAGTTCATATCCCTTGAGTCAGTGATGCTATCCAACCATCTCATCCTCTGTTGTTCCCTTCTCCTGCCCTCAATCTTTCCCAAAATCAGGGACTTCTCCAATGAGTTGGCTCTTCACATCAAGTGGCCAAAGTACTGGGGCTACAATTTCAGCATCAGTCCTTCCAGTGAATATTCAGAGTTGATTTCCTTTAGGAAATCTGATGGGTAGCAAGGGAAAGAAACTGTATGTCAGTCCAGTTGATTTACCTAGCTTTTGTGTGCTTAGTCGCTCAGTTGTATCCAACTCTTGCGAGGCTTCTCTGTCCATGGGATTGTCCGGGCAAGAATACTGGAGTGGGTTGTCATTTCCTTCTCCTAACCTAGTTTAAAGTAATATAAATAAGATAAATGCTTGGTTTCCCAGACCCAGTCCCTCATCTGGATACACATGGTGGAGGCACAGAACCTTGTGTCAGAACGGAAGGGGTGGAGTCCTTGAATCCACACAGTGGCCTCTGTGAGCCTCTGGGCCTTGCAGCAGAGTGGCTGGCCCCAAGAGCCTCCTCGCTGAGCCTGTTGCTCGGTTCTTGCCCTCAACCTTGGGCGTCTGTCTGTTGCTGGAGCCTGTGACAGTAGAGCTCAGGGCCTGTCCTCTTCCATCTTAGAATACAGACGCAGCTTCACTCACCTCCCTGTCACTCACCTCGTGCAGTGTGGCCCAGTTCCTAACAGGCCATGGGCCTGTACTTGGTGTGCTGGTCTAACCTCACCTCTCTGTCACGCTGAAGGCCCCCCTATGTCTCTTCCGTGTCCTCCTCACCACCTTCAACCTCATCACTGAGTCCTCTGGTCCCACCTTTATAAACAGTTAGGTCCGCACTTACCTCCTTTTTACTGATCATTAAGATTCTAATGTTTCTAATAAAAAAATCCCTCACCCGCCCTCTGAAATCCATATGCCCTCCTTTACTTCTTCTCTCCTTCTGCTCATGTTTTGACAGTAAGATGAAAGCATGTTTGAGACTTCCCTGGTCCAGAGGTTAAGACTCTGTGCTTCCAATGCAGGGGGTGTGGATTTGATCCCTGGCTGGGGAACTAAGATTTCACATGCCATGTAGTGCAGCTAAAAAAAAATAAACCAAAATGAAGATGAACTCATGTTACATACATCAGTCTCATTCACCCAACTTTCCTGGTTCAGTTTTTCTAAAATTGGTGTTCCAGGGAAAAGCCTTTCAAATTGCCTTCCAACCTTCAAGTTTCTAATAATAAACACTGAGTTGGTTTTTTCTTTTCCCCCTCTGCCCAAGAAAATGATGTATCTGGTGTGTAATAAGGACTTTCATTCTTCTTCTTCTTTTTTTTCTGAGTTTAAAATGGGTTTTATTACTTGATAAGCCATTTTTTTTTCTCCTGTAGCAGTGGGATTTCTGTTTAAAAGCAATGGTTTAGGTTTCATTCACGCCCTTCTCTCAGATAAAGTAGACTTCCTGATCTTCATTCTTCTTGATGCTCTCATGAATTCACGAGATTCACCCTTCCACATCTTCCTCATTCCTGAAAGTAATTCAGAGTAGGACAGGAAGGAATAGATTTGGGGCAGCCCACTAAGTGCTACCATCTCATGATAATACTAAATAGGAGGTTCAACCTTCATGTATTCATTCTCTGAGGCCCATGGGAAACTTAGCTGCCTTTGCCATTTAAAATCTTAGCTGGAAAAATGTAAAGATAAAAGGAAACAAATCATTCTCTCCACCAGTGCCCCCAAAAGCCTGTACAAAATGTTAACTAGAGGACTCAACTAGAATTAAAAATCTCCCTTTTCAATGGTCAAATACCTGTGATATCAGATGTGACCACAACACACCTTCTTGGATCAACAGCAGTGAGAGAGCCCTGAAGTCAAGTCTGCTGAAACCTAAGCTATATTGTACCTGCCTATTCAGACACTGGCCACCACAGCCAAAGCCAGGTGTTGGGCATATTCAGGTTATATGCTGGTCACCAAAACACCAGTTACCACTTATCTTTCTTTAGACTTCCGGGTGTATGTACTACCTGTGCAGACTGCCAGAGGAACAGATATAGGAGATCAAAATATCAGCTTTAATGATGGCATGGCTAGACTGGAATCCCTGGTAGCTCAGACAACAAAGAATCCACCTGCAATGCAGGAGACCTGGGTTCAATCCCTGGGTTGGGAAGATCCCCTGGAGAAAGGAATGGCAACCCACTCCAATATTCTTGCCTGGAGAATTCCATGGACAGAGGAGCCTGGAGGGCTATAGTCCATGGGGTCTCAAAGAGTTGGACATGATTGAGCAACTAACACATGGCTAGATTGGAGATAAAGGTCTGCACCCAAGGGTGTTTTCCCTTGAAATAAACAACCAAACAGTCACAGGCAGATCAACCATCAAGGAAAAAGAGTTTGCTTCACTTGAAGGAGAAAGGAGTGGGCAGAACCCCTGAACAGTCCTGCTACAAAAGAACTGGCCACTATTAATGCCTGTATCCATTTTCTAACACTACCATGACAAAGCAGTACAAACGTGGTGGCTTAACACAAAGATAATGTGTTCTCTCACAGCTTTGGAGGCAAGAAGTCTGAAATCAAGTTGTTGTCAGGGCTGTGTTCCCTCCTAAGCTTATTAGGGAGGATTCTTCCTTGTCTCTTCCACCTTCTAGTAGCTCTGGTGCTCCTTAGCTTGTGGCTGTGCAACTCAATCTCTGCCGCCATCTTCATGTGGCCATTTTCCCTGTCTCGATAGAGACAGCTTCTTATAAGAACACTCATCATATTGGATTAGAGTCCAAACTAATGACCTCATCTTAACTCCATTATATCCGCAAAGACCTTATTTCCAAATAAGGTCAAATTTACAGGTGGCGGGGCTTAGAACTTAGACATTCTTTTTCTTTCTTTGTGGGGGACACAAGCCTGTGACCTTGAGCACATTTATTCTACCACAGAATAAAGCCAGGGTAAAAAAACTGGACATGGAACAACAGACTGGTTCCAAATAGGAAAAGGAGTACGTCAAGGCTGTATATNGGAAAAGGAGTATGTCAAGGCTGTATATTGTCACCCTGCTTATTTAACTTCTATGCAGAGTACATCATGAGAAACGCTGGACTGGAAGAAGCACAATCTGGAATCAAGATTGCCGGGAGAAATATCAATAAGCTCAGATATGCAGATGACACCACCCTTATGGCAGAAAGTGAAGAGGAACTAAAAAGCCTCTTGATGAAAGTGAAAGAGAAGAGTGAAAACGTTGGCTTAAACTCACCATTCAGAAAATGAAGATCATGGCATCTGGTCCCATCACTTCATGGGAAATAGATGGGGAAATAGTGGAAACAGTGTCAGACTTTATTTTGGGGGGCTCCAAAATCACTGCAGATGGTGACTGCAGCCATGAAATTAAAAGAAGCTTACTCCTTGGAAGGAAAGTTATGACCAACCTAGATAGTATATTCAAAAGCAGAGACATTACTTTGCCAACAAAGGTCCATCTAGTCAAGGCTATGGTTTTTCCAGTGGTCATGTATGGATGTGAGAGTTGGACTGTGAAGAAGGCTGAGCACCGAAGAACTGATGCTTTTGAACTGTAGTGTTGGAGAAGACTCTTGAGAGTCCCTTGGACTGCAAGGAGATCCAACCAGTCCATTCTAAAGGAAATTGGTCCTGGGATTTCTTTGGAAGGAATGATGCTAAAGCTGAAACTCCAGTACTTTGGCCACCTCATGTGAAGAGTTGACTCATTGGAAAAGACCCTGATGCTGGGAGGGATTGGGGGCAGGAGGAGAAGGGGACGACAGAGGATGAGATGGCTGGATGGCATCACTGACTCAATGGACGTGAGTTTGAGTGAACTCCGGGAGTTGGTGATGGACAGGGAGGCCTGGCATGCTGCAATTCATGGGGTCGCAAAGAGTCGGACAAGACTGAGCAACTGAACTGAACTGAACTGGACTGAACTGAAAAAGATGTCAGAACTGTGCCTTCTACTAAGTCAGATAAAGTGTGCTTTCCATGGGGAGAGCCCAGGGAAAGGGAAAAAAGAAGGCAGAAAAATATAATTGTATTTATGGCAAAAGTCAAAGGAAGCAAGATTAGAAAAGAAACACAGTTGATTTTATAATTACAGTAGACAAACAAGGACTTACAGGGACTGTTTCAATAGTGCTTATGTATTAATCCAACACTTGATATGTTAATCTTAACTATGGATATGTCATTGAATATGCTAAAGTGAAATTTGCATGTTTCCATCATTTATAAAATTAAGTTGACCTGAAGAAAATAGATTTATGATTAATCATTAAGCATGGGAAAAAAAAGAAAATATAATTAACAATGTTCAATCATAAAGAAATTTCAAAAATGTGGATATCATTTTTTCCTACAAAATTGGCAAAAGTTTTTTTTAAACCATAGTATGCTTTGTCACAAGCCTATATGGATAAAGAGACCCTCCTTTATAGCACTGGGGAGAATGGAAGTTATAACCTCATAGACAATAGTTTAGTGCAACACAAATGCAATACATATCAAGCGCTTTATAGAAAGACTTTCTGAGGCACTAAGAAATTTTTCCAGTGAAGTATCTGAGAAAAACCTAGACTGTCCATACCAAGTTTTAATATATTATGATTATTTTGTGGCAGACACAAAATAAATAGATACTTAAAAGTAACTAGTAATACAGCTGTGTGATAGATAAACTACTATTGGTATCATTATAAAAAAATTGATTCTGTAGAATGAGAATCAGCAAACTATGATCTACAAGCTAAATCTGGTGCACTGCTTGTTTTTGTAGGTAGTTTTATTGGAACACGTTGTACTTATGCATTTGTACAGTGTGTGACTGCTTTCTCAGAGTTAAGTGCTTGGGACAAAGACATTATTGCCTGTAAATCACAAAATACTTACCATCTAGCCCTTTACAGAAAGAGTATATTGATCTCTGCTATAGAAAAATTTACATGATATGGGATAAGTTGCCAATTATGCTTATAAACAGAAAAATTACAAAATGGTGTGCTTAGTATGAATTTATGGTTTTCAATGTAGAGGCATTTGTTTAAATATTTTTTTATACATAGGTACTTATAAGCCCATGAAAAAGTTAACAGTCATTATCCAAGAGAAACAGCATTTTGAGTAATATTTTTCTTTTTTATTAAACTTCCTATCTTTTCCAAAATGTCTGCAATGAATATATGTATGTGTGCATATAACCATATTTTTGTAATAAATGTTGTTAATCTAAAAATTGAATTGTTCAATTCTGAGCCAGTTGCTTTTAACCCCTCTGAGCTTCAGTTTTGGCCTCAGTTAATAATAGAACCTGAGCCACCAGAGAAGCTCATCATTAGCTAAGAGACAATATGTGTAAAGTGCACATGAATGCTGGCACCTTACAATACCAACACAGCATCAGTGGGGGGTCCTCATAAAGCTGCTTAAAACACTAAACTCCAGAAGTAGTATAAAGAAATATCCATATCTGACAGAGTAGCGTCAAAGTAGACTTTCAATTCAGTTTAGTTCAGTTGCTCAGTCATGTCTGACTCTTTGCGACCCTGTGAACTGAAGCAGACCAGGCTTCCCTGTCCATCACCAACTCCTGGAGCTTACTCAAATTCATGTCCATCGAGTTGTTCATGCCATCCAAACATCTCATCCTCTGTCGTCCACTTCTCCCACCCTCAATCTTGCCCAGCATCAGGGTCTTTTCCAGTGAGTCAGTTCTATGCATCAGGTGGTCAAAGTATTGGGGCTTCAGCTTCAGCATCAGTCCTTCCAATGAATATTCAGGATTCATTTCTTTTACAATTGACTGGTTTGAGCTCCTTGCAGTCCAAGGGACTCTCAAGAGTCTCTCCAATACCACAGTTCAAAAGCATCAATTCTTTGGCACTCAGCTCTCTTTATAGTCCAGCTCTTACATCCATACTTGACTACTGCAGAAACGATAGCTTTGACTAGATCGACCTTTGTTGGGAAAGTAATGTCTCTACTTTTTAGTATGCTGGCTAGGTTGGGCATAGCTTTTCTTCCAGGAGCAAGCATCCTTTAATGTCATGGCTACACTCGACATCTGCAGTGATTTCGGAGCCTAAAAAATATAAAGTCTCTCACTGTTTCCATTGTTTTCCCTATCTATTTCCCATGAAGTAATGGGACCAGATACCATGATCTTACTTTTCTGAATGTTGAATTTTAAGCCAGTTTTTTCACTCTCATCTTTCACTTTCATCAAGACGCTCTTGAGTTCTTCTGCTCTCTCTGCCATAAGGGTGGTGTCATCTGCATATCTGAGGATATTGATATTTCTCCTGGCAATCTTGCTTCCAGATTGTGCTTCATCCAGCCTAGCATTTCACATGAGGTACTCTGCATATAAGTTAAATAAGCATGGTGACAATATACAGCCTTGATGTACTCCTTTCCTGAGTTGGAACCAGTCAGTTCTTCCATATCTAATGCTAACTGCTGCTTCTTGACCTGCATACAGATTTCTCAGGAGGCAGGTCAGGTGGTCAGGTATTCCCATCTCTTTCAGAATTTTCCACAGTTTATTGTTATCCACACAGTCAAAGGCTTTGGCATAGTCAATAAAGCAGTAGATGTTTTTCTGGAACTCTCTTGCTTCTTTGGTGATCCAACGGATGTTGGCAATTTGATNATCCAACAGATGTTGGCAATTTGATATCTGGTTCCTCTGCCTTTTCTAAATCCAGCTTGAACATCTGGAAGTTCATGGTTCATGTACTCTTGAAGCCTGGTTTGGAGAATTTTGAACATTACTTTTCTAGTGTGTGAGATGAGTTCAGTTGTGTGGTAGTCTGAGCATTCTTTGGCATTGCCTTTCTTTGGGATTGGAATGAAAACTGACCTTTTCCAGTCCTGTGGCCACTGCTGAGTTTTCCAAATTTGCTGGCATGTTGAGTGCAGCACTTTCACAGCATCATCTTTCAGGATTTGAAATAGCTCAAGTGAATTCCATCACCTCCACTAGCTTTGTTCATAGTAATGCTGCCCAGACCAAGTTGACTTCGCATTCCAGGATGTATGGCTCTAGGTGACTGATCATACCATCATGGTTATCTGGGTCGTGAAGTTCTTTTTTGTATAGTTCTGTGTATTCTTGCCACCTCTTCTTAATATCTTCTGCTTCTGTTAGGTCCATACCATTCCAGTCCTTTATTATGCCCATCTTTGCATGAAATGTTCCCTTGGTATCTCTAATTTTCTTGAAGAGATCTCTAGTCTTTCTGATTCTGTTATTTTCCTCTATCTCTTTGTATTGATCACTGAGGAAGGCTTTCTTATCTCTTCTTGCTATTCTTTGGAACTCTGCATTCAAATGGGTATATCTTTCCTTTTGTCCTTTGCCTTTAGCTTCTCTTCTTTTCTCAGCTCTTTGTAAGGCCTCCTCAGACAACCATTATGCCTTTTTGCATTTCTTTTTCTTGGGGATGGTCTTGATCCCTGCCTCCTATATAATATCACAAACCTCTATCCATAGTTCTTCAGGAACTCTATCAGATCTAATCCTTTGAATCTATCATCACTTTCACTGTATAATCACAAAGAGTTTGATTTAGGTCATACCCGAATGGTCTAATGGTTTTCCCTACTTTCTTCAATTTAAGTCTGAATTTGGCAATAAGGAGTTCATGATCTGAGCCACAGTCAGCTCCAGATCTTGTTTTTGCTGACTAGAGCTTCTCCATCTTTGGCTGCAAAGAACATAATCTGATTTCAGTATTGACAATCTGATGATGTCCATGTGTAGTCTTCTCTTGTGTTGTTGGAAGAGGGTGTTTGCTATGACAAGTGTGTTCTCTTGGCAAAACCCTGTTAGCTTTTGACCAGTTTCATTTTGTACTCCAAGGCCAAATTTGCCTGTTACTCCAGGTGTTTCTTGACTTCCTACTTTTGCATTCCAGTCCCCTATAATGAAAAGGACATCTTTTGGGGGGTGTTAGTTCTAGAAGATCTTGTAGGTCTTCATAGAACTGTTGGACTTCAGCTTGTTCAGCATTACTGGTTCAGGCATAGACTTGGATTACTGTGAGATTGAATGGTTTGCCTTGGAAAATGAACAGAAATCATTCTGTCATTTTTGAGATTGCATCCAAGTACTGCACTTCAGAATCTTTTGTTGACCATGATGGCTACTTCATTTCTTCTAAGGGATTCTTGCCCACAGTAGTAGATATAATGGCCTTCTGAGTTTAATTCACCCATTGCAATCCATTTTAGTTCACTGATCCCTAAAATGTCAGTGTTCACTCTTGCCATCTCCTCTTTGACCACTTCCAATTTGCCTTGATTCATGGACCTAACATTCCAGGTTCCTATGCAATACTGCTGTTTACAGCATCAGCCTTTACTTCCATCACCAGTCACACCTACAACTGGGTATTGTTTTTGCTTTGGCTCCATCTTTTCAGTCTTTCTGGAGTTATTTCTCCACTGATCTTCAGTAGCATATTGGGCACCTATTGACCTGAGGAGCTCATCTTTCAGTGTCTTATCTTTTTGCCTTTTCATACTGTTCATGGGGTTCTCAAGGCAAGAATACTGAAGCGGTTCCTGATTCCCTTCTTCAGTGGACCACGTTTTATCAGAACTCTCCCCCATGACCCGTCCATCTTGGGTGGCCCTACACTGCATGGCTCATGGTTTCATTGAGTTAGACAAGGCTGTGGTCCATGTGATTAGTTTGGACTGATTAAAGTGGACTTTAATTTTTAACAAATAACCTCACTAAGGTAAATTGGAAGACTTTCTATAGGAATGGAGCTGTGCCTAATTCTGGTGAAAACTTTCAGGTGTTGTATTTAGATGTGTCACAATATACTTATAAAATAGCCCATTTGGCTCAATGATTACAATAAGAATCCTAAAATCATAATCCATCTGCCTTTCAAAATTAACTACAGTTGCATCAGGAAGGCACTTTTTCCTCTGCTGATCTTTTATTTCATTAAAAACAAAGAATAGAATCCCTTAGTGAGAAAGTAGGATCTATTTTTGACTTTGTGTGCTAGGCAAACTCCATGGAAAACACCATAAAAGAGTGAAGTATGAAACATTATTCCAGAATTCTTTGGTTGTTTTCTGTCATATATTTAGAGCGATAAATTTTGTTTTGTCTATTTTGAGGTTTGATTTCTCTCCTAGAATATATAGTATTTCATTAAACCAGTATGTGTTCACGGTTTCTTTTCATCTTTTTTTTTTTTAATCTCCTCCTGTCATCAGCTCGTCCAGAAGCTTTTCCAGATAAGAATGCAAAGGGTATCTGAAAATAATATAAAACCAGACCACATTCCTATGAACTGAAAAAACTTAGGAATGTGTAAATTATATAAATCATGTGTTCCTGTTACACACAGTTAAAATGATTGTCAGTGTCAGCTGTCTTTACATCAAAGTGGCCATTTTGATCTCTGCTAAGAATGAGCCCTATAATTATTTAGCACTGTTCAACTTCCTCAACGTCCACTCATTGAAGGTAACATCTATTGTTCCTTTTAGAAAAAAATTAAGCAATCAAGTCAGTTCTGTCTCTCTGATATGTTTATTAATATTTATATTAATGCGCAAATGCATAGTGCAATATTCAAAACTATTTTAAATCAATCACCAAATTACTAGGAGTTAAAGCAAAAACAACAAGATCACAAGTGTGTCAAAGTGCAAATGAGATGATGACGTGTATTATTTAAACTAAAGCTGATTTTGCAGGAAGCCAAAACCCCCTATTGATCTAATTAAAGAAAAGAAAAATACAGTCAATCCAGATGTCTGGCAACATAAAACCAAATACGGGGATGACTGATTGAATCTTTGACGTGACTCACCAGATGTTTTTGCCTCTTGGATACAGATTAGAAAGAAAGGATTCGGGTGGGTTTCAAGTTTCGTCATTTCTCCCTGGGTACTCGGTGTGAATCTTCTTTGCTTCAACTTTAGCTAACTTTTCTTTCTAATGTCTGCAGCCTCTGGTAACATTATCTCATATTTTCTTTCAGACTTGGAAAATCTTGATCAAACAACAAACTGAGAACCAAGTGGTAATGTATAAACAATGTCATTTCCTTTCCCCCTAAATACATGGCTTCACATGGTTTTACCTTCTAGAAAGATCACAGGGAATGCAGGACCCCAAGAGCAGAGTGGTGAGAAGCACTGAAGATAGTCAAAGACATTTGAAATCTAACAAGATCTTTGACATCTTTGAAATCTAACAAGATCAGCTGAAATGATAGAAATTCTGCAAAGGTTTTATTAGCTTGATTCCTCTGCAGTGCAAACCTTCACTGTTTGGATTGCCCTGTGTTAAGACACTCATCTTTCCTGGTGGCTCAGATAGTGAAGAATCCTCCTGCAATGCAGGAGACCCTTTTTTGATCCCAGGAAGATTCCCTGGACAAGGGATTAGCTACCCATTCCAGTATTTTTTGCCTGGAGAATTCCACGGATAGAGGAGCCAAGCGGGCTACAGTCCATGGGGTAGCGAAGAGTCTGCCATGACTGAAGAACCAACACTTTCACTTTCAAGCCACTGAGTTATTGGTGAGATAAGCTCTTTCTCAAAGGAAATAAATTAGAGACTAATGATTGTGGTCAAGTGGTTAAGACCTTACCCTCCAATGCAGAGGAGGCAGGTTTAATCCCCATTCAGGGAACTAAAATCCCACATGCCTTGTGGCCAAAAAAAAAAACATAAAACAAAAAAATATTGTAGCAAATTTAATAAAGGTTTTAAAAAAATGAATGGGTTTCTTCATCATGAGAATCTGCAGGTTTGCTTGAGTTATGAATTATGAAAACTCAGCTGTTGTTTTAAAGCAAACTGAACAGCAGTCATTCTGGGTGTAGGTGAAAAAGATTCCATCTTACATGCTATGATTTAAAAGGAACAAAATAAGATGATTCCATTGTATCTTTACCTTCGGTCTGAATTTTCCACCCCTGAGACTTAAGTGATAATAAGGCTCATCTTTTACGTCTGGAGTATTGGCTTAATTGATTGGCTTAACAATTTTTTAAGAAATGCATTATCCTACCCATTTTTCATCAAGAAGCTAAAGAGCTTTTCTAAGGACATAGTGAACAGTGACCCAGAACCCAGGTATTCTAACTCTGAGTCTTATGTAGTTCTATAGTTGCCTCTGCAAATGAGTTAGAAAAGAAATAATGTGATCATTAGGTCTAAAAAATACTTTGCAAAATGCACAGAGCTATATTCATCAGATTTGTCTGCTCATACACTGAACTTCAAAGAAGGTAAGAAACAAGACAAGCCCACTTGAGGCCCAAAAACTATTATGTAATCTCACTTGAAGACAAAATTCCTAGATCCAAACTTACTCATTACATCAATTATTCTAAAAGATGAATTTTTAAATATTTTCTTTTCCCCCAAAAAAGCTAAATTTAAGGTATCTCTTCTGTATCTGAATTTTCTAAAAGTGTTACTATCTAATTCTGCTTCCATGTTTCAGTATGATTTTGATTCTTAAGGGCCATGTCATCTGAAGATATCTTTCAGTGTCCAAAATGATATTACAAAGAGTAATAACAATGTAAAAGGCGCTGATATGCAGCCTGCAAGTTCTTCGGCCCGTTGTTGTTGAGTCACTAAGTCATGTCCGACTCTGTGACCCCATGAACTGCAGCACCCCAGGCTTCTCTGTCCATCACTATCTCCCTGAGTTTGCTCAAACTCATGTCCATTCAGTCACTGATATAATCCAACCATCTCATCTGTTGTCCCCCTTCCCCTCAAATTTTCCAAGCATCAGGGTTTTTCAAGTATTGGAGCTTCAGCTTCAGCATCAGTCCTTCCAATGAATATCAGGATTAACTGGTTTGATCTCCTTGCTGTTCAAGGGACTCTCAAGAGTCTTCTCCAGCACCACAGTTCAAAAGCATCAGTTCTTAGGCTCTCTGCCTTCTTCTGCCTGGTAGTGTTGGTGGTTTAGTCCCTGAGTCATGTCTGACTCTTGCGACCCCATGGACTGCTCTGTCCATGAGATTCTCCAGGCAAGAATACTGGAGTGAGTTTCCATTTCCTTCTCCAGGTGATCTTCCCAACCCAGGAATCAAACCCAGGTCTCCTGCATTGCAGGCAAATTCTTTACCAACTGAGCTATTAAGGAAGCCCCTTCTGGCCTGAGAAGGTCCCAGATCCCAGTGCTGTACTGTTGATTTTAATCTGCTTTCTCCATTAACCTTTCTCTTAACCCCTGTAATTTCCACTGGTGCCAAACTTCTCAGATTTTTCACCCACAATCAATTTGCCTCAATAGTCATCACCAGCTCCAAAGCTTTGAGAAGAAAAAATGTTGACCCAGTGAACACCTTTAGTTACTCAGCATCTTCCTGTTTAGCAGCTAGTGCTCTTCCACTAGTCTGGGCTGTTAATGATTTTATTCAACTCATTTCGACTCACGTCTCCTGGCATAAGGTTGAGCACCTGGCCCAGGTCAACCAATCAGAGAGCACTGTCTCTCAAGTAAAGCAATTGCTTGTGACAAGAACTTTGATCCACCCTGGGCCAATAAGTGTCAACCCAAGGGCTTTTGCTGGCACTATCAGAGAAAGAGTGTCTCTCTCCTTTGATATTAATGTCCACAAAACCAGTAAAACTCCCCAGGGAAATCCTGCCCAAGGAAAAGCCAACGTTGATGGAAGCAGAGCTCAAGACAGACAAGAGCGATCATCTGATCTTCCAGCCCAGCTGTCCCTGGAAGACGCCACCACCACTTTTGAACTCTTCAGTTACACAAAGCCATGAACTCTTTTTGGTTTTGTTTGTCTGTTGTGCTTGTTACTATGTGAGTTGGGTTTCAGATGCTCATTACCAAGAGTTCTGTCCAACACAATCTTCAGCCTAACCTATAAACATCCCTTGCCTTTAAAGGTTTAAACTGCAGCGTGTCTGACCTTGCTTTTTAAAATAAAGAAGTTTGGGGACCACAGGACTGTTCATTGATGTGGTAGCTATGAGTCTATGTCCCTCAGATCTACTATACAAGGAAGATACTTAACTGATGTCCCCAGCTGCTATTTTCTGGATCCACCAGCACTTCTCATTCACAACCGTGCTTACCATGGGCTGTTTCCAGAGGAAGACTGAGTAGAGCAGAGATGCTAAAGCAGGCCTTTCATTTGTATGAGATGTGAAACATCTCTGAAGAGTGAGACTGGCTGGAGAACTCCCCATCAGCCTTGTCAAGACTTCCTTACAACTGCATACTGTCCAAGATTCTTCCACTTAACCTTCTTTCCTTCCCTCTCTTTGAGGGTCCAGAATTATACAATGGTTTGACTGCAGTACCGGGCTATCCTGCTTTCTCCTCATTTTCCTTTACAGGCATTCTGTGAAGAATTTTGAAAGTTCTGGGATTTTTATCCCTGCTTACAAGCTAGCAAATTAGCCTGCCAACATTTCGTGGATGCTGGCAGAAGACAAGATATTCTTGGGTCAAAGACAAAGGAGAGTGTCTTGCTCACAGCTATGGCACTAGTGAGAATATCAGCATTTATCCAACTTATCCAAACCCCAAACCTGACAGAATGATATTAAGAGCATCAAGTGACAACCCTAAATACAATAAGGGAAGAAAGGAGTTCTTTTCATTTTTGTTTTCTGTTTTTGAAGATTTTTTTATGGAAAGATTCTACAAGCTTAGAAATCTTGAATCTTTTATAATAAGCAGAGGATGAGACAGAGGGATGGCATCAGCGACTTAATGGACATGAGTTTGAGCAAACTCCAGGAGACAGTGAAGGACAGGGAACGCTGGTGTGCTGCAGTCCATGGGCTCACAAACAGCTGGACGCAACTGAGCAACTGAACAACAGTTGTCTGCCTGAGTCTCACCTTGAAGAGAGACATTTCCTTTACAACACTGGACAGTAAGCCGCTGTCCTATGCTCTAGAAGGAAAAGCTGTCTCGCATCCCCATAGCTGTCCACTGTACTAACACCTTTGGAAAGATGGTCTGGAACAAGGGCAGTCAGTGTGTGTCCTCATAAGACCTGCAAAAATGCAAGAGACTAATGTGTCTCCCAAGACCTGTCATTCAGTAAATTTCTTGCACATCTAACCTCATCTTGGCCTCTACTTCTAGGAAACCCAGACTAAAACAAATGATGTTGCTTTTAGTCAGACTGTGTGCCTTTTAAGAGTAAAAATGATGCTTTGCTTCTATTTTTAGCCTCCATAGCACATAGCAGGGTGTTTGGCAAATATATGTTGATAGACTGAGCCATGGAATTGAGATCAAGTGTCCAGACAATGAACAGAAAATTTGGACTTTGAAAAAGGGTAAGACATTCCTAAAATAGATCTTCTGATATAAATTGTCTCCAAATTCTCTTTGTCCATACTGGCTGAACTGAGACTATTGCTGGACAATGATATGATTTAGCCATTTCTTCATCTCTGCCTGTCCCAAACAGCCATAACATCCCAAGGTAATGTCACAGAAGTTTGGTTCGTTCAGTGGAGAGCCTCTGAAATCCTAAACACCAGAAAATATAGTCTAAGAGAAGAGCCCTTGCTCCCTACCCACTCACAACACTAATAAGGTTGTGTGTCCCAAAGTCTTCCCACAGGATTTTCATTTATGGAAGTGACTGAGAACACAGGCCAATATCACTAGAAGAATTTTTATTATTTACATTTACTTAGAAGGGGGGACGGAGAAGGCAATGGCACCCCACTCCAGTACTCTTGCCTGGAAAATCCCATGGGCAGAGGAGCCTGGTGGGCTGCAGTCCATGGGGTCGTGAAGAGTCGGACACGACTGAAGTGACTTAGCAGTAGCAGTAGCAGCAGAAGTGGGGGACATGCCACACCATGCAGGGCTGTATGGAGAGGCACCAGATTTGGTCAGGAGTTAGAAGGAGAGAGAGGAAAGTCTAGATCAGAGACTCTCTTGAACTTCCATGGGAAAGACAAGGCAGGACAAGGCAAAAAACTTAGGACTGGCTAGTTTGAATAATTCCAGCAAGCTTTGTGGCTTAGGAGCTGTCCCTCATTTTGTGGCATCCAGCCCTAGCTTGATTTAGCACGGGGGAATGTTGGCTTGGTGTGTGTTTGAGAAAAGAGATAGTTGGGGTGTGGGCTCTGGATTGGTTAATTTTTGTGTGAAAGGCACCTTCTCAGGTGAGCCCTTTACTGTTTCTAATAGCTGGGCAGCCTTGGGAGAGGTATTCTTCTCTGGTCTGCAAGGACACAAATGCCAGAGTATCAGGGACACAGAAAAGAGGAAAATATCATTAATACAATTAACTGGTCCTGTGATGAATGGATGTGAAATGATCAAATACAGAGTTTAAGAAAACACAGTTGGAACAGAGTGCTTCCCTATCTATCTAAAATACAGGTAGCTCCTGTTGGTCACCGCAGCTTCCCACTAAATAAGAAGTCCATCCTTGACCCCCAGACAGTTGAATAAGGGAAGAGGAGTGGGGTTTTCTTTTGTTTTGTTTTCAGTTAAGTCATTCCAATTTGTCTTTCCCAAAGGTGAACTTCATTTCTGTTCTTTCCTTCACCTTGACTTGGCTTTCTCCTCCCTGAGCATCAACTCAAACAAGTACCAACACCCTTTGATAAAGCCACTAGTGGTTAAAATTTTGTTGGACTTCTGGGCTCAACTTATGGAGAATGAATCATCTCTGTGGTCATAGCCAGGCTTCTCCAGCCCTGCTCCATATCTGCCTTACCTTGATTTTACTCCCTACTCATCAGCAGGCAAAAATCAGTAAGTTATATCACCCTAAGTTAAGACAGTCAGACACAGCCAACCCAATAATTGTGCTCATGAATAAAATCTAGGTTGTCCTTTGAAATGATAAAGAAGAGCCAGCAAGACTGGCCTTTCGTGTTATTTTCCATTTTTATGATATATGTACTAAACATAAACTCAAAGCATTTCTCGTCATGGATAAGACATCTATTATGAATTAGTACTGAATTTTCACTGCTGCTAAGTCGCTTCAGTCATGTCCGACTCTGTGCGACCCCATAGACAGTGGCCCACCAGGTTCCTCAGTCTCTGGGATTCTCCAGGCAAGAATACTGGAGTGGGTTGCCATTTCCTTCTCCAATGCTTGAAACAGGAGTCTCAGTTCAATTCAGTTCAGTCGCTCAATCGTGTCCGACTCTTTGCGACCCCTGAATTGCAGCACGCCAGCCTCCTTTAGTCCATCACCAACTCCTGGAGTTCACTCAGACTCACGTCCATCGAGTCAGTGATGCCATCCAGCCATCTCATCCTGGGTCGTCCCCTTCTCCTCCTGTCCGCAATCCCTCCCAGCATCAGAGTCTTTTCCAATGAGTCAACACTTCACATGGCCAAAGTACTGGAGTTTCAGCTTTAGCATCATTCCCTCCAAAGAAATCCCAGGGCTGATCTCCTTCAGAATGGACTGGTTGGATCTCCTTGCAGTCCAAGGAACTCTCAAGAGTCTTCTCCAACACCACAGTTCAAAAGCATCAATTCTTCGGCACTCAGCTTTCTCCACAGTCCAACTCTCACATCCATACATGACCACTGGAAAAACCATAGCCTTGACATAATAAAATTTGTGGAACATGAACAAGGCAATACCTTGAAGGGATGTATAACTCCAAATACATTAAAACAAATGAGAAGCCTGTTTCTGAGCTGCTGGGCCTCGGCGGCAGCACGACTTAAATCCTCCGGTGACTGCTCCTGGGCTCCCGGCCGCCATCGCAGCCCTCCTGCCTGCTGCAGCCTCGTGACTCACGTGGTCCATGAAGCCTGGAATTCCTTCCTCAGCGGAGCGTTCTCTGATTTCCAGTGCTGGATACTGCACAGTTTAGATCTTATCTCCACTCAAAGTTAAAAATAAAATTCAAGTACCTGATAAGTTGTTTGTTGTTTATTTTTATTTGGGGTTTTTTTTCTGTTTTGTTTTTTTTTTTTTTTTTTGGGCTGTTGGGAGAAGGATGCGGTGGGGAGGGCTCCACACAGATTATTTACTTGTCTGTAATCTGTTTGAAAATTGAAAAAAATTGAAATGTATCAATGCCTTAAAAGCTTTTATAAGGTTCCAACCATGGACTAATAAAAAACAATAAAAACTAATTAAGAATTCAGGAATTCAAAACAGCATCTAATTTGGTGAAAATTAAAAAAGCAACTGAGAGAACCAAAGTCAGTGCTTAAGTTATGTGGGCTCTGGTTGGCTGTATGCCATTGAAAGTGCTTGTCTTTAAACACACCCCAAAAATGCACCTACATCATAAGGTACTATTAGGAATGTAGTAAAATTCACTGATAAAGTAATAGATTTTTAAAAGAGCAAAGAAGGTAGGTGGCAACTATTGCGTTCCTCAATAGTTTATGAGTTCCATTGCCCTATGGATGAAAGTGCTTTCGTTAATCCAAAGTCAATGAGCTCCTATTTTCATTTATGAGAGTCAATGAGTCTCAGAATGCTCTGAGAAATCTTTCATCAGTTAGGTATAAAGGCTCACATTTTGATTTGTATCAGCCCTGAATGGAAACCACTTCTGCCAAACACTATAGTTTATCAAGACATACGATTTATTTTTCTTCCAGCCACACTCAATTCTAACTCCATTTCCTAAGACAAAGCACTGCTATAAGTGGAATTCAGGAAGACAAGGTGGTTCTAACTCACAGTAGATTCTACCAGGGAAAATAAATCCTGTGATCTGTGGCTGTGATAAGAATAAAGGCCATCAAGACTAGTGGAAAATAGACACTGTGTCTAATTGGAATCCATACCTGCCACTCAGGATAAGATATGACTCAAAGTAAATGTTTTTTATTTGTCTTGTATGTATGGAATATTGGCTTTGCTGCACAGAGCCTTTTAACTTTTAGCCAATTGTCAATAAAAATACATGGAAGTACAGTAAAATCAGCATAGAGTACAATTTCACTAAAATGAAACTATTGCCAAGCACACCAGGGTGTAACATTTATGCAACATTTTGATGCAACTCCTGTTTTCTAAGCTTGATTTTCAAAAGAACAAACTGTTTCCAAAACCAGTCATTCTTTTTCCCACTAATTATTGTTGTTATTTAGTTGGTAAGTCATGTCTGACTCTTTGCAGCTCTATAGACTATAGCCCACCAGGTTCTTCTGTCTATGGGATTCCCCAGGCAAGAATACTGGAATGAGTCGCCGTTTCGTTCTCTAGGGAACTTCCAGACCTAGAGATCAAACCTGCATCTCCTGCATTGGCAGGCAGATTCTTTACCACTGTACCACCTAGAAAACCCCCTTCCCACTAACAGGTGCCTACAATAATACACACTCCTTCCTTAGTGGAGATAATGCTACAAATTTGCCATTTTCCAGGTCTGAGTAGAGAGAGAACGAACTCCCCTGTCACTAGCAGAAATACTGAGCAACTTCACTTTCACTTTTCACTTTCATGCATTGGAGAAGGAAATGGCAACCCACTCCAATGTTCTTGCCTGGAGAATCCCAGGGAGGGGGGAGCCTAGTGGGCTGCCGTTTATGGGGTCGCACAGAGTCGGACACGACTGAAGTGACTTAGCAGCAGCAGCAGCAGCAGCAGAAATACATTCGCACAGATCTCTGCCTAATTTCCCCTCCTCCGCAAACATATAAACATCAGTCACAACTATAAAGAGTCAGCTGAGAACAGGATAAACAGGCCATGGCTCTGTGCTCAGGGTCAAATTACAATCTTGACCTTGTGAAAGCCAAGTGAAGACAACATCACAGGTTATCAGATACTGAAGAAGAGAGCAAACAGCCACTTTCTGGGACACTGGCCTCTCCCATAGGCAATTCAACGCACAACATTTATTATTAATAATATGTCTTGCTTTCCATCAGGTTCTTTAAAAAATATAAAGGTTACGCACCAAGAGGACAAAAGTCATTCTGATATCTTCTCAGACTTAGAAGAACTTCAATTAATCATTCAGACACTTTGCCCTTTGTTCAAGAATATTGAGGCAGCTATAACAAATCAGCGGGAAAAGAAAACACCAGGTCACTGTTATAATCAGTTTATATGTGCTTGCCAAGCATGTATTATCAAGATAGATAGATAGACATTGATTGATAGATAGATACATAGATATCTGATTCTAGGAAATAAATATGACAGTAGCGACTTTTGAATGATTCTTGAAATATAAAGGGAATAGGGCAACAGGTTTCTAAACTATTAATAATGTTATGGCAAGGCAATAAATTCATTATTAATATTAATATGATAGGTGGTTTTATGGTAAAGAATCCACCTGCCAATGCAGGAGACTCAGGAGACATTGCTCCAATCCCTGCTTTGGGAAGATCCCCTGGAGGAGGACATGGCAACCCACTCCAGTATTCTTGCCTCGAGAATCCCATGGACAGAGGAGCCTGGCGGGCTACAGAGCAATGGGGTTGAACAGAGTAGACACAACTGAGCACAGGTGAAAAGCCAACCAATAACACATGTCCTCAACACAAGAACCCCTTCAAAGAAGAGTTCCCAAAATATTCTTTTATATTCAGGATTTTGTGTGCAATGATTTTGGGAAATGCTTTTAATTATAGACTGTATATCATACAGGGGAGAAACTCTCTAGTGCTACATTAGCAGCTATTTTTACTTCTATGTATACTCTTCAAATCTTATGCATCGCATCATTGTTTAAATGTCATTTTATGATCCAGCTGTGAAGATGGACACCTTAGTTTTATTCTTTGGGGTTGGGAACTATTTCCGTTTGAAAAATAAGCTAATAGACTAACTATAAAAGGTGAACTCAATCACTGAGAAGATACAAGTACTGTAAAATATGAGTTTATAGCAATAGAAATGTAAGGAAAATACTTTGAACCATTGGGCAAGGCTAAAGGAAGCTTCTCCAAGAAAACATCACCTAATGAAGCATTTTTTTAAAATATCCTAGAAAAATCTATTTCCAATAAAATTATAAAATTTACTCCAGGGCATATCTGTTTTTTTGTGGAGCTTTTAAAAAAGAATGTAAAATATAAAATTAAGTATAAAATTGAATATTTATAATGAGAAAAGAAATCACAAAATTTCAAACCTGACAACACAAAATCTGGAAAAATGACATTGTTTTCATTAATTAAATATTTTTTTAATTGAACATCTTTATAAGATTTTTCCCTGGCACTTCAGATGATAAAGAATCCACCAGCAATATGGGAGACCTGAGTTCAATTCCTGGATTGGGAAGATCCCCTGCAGGAGGGCATGGCAACCCACTCCAGCATTCTTGCCTGGAGAATTTCCATGGACAGAGGAGCCTGGTAGGCTACAGTCCATGGTGTCACAAAGATCTGATACAACTGAGCAACTAAGCACGTAAGACTTTTCCCCTACATTTCTTTGCTATATTCTTTTTGATGGCCTCTTCATATGAAAACTATGTTGTAATATCATTTTCTGTAGAGGCAAGAGAAAAATGCACTTTCCTCTAGTATGGCTGGATGAAATCTATTTGTTACTATTGACAGTTTATAAACTTCATTTCAACTTCATGAGTTGATTTTTTTTAATATTGTGTAAATTTCTGAGTTGTCATATTTAAGAAAGCCTCTCACACTGCAGGTGAATTCTTTACCAGCTGAGCTACAAGGGAAGCCCAAATCATCTCTAGATCACTTATAATACTTAATACAATCTAAAAGCTATGTAAATAGTTGCCAGTGTTAATTGCTCAGTCGTGTCTGACTCTTTGTGACCCTATGGACTGAGCCCACCAGGCTCCTCTGTCCATGTAATTCTCCAGCCAAGAATACTAGAGTGGGTAGCTATTCCCTTTTCCAGGGGATCTTCCTGACCTTGGGATTGAACCTGGGTCTCTTGCTTTGCAGGTAGATTCTTTACTGTCTGAGCCACCAGGGAAGGCAAATAGTTGTCTAATGCATAGCAAATTCAAATTTTCCTTTTGGAAATTTCTGCAATTTTTTCCCATATATTTTCAATCTGTGGTTGTTTGACCTGGAGGGCATATGGTATTACTGTTAGGAGGTAGGGATCCATAAAATATAACAATGATTCTTCATTCCACTTTGCCCCACACCAAAACATTTCTGTTTACCTTAATAAACACCATGATATTTTCAAGAGGAAAATCACGTTTAGTTCATGTCAATATTCTTTCAAGTATTCTGAGACAGTTTGCAGCTGATCATACTTATTGCATATGAATGTATTTCTAAAGTAACTGGCTCTCACTTTCCCTTCTTTGATAATTCTCCTGAATGACCTAGCGAGTACATTGTCTCGTGTCTAATTTTAAACCAAAAACAATGATATATTTCTGTAATAAAATCAAGTTAGCTGCTTTAGAAGCTGAAAATTTTTAACCCTGTAAAATAAAAATCATAATGTATTTTAATGGAAATACATGATAAAACTTCAAGAAAATAAAGCATGCAGTACAACAAGTTGGAACCGGGAACAGTTGAAAACTATGGAGAAAGTTAAATTTCTAACATTAAAGTTAACCTGGTTACTTTCTCATATATTTTAAGACTATGTCCCATTTTGTGTTCTTCTGGGGCAAAGACAATCTGAAAACAAATATAATTTGTTAAATATGATTTTAGAAGTTATTACAGTACTTATACTGGTTTGTAAATGACTGGACCAACTCCCATTACCCTTGTAAGATATTGCAAAGGATGTCGTTATTTTGTTACACTACGTAGTAAATTTCTTTTTGCCCACGAATTCAGGTCAAATCAGACAACTATGCTTTCTCATCCAAATCTCAGAGATCTTTAACCTGTGGGTAAAAGTCACGGGTGATAAATATTTATTAAACTCTGCAGTAAAGCTTCCGTTTGTTAGGAAAATCTCCAAGAATGACATGACCTTGGAATTTCCTGGAATCATGTTCCCGTTGTGATCTACAGAGTTCACAGGTCCTTGCTTCATTTAAATATAAAGCCCTAGGGAGGACCTTTAAAAATCAAATCCATTTTTAATGTTTCACATTGGAGCCACAATTTTTTGGTCTTTATTTTAAATCTGATAAGCTAAAATTTTAAGTGTGAGATAACATATTATGGGATATAAATATTAAACTGATAGAGATTGGCAATTT
The DNA here is from genome assembly GCA_006410935.1 of Redunca redunca. Lineage (NCBI taxonomy): Eukaryota > Metazoa > Chordata > Mammalia > Artiodactyla > Bovidae > Redunca > Redunca redunca. The sequence continues at coordinate 166,053 of SJYQ01009140.1, forward strand.
TGATGACATTGAAAATTCACTTATCTTTGAATTTCTGTCTTAGTAATCTTCCCCAAGGTGCTTACCAATCTCCCTTTCCTCACCTACAGGCATCCAGATGCACTTCTTACCAATTCCCACTAAGTTTTGAAGGAAAATCACCCTCTACTCTTTTACAGCTACCAATCAATGGACCCCATGCCCTCCTGCAAGCTTGTCAAGATCTTGTTCCACATGGTAACTTCTCTTCTCTGCAAGTTTCCTTTCCTTCATCACTAGATGTGTTCAAATGCCTTCCATTTTCAAGGACCTGCCTTTTACCCTGTGTCCATTTATTTTTCACTCTCATTTCCTCCAGGACCAAGCACCTAGAAGATGTCATCTTCAGTCATCTTCTAATTTCTCCTTCACCCTGACACCCTCCAGTGAGCCTTCAGCTCCTACCAATTCACTCTGGCAGCCCACACAAGCATCGTGAACGCCTACCACATCACAAGACCCAAAGACGTCTCTGAGGCTTTATTTCTTTGTAGCTTTCCATAGCATGCCCTAATCACATCATTCTTTTTGAAATTCCTCCTTTGATTCCAAACATCACTGTTTCCTGGTTCTCCCTCTGTGACCATCTTAAATAGGCTTCTTTGCTGTCCCTTTAAGATCTGGACTCCCAATTTTCTTTTTGCAGCCCTCTCCTCGTTTCATTTGTCATCTTCTCTCTCTTGACGATCTCATTTGTCTTTGTGATGTCAACTCTAGCCTATGTACTGATGGCTTTCAAAACTGTCTCCCATCTAAGAATAGATGTATGTATTTGTATAGCTGAATCACTTTGCAGTACACTTGAAACTAACACATCGTAAATCAACTATACTACAAAATAAAAGAAAAAATTTTTTAAACAGCACAAAATAAAAACAAACCAAAAAACTATCTCCATCCTCTATAGAGAACAAACTAGTGGTTACCAGCAGGGACAGGGAAGAGGGGAGGGACAATATAGGGGTAGGTTTAAAAAAGGGATTATCATGGGATTATATGAAATTGTGTGTGGAAACCCAGCAACCCACTCCAGTACTCTTGCCTGGAAAATCCCATGGATGGAGGAACCTGTTAGGCTGCAGTCCATGGGGTCGCGAAGAGTCGGATACAACTGAGCAACTTCCCTTTCACTTTTCACTTTGATGCATTGAAGAAGGAAATGGCAACCCACTCCAGTGTTCTTGCCTGGAGAATCCCAGGGACAGTGGAGCCTGGTGGGCTGCCGTCTATGGGGTCACACAGAGTCGAACACGACTGAAGCGACTTAGCAGCAGCAGTATGTGGAAATCTCTAAAAATTGTAAAACATTATAGAATTTTAAAAAACAAGAGAATCGCAAAAAACTTCCTCCATTCTAGACTTCCTCTGCCTATTCAGCTATTTCTCGTCTTTCCTAACAGAAATTGTATCTGCAGCTACTGTTTGAAGCCTTCTTTTCCCACTGCAAGGATAGCGACTAAAGTTGTCTTGTTCACTGCTGAATTCTGGTACCTAGCCCAGGGCAGGCATCTAAAGGGGGCTTGGTTGAATGAATTGACATCCCAGAAATACCTCAAACTCAATGTCTAAACATCAGATCTCTAAACTTGAGACAGTAGCCACCCCTGAAATTGGTCACCTGATGGGAAGAGCCAACTCATTAATAAAAGGCCCTAATGTTGGGAAAGATTGAAGGCATAAGCAGAAGGGGATGACAGAGGATGAGATGGCTGGATGGCATCACCGACTCAATGGACATGAGTCTGAGCTAGCTCTGGGAGATGGTGATGGACAGGGGAGCCTGGCGTACTGCGGTCCATGGGGTCCCAACGAGTTGGACACGACTGAATGACTGAACAACAACAGCAACAATGACTATATTTCCTATTTTGATTGAATTTGCCATCATCCCTTCATTTTCTTAAGCCCAAAACAAGAACAGATTTCCAACTCTTCTGGCTCTCTGTCTTATCCCCCACTATGAAGCACTCAAGAAGTTAATGGATCCAGCTTCTTAAACATCTCTTGAATCTGGGTCTGCTCTTTCTTTTATTACCATATGATCTTAATTTCATCCAGTTAACTAGATATTTCCATCTAGTCTCTGTTCCTTTCCACCTTGTCCCCTAGGGCTCTTTATAAAATATAAATTAGACCACATCACTTCCCTGTTAAAAGCTTTTCAGTGATTCTCCACCAGTTTAAAGGCCTTAGTTGCTTTAGTCTTGTTAATGTGTACCTACCTATTTGCCTATGCACATGTGTGTTTATGCATATATGTGTACCTGCATGTATACATACATAGGCGTGTGCAGTGTATAGGCATGTTAGCTTTCTGATCCGACCTTTATCTACTTGAACAAGTTCATTCCTTCCGCTCTTCCCATTGCTTCCAATTTTGTTCCAATAATACCTGATGGTTTACAGTTCCCCAAACAATGTCAATACACTGAAATAGCTAGTCTTAATCTTTGCAATTCAGTTCGGACATCTTGCTCTTCAAAAGCCCTCCTGATTCTTCCTTCTCTATACTTAATTGTCTGCTACTTAATGCTGTTCCATTGCTTAGTATTTACTTCTTTTGCCTTGATGACTATGAACTTTACTGGGTGGGCATCAATCCCAACCATTAGTTCCTCAGTGTCTTCCAGGGAGTATCAGTAACTTTTTTCAATAGATTTTATTTATTAGAACAGTTTTATGTTCTCAGCAAAATTGAGCAGAAAGTACAGAATTCCCATATACCCCTCTACACACATAGCTTCCTCCACTATCAATACTTCAAACCATAATGATATATTGTTACAATCAATGAGCTTATATTGAAACATCATTATCTTCCAAAGCCAATAGTTTACATTAAGATTGATTCTAGGTGATGTGCATTCTGTGGGTTTTGACAAATATATAATGACATGTGTCTACATTAATGGGCTTCCCAGGCAGTGCTAGTGGTAAAGATCCTGCCTGCCAATGCAGGTAGACACTAAGAGACACAAGGTCAATCCTGGGTTGGGAAGATCTCCTGTAGGAAGCCAAAGCAACCCACTCCAGTGCTCTTGCCTGGAGAAACCCATGGACAGAAGAGCCTGGCTGTCTATGGTCCAAAGGGTCACAAAGAGTTGGACACAACTGAAGTGACTTCACACACACACATGTCTACATTATCACAGTGCCACACAGAATAGCTCATTAAAAATTCTCTGTGCTCTGCCTATTTACCCCATTGACACATCACAGTCATTGATACATCTGCTGTCTTGTTGTATGTTTTATAGAATGTCACGTAGTTGAAATAATACACCTCATAGTTTTCTCATATTGGCTTTCACTTAGCAATATGTATGCATTTACAGTTCTTCTGTGGAGTCAGTGAATTTTTATCTTGGATGTCTTGGGATCTAAGATGGCTCTGATCACAGAGCAGATACTAAATAAGTTTTAGTTGTGTTAAATCTATAACCTGTTTTAATTGTATAATTATTTGCATTTTTCCCTCCCTGGAAACAAACATTCTGAAATTCTCCGACTTCTATCTTTTATTTGAAAAGAAAAAAATGTCAAGAAAAAGGACTTAAAAGTCCATTTTGTCTGTTTTAAGCTTTTTGGCATAATTTCGGAAGATGAAAAGTAGTATTTTCCATATGCATTTCTGAGATTTACAGATATACATTCATACTTTCCTTTGAATTAAAAAAGAGTATGTGTCCTTTTTAACGGTAACAAACCAAATGACCATGCCCCTCTATTATGTCAAAAACTAAGAGTAGTCTGACCTTGTATACACAGGAATGGTTGGTTAATCTTACTTATTAACAATGATGATTGGTTTGTATCACTGCTGTTCATTGTCAAGTGCATCCCTGCTGATTGCCTATAAGCTCCAATCCATTATTTGCTGATGTAATCATCAACATCACTAAGAGTGTTCATTAAGGTTGACATTTCCTGGCCATACTCAGCAGACCTCCATGAGAACCAGTGACATGCATCTTTAATGAGCATCAGGCGATTCTGGTGTAGATGGTGTTGGGTCTACTTTCAAGAATAAAAGCTTGGAACTCCATTTAAAAATGCTTGCCAGCAGGTGGCTGGCTACTACCTATAAGAAACTTCATAGTGAAAGCAATGAGATTGATCATCTGCTAAATTTAATGCTGTATTCCAAATGAGAATTACAGAAGCAAACCTAATTGATTTCTATGTGTTAATTAACAGGAGGAAAATAACCAAAATGTCTCTGGTACCACAATCTGCAGGATGGTTAGTATTTAAAGAGAAAATGACTGTTTTATTTGTATGGTTACATCCTTTGGGGGAAGAAAATTTTCAAGAGTCTAAAACTAGAGAAAATTGCTTTCTGTAAAAGTAGGTTAGAAATCTTGACAATTTGTTCAAATCTGCAGGGTTCTGATATGTCATTTTTTCTCATCAGACGAGAAATATACTTACTTTGCCAGAAAACCAGCAATTGCATTTAAATCTCCCTGTAGGTGCCTGAAAAGTTCATATAGCTGGGACTGATTAACTGGAAGCTGAATAACAGACCTAGTTTTTATCATCTCCTTTGTCAATGCCAGTTCCTTTTTCATCACAAACTCAGGCAAATACATGTAAGTGACTTCGTTCTTACTATCTGATGTTCTTTTAATAATTATTTGAGCTGATGATGCAATTTTGACATGCTTAATCTCTACTCTTATTTAAACTGATATATAACAAAATCATGTTCTGGATTAAGAGGAAATAATTGATAATATATTAGCTCAAAATGGGAACAGTTAAAGCATAAATATTGTGACTTTTTAATGTCAGTGCATCAATATTGAGGTTCTTTATAATAAGGATCAGAGAAAAGCAAATGGTCCCAGAGCTTTCCAAAAGTATGGTGAATAAAAACTGCTGTAGAATCTTTGAAAACATGGAATCAATGAGAAGTCAAGAACTGTTTAAAAGTTCCATAATACAGTGGTGAGCCAGAGACTAACTAGGACCAACTTTGGAGAAAAATACAAGAAAGTGAAGGCACTGTATTGTACATTGATCTAGAAAGCAGAAACATTTTAATTTTAATAAAAATTAAAAGTTTTAAAATAAAAAATTTAAATAAAAATGTTTTAAATGTTTTAAAAGAGACTTCTAAGAGGAAAGTCAGGAATACTTTTAACAACGGACTTCAGACACTTGTGTGGTGGTTAGAAACACCACTATCTTTAAACACGGATGTGTTTATCTTTAAGCAAGGATGTCACAAGCCAGTATCAAAATTTTCCTATGTGAAGAACCTTTTTCCCATTACTAGAACTCTCTCTAAATTTCTGAATGTGAACTTCCCCAAAACAGAGGGAAATATACAAACAGAGATGAGAAATCAATGCATTTTTAATTTTACAAATGCATAGCTAGTACGGAAAATATTTTGGAAGGAGACATGGGGGAAGAAAAAATAGTCTAGAAGTCATATTTGCAAGGATATTTCACATTTTAGTAATTCATCGCCACTTCTCTTCCACCACTGGGACTAGAGTTGAATAAAAGGCTTATCCCTCAGCACAGCCACAATTCTTATCAGGCTGCTGTTGTTGCTGTGTTGTGTCCTCAGCTGTGTCCGACTCTTTGCAAACACATGGACTGTAGCCCACCAGGTTCCTCGGTCCCATGGAATTGTCTAGGCAAGAATTCTAGAGTAGGTTGTCATTTCCTTCTCTATGGGATCTTCCTGACCCAGGGATCAAACTCGCATCTGTTGCATCTCCTGCGTTGGCAGGCAGATTCTTCACCACTGCACCACCTGAGTGTTGTTCAGTCGCTAAGTCGTGTCTGACCCTTTGCAACCCCATGGACTGCAGCATGCCAGGCCTTCCTGTCACTCACCACCTCCCAGAGTCTGCCCAAGTTCGTGTCCATCGAGTCAGTGACGCCATCCAACCATCTCATTTGGTTGGTTTCCACAAAAAACATCTTGCTACCTCTGGTCTTCACATAGCTGGGCAGCAAACAGTTAATGAACACCTAACCTGTGTAAGGAACTGTGTCAGCCCTGCTCAGATTTCAGAAATATTTAAGAATAATCCCTTCCGATAGAGAACTGAGATATTCTAGTGGAAAGGGAAGACAAAATGAGCCAGGTCCCATATGTTAATAATAAAGAGAAAGTCCTGGAGTGGCCAACAGAAGATATACCTCATATTTGTTTAGAAGAAGATAAGAGAAGTGTTCTCTGAGGAGACGGCACTAAAATGAGGTTCACAGAACAGAAGGATGAGGAGGAAGGTGAGGGGGAAGAAGCCACCTCCTTGAGGAAAGCAGAGTAACAGGGAAGTGTGGTGAGGGTGGTGAGCAGAGTTCCTGGAGGGCAGCGTATTCAAAAAGAAAAAAATGAGTATGGTAGAGGGTAGTTAAACACATTGAGCGTTCATCTTCAAAACCAGGCCAAGGAGTTGGAGCTTTAGGATGCATGCAGAAACAGGAAAGAATAAAACAGTACCTGAGCCCTTATCATGTGCCAGCCCTAGAGGCTGTGCAAAAAATTACATTTCTAGACATCATCGCAGGTGAGCTTCCCTGGCAGATCATCTGGCAAAGAATCTGCCTGCAATGCAGGAGATCCCGGTTCGATTCTTGGGTTGAGAAGGTTCCCTGGAGAAGGGAATGGCAACCCACTCCAGAGTTCTTGCCTGGAGAATCCCCATGGACAGAGGAGTCTGGTGGGCTAGTCCATGGGATCGCAAAGGGTCGGACACGACTAAACACACACACAGACATCATCACAGAATGCGAATTAACTTTGAAAATGTTTGCATAGCACTGGCTTTGTCATGGTAGGCGAGTTGGAGAGCTATGGAATCCATGGCAGGGACACTGAACAAAAACCCGTTTCTGAGATAAAGGAAGGTCTTGAGAATTCCCTGGAGGTCCAGGGCTTCCCTTGTAGCTCAGCTGGTAAAGAATCCACCTGCAATGTGGGAGACCTGGGTTTAATCCCTGGGTTGGGAAGATATCCTGGAGAAGGAAATGGCAACCCACTCCAGTATACTTGCCTCGGAAATCCCATGGACAGAGGAGCCTGTTAGGCTACAGTCCATAGGGTGACAGAGTTAGGCACAACTTGGCAACTAAAGAACGACTATATATATATAATACATATATATAAAACAGTGAAATAAAGGAAGGTTTTAATCTAAGTGATATCAGTGAGCAGAGGGAAATGGAGGAATATTCTTTCATGCTGTTTTGACCATGCCAGTTTGATACAGTAGATATTGTTACATTAATATGTTCATCTTGAGGGCATATTGAATATGAGTATTATCAGAATATCTAAAAACTGAAAGATTTTCAAAGGGAAAGAAGTCTCCAGAGCATAACTCCTTAAACCGCCAGAACTCCTTGATCAATTTCATACACAGAGAAGATAAACTGCTCTTAATTTTTCCACTTTTATTCTTATTTCACTGAAATTGTCATAATTAAGATAAATTCCTTTTCCCCAGAGAGAATTCCAAACCAATTATTGATTTATCAACCACTATTTTAAGGTACTTGTTTGGTTTTAGTTTGTTTCATTTCAATAACAAATTTTGCCCTCTCGGATTTCATTAATGTGAGTTTTCTTTTGTTTTCATTTATATCTCAGTTTGTATCCATTCATGCCAATTTCAATATTTTCTCAAGAGCAAAATGATGGACTTGGACTTTCCTTGTTGTTGTTCAGCTGCTAAAGCATGTCCAACTTTTTGCGACTTCATGTACTGCACCATGCCAGGGTTCCCTGCTCTTCACTATCTCCCAGAGTTTGCTCAAATTCATGTCCATTGAGTCAGTGATGCCAGCCTTTTCTAGCAGATATTATATCAGAAATATTTGTACACTTCAAGGTACATCTATTTGGTTACTTAAGTTTCTAATAAAGGAATTGCTTTCTCTGTAATCAACCACTGGTTATTAGTGTTGTGACTAATACCTTCAGAGTATAATACTAAAGCTATCTTGTTCAAGCAATTCTTAATATTACTTTTCCATCCTGTTAACTTTTCCATTACTTTCCATATCTTGCAGAAAGACATCACAAAGCAGTTCTGAAATCTTTTCTATATTAAGTAATTTTCCTTAGGCCAAAAGAAGTTTTCACTCCTGGAATCTAGAATTGCTCATTCTCTAAATCTAATGAGTTTTCTTTTGTGGCTGGTAGTTCTACCAAGTTCAACTTACCCAGGTCATATTTTTAAGGATCAAAACATTGTATCGAGAAGATTGATTTTTCCATTGATTTGTTAGGCATATCAAAATTTACCATTTGCCCTTTTAGCAATGGCTTAGTTTATTTTGTAGGACTCCCATAGTGACTCCGTGGTAAAGAATCTGCCACCGATGCAGGAAACTCTGGTTCTATCTTTGAGTCCAGAAAGTTCCCCCTGGAGAAGGAAATGGCAACCCACTCCTATATTCTTGGAGACGGAAATGGCAACCCACTCCTATATTCTTGCCTGGAAAATCCCATGGAGAGAGGAGCCTGAGGGGTTATAGTCCTTGGAATCACAAGAGTCAGACACAACTTAGGGACAAAACAACACAACAATTTTATTTTCCACTGATTATGCTAATGAGAATGCTTGTAACAATTTATAAAAATAGATTGATGGTTTGCATTACTACTATAGTAATAAATCAGAAATTTGTGAGAAAAAAATCTCGGCAACCTTGCCAAACTATCAAAATCTTTTCAAGACTCAGAAATCTATTTCAAAAATGTCCATGGGTACTCATCTCCCCAAAAGTAATTCTGTTGATCCCAAGGCTCTTGATCTCTTACAGTTTAGGCAAAAACAGTGGGATCTAAATGATAGGTTTAAAATGGAAGGATCAAAATGTTCCATTTCAATGTGAAAAACACTGAAGCTGCACATTTGAGAGGACTTCTAGCTAGCTGTCTGGATGAAGTTAGGAAGGAGCAAAATGAATAAAAAGTGACCTCATAGTTTTGAGACTGAGTGACATATAGAATACTAATGGTATTTAAGAAATCAGGAATTCTTTATGATAAAATCTTGAATGGCTTGGCTGCATTTTTGCATTTACCTTCTAGTTCTAGCATTATCTTTGCATCTTACTTGTCTCAATACAATCAAAGAAAGTGCCTTAAATCTGCCTTTGCCTTTCCTTTTGTGTGTGGTCCAGGGCTTTGCATACAGTAAGTACGCCACTGATATCTAAAGATTTCATTTTAAGTCACTAACATATCTAATGGAAGTCTCTGTGTTCTCTGATTCTCAGCCCATTTCAATTATTATAACTGGATCTAAACAAATCTTCTGGTTTCCTTTTACTTACAATCCTTAAAAATATTAATGAAATAAACACACAACTTTTAGGTACAGTGAAGACACTATGGAATTTATTCTTTCTGCCAATTATTTAGTCAGGATCACAAGCTAATTTTAATTTAATAAAAGGCTGAAGTTTGTATCAAACAGAACAATGGAACAAGCTACCTCATAAGCAATTATATTTCCTTTTCATTAAATAACATAGTGACTGACATAGTCAATTAAAATTGCCCTCTCTACTTTCTTCTTGAGAAAAGCAGTTCAAGCACAAAATCTCAGGGAAGGAAAGAAAAATGTATTAGTTTCCTACCGCTACTATAGTGTGTGTGTGTGTGTGTGTGTGTGTGTGTGTGTGTGTGTGTGTGTGTGTTAGTAGCTCAGTCGTGTCCAACTTTGCGACAACATGGATGGTAGCCCCCAGGCTCTTCTGTCCATACGATTTTTCAGGCAAGAATACTAGAGGGGATTGTGGTTCTTTCTCCAGGGGAATCTTCCCAATCCAAGGATCAAACCCATGTGTCACACATTGCACACAGGCAGATTCTTTATGGTCTGAGCCACCAGGGAAACTGGCGCTACAATCACAAACTCAAAACCGCACGAAATTATTCTGATAGTTTTGAAATTCAGAAGTCTGAAATGCTTCTCACTTAAAATCAAGGCATTGACAGGGCTGTGTTCCTTTTTAAAGCTCTCAAGGAGAATCCATTTTGTTGTCCTTTTCCAGCTTCAAGAGACTCAGACTGCCCACTTTCCTTGTGTTCTGGCCCCCACCCAGCTCCTCAGCCAGCAGTGGAAAACTGTGTCCTTCTCATATAAAATCACTCTGACCTCTGCTTCTGTCATCACTTCCTTCTCCTTCATATATCACATTGTCTCCTTCTCTGAATTTGATTCCTCTTCTGTCTCTCACTTCTACTCTTCGAGGACATTGCTGTCGTTGTTGTTCAATCTCCCAGTTATGTCCAACTCTTTGCGGCCCCATGGACTGCAGCATGCCAGGCCTCCCTGTCCTGCACCATCTCCCAAAGTTTGCCCATGTTCATGCCCATTACATCAGTGATGCCATCCAGCCATCTCGTCTTCTGATGCCCTCTTCTCCTTCTGCCCTCAAGCCTTCCCAGCATCAGGGACTTTTCCAATGAGTAGCTATTCGCATCAGATGACCAAACTACTGGAGCTTCAGCATCAGTCCTTCCAACGAGTATTGGTCTCCTTAAGATTGACTGTTTTGATCTCTTTGCTGTCCAAGGTACTTTCAGGAGTCTTCTCCAGCACCACACAGTTCAAAGGCATCAACTCTTTGGCATTCTGCCTTCTTTACAGTCCAGCCCTCAAAACCATACATGACCGTGGGTAAGACCACAGCCTCGACTATACGGACCTTTGTCAGCAGAGTGATGTCTCTGCTTTCAACACACTGTCTAGGTTTGTTGCCACTTTCCCGCTAATAAGTAACTGTCTTCTGATTTCATGGCTGAAGTCAACATCCACAGAGATTTTAGAGCCCAAGAAGAGGAACTCTGTCACTACTTCCACCTTTCCCCTTCTATTTGCCATGAAGTAATGGGGCCAGATGCCATGATCTTAGTGTTTTGTTTTTTTAATATTTAGTTTTAAATATTAAAATTTAATTAACATTAGACCCACCCAGATAATCCAGGATAACCTCTCCTATTGTAAGGACAGCCAAACAGCAACCTTAATGTTTTCTGCACTTTAGTTCCCTCTTGTCTTGCTTGTAGCATAACAAACACATTCAAAGGTTCTGGGGATTAAGACATGGACATTGTTGCAGTCTACCAGAACAATAGAAATAAAAACAAAAATAAGTGAATATGACCTAATCAAACTTATAAGCTTTGGCACAACAAAAGAAATCATAAAAAATGGAAAGACAACTTACAGAATGGGAGAAAATATTTGCAAATGATGAGACAGATAAACGTTTAATATCCAAAATACACAGACAGCTCATACAACTCAATAACAATAAAAAAAAAAAATAGAAAAATGGGCTGCTGCTGCTGCTAAGTCACTTCAGTCGTGTCCGAGTCTGTGTGAACCCATAGATGGCAGCCCACCAGGCTCTGCCGTCCCTGGGATTCTCCGGGCAGAAAAACTTAATAGCCTCTTCTTCAAAGAAGACATACAGATGGCCAGTAGGCACATGAAAGATGCTCAACATCACTAATTATTAGAGAAATGCAAATCAAAGCTGCAATGAAGTACCACCTTACACTGATTAAAATGGCCATCATTTAAAAGGCTACAAATAACAAATGCTTGAGAGGATGTGGAGAAAAGGGAACCCTCCTACACTATTGGTAGGAATGTATGTTGGTGCAGCAACTACGGAAAACAGTATGGAAGTTCCTCAGAACTCAAATGCTAGCTGCTACTGCTAAGTCACTTCAGTCGTGTCCGACTCTGTGCGACCCCATAGACGGCAGCCCACCAGGCTTCCCTGTCCCTGGGATTCTCCAGGCAAGAACACTGGAGTGGGTTGCCATTTCCTTCTCCAATTGCTAAGGGCTTGAATATTTCAGAGGAAAAAGAGTTTACCTGCAGCCATTTTGCTCATGGATGATTTGATTTGGATCTGGAAATACAGGAAGAATGTCTCTAGCTGAGGTGGAAGGTCAAATGAAGTTAGGTAAGGCAAGGTAAGCACAATGATACACTTAAAGGCATTGAATAGACCAACCACTATCCAACAAAGAGTGAAATAGTGATTGGACACATAGTAAAGTACCAACCACTGACCAGAAAGGAAGGAGGAAAAGGTGAAATGGCAAACAGGACTATAAAGGCTAGATTTCTAGGCAGAAGAGTAAATAGGGTGGAAAGTGAAAGAAAGTGAAAGTGAAGTCGCTCAGTCGTGTCCGACTCTTTGCGACCCCATGGACTGTAGCCCTCCAGGTTCCTCCATCCATGGGATTCTCCAGGCAAGAATACTGGAGTGGGTTGCCATTTCCTTCTCCAGGGGATCTTCCCGACCCAGGGATTGAACCCAGGTCTCCCACATTGCAGGCAGACGCTTTAAGTTTCAACAAGTGTTTTGGAATCTGAAAAAAAAAAAAAAAGACCAAAATAATAGATGGACAAGACACTGTGGAGAAATGGAACCCTCCTACACTGTTGGTAGGAATGTAAGTTGGTGCAGCAACTATGGAAAACAGTATGGAAGTTCCTCAGAACTTGTGAACACGTAAGTGAGGCAGAGTAGGAAAGACATGCAGAGGGAGGTCTGTGAGGAGCCCAACTCCTGAGCCTAAGAAAGTACAGAGAAGATTCTATTGATCTTAAAGTCAGGCACTTGAACTGACCTGAACTGCATTGAACTTACGTGGTAATGTAAAAGAATGTGCTTGATTTAAACTCAAAATGGTATCAAATGGAAGGGTTCTGGCCACAAACAGAGATGTGGGATTAGACCAGGTCACAGCTATTTAATCCTTCTGTGCACTGAGGTTGAATATATATCAGAACTGCAAAACCTCCACACCACTGGCCGTTGAGGTCAGAAAGTTGTTTGTCATGAGAGGTTATCCTCTACCACTGGCTGCCTCCACAAACCTCGTCCAGTCATGACAATCAAAAATGGATTTGGAGACACGTTTAAGAATTGGGTCTCAAACCACTGGAGAATGTATAGAGAGCCTGAAAGAAAAGGAAGGAGAAAGACTGAAAGACAAGGGCAGCATAGGGAGCAGTGTTTGTGGCGGGAGGGAGTTGGTAGACCAACAATTTAGAAGTCAAAAATCAAATGACTACAGGAGCCAGGCTGGTCAGTGACAGGAGAGAAGGAAGCTGAACAGATGGACTGTGGGGTGTCAGAGGCCTGTCGGAAGGGGGCGCCACCGCAGGGTCTCAGCCTGAGTGCTGTCATGGGGAAATGCAAGCCCAGTACCCACAGGACCTCCAGCTTTGGAAGAGAGGTTGGAAATTGAAATATTTATGTGAAATATCAAGATCTGCTAGAGTGAATCAAGCCAATCTGGCTATAGACCAGACCTGGCTTGGTGCTGCTAAGTTGCTCAATCACGTCTGACTCTATGTGACCCTATGGACTGTAGTCCGCAAGGCTCCTCAGTCCATGGGACTCTCTAGGCAAGAATACTGGAGTGGGTTGCCATTTCCTCTTCCAGGGGATCTTCCTGACCCAGGGATCAAACTCATGTCTCTTATATTTCCTGCATTGGCAGGGAGGTTCTTTACCACTGGCACTACCTAGAAATACCTGGCTTAAGAGCAGACTGTCTCCACACTGGTGGAGGGGCTTGAAAGCTATCAGAGGAGCATCAGAATGCGGCATGGGTGGACAGGACTCGCACATGGCATCTCATCCACCACATGGCTGCGAGTTTGGCTGGACTTCATGGTTTTGAAGACTGGGTACAGGGTGGGCTAAAATATTCCCCTTCAAAAGCCCCCACCCCAGTGACTCAGAATATGACTGTATTTGGAGACAGAACCTTTAAAGAAATGATCAAGTTTATGACCAACCTAGATAGCATATTGAAAAGCAGAGACATTACTTTGTCGACTAAGGTCTGTCTAGTCAAGGCTATGGTTTTTCCTGTGGTTATGTATGATGTGAGAGTTGGACTGTGAAGAAGGCTGAGCGCCGAAGAATTGATGCTTTTGAACTGTGGTGTTGGAGAAGACTCTTGAGAGTCCCTTGGACTGCAAGGAGATCCAACCAGTCCATTCTGAAGGAGATCAACCCTGGGATTTCTTTGGAAGAAATGATGCTAAAGCTGAAATTCCAGTACTTTGGCCACCTCATGCGAAGAGTTGACTCATTGGAAAAGACTCCGATGCTGGGAGGGATTGGGGGCAGGAGAAGAAGGGGACGACCCAGGATGAGATGGCTGGATGGCATCACTGACTTAGTGGACGCGAGTCTGAGTGTTGGTGATGGACAGGGAGGCCTGGCGTGCTGCGATTCATGGGGTCGCAAAGACAGGACTGAGCAACTGAACTGAACTGAACTGAACTGAATGAGGTCATAGGGATTGGCCATGACCTGATCTGACCAGTGTCCTTACAAGAAGAGAAGATCTAGACCCAGATAAGTTCAGAGGAAAGATCATGTGAGGACAGAGCAAGAAGGCAGACATCCACAAGCCAAGAAGAGAGGCCAGAGAGGAAGTCTGCCCTGCTAGCACCCTGCTCCTGAACTTCCAGGCCCCAGAACTGTGAGAAAATAAAGGTCTGTGGTTTAAGCCACCCAGCCCATGGTATCTTGTTACATCTGTAGCACATGAATAACACGGAATAACAACCAACTTCCCTGCTGCTTTTAAAAAGCTGAGAGGGGATATCCTTCACATAGGCCAGTAAGGAGGGGAGTGGGCATTATGAAGAGTTATAAAAGCCATAGTCAATTCACTCATGAAACCGATGGCCAAAGGAAGCATAGGAACAGTGTGCTCACCAGTATGGCCACTGACCTACTCACACATGCCTCATTTCTCTCATTCATAAAGCAAACCCAAGACCTGTCTGCATCAGCCGTCCCCTCTCCTCTTTGAATATGGCTTTGCTTCAGCTACCTGGTTCTCTTCTTTTGCCTCTGGTTCCTCCTGGATTCAATGCTTCTATGAACTCTTTTCCTGGACTTTAGGCTTAAGCTCTGCTGCACAAATCTCCCAATACTGACCACTCCCTTCATCTTGGGTGAGTGCTTCTGTGTTAAGACTCTGGTTCTTGGTTAAGCCAGTCCAGATCTCCCTCTCCCAGACAAAGCTGGAAGGTTCAGAAACCTGGACAAGGGCCATTCAAAGGAAGAGTGTACATGTTGTGTCTTAGGGACCCCACATAATGTGTCACAACTTGTCTTTGGAGGACAAGCTGAATCTGAGGGAGAAAACTGAAAGGAGATGGGCTGGGTGAGATCAAGGCACAGGGAAGAGCATTGATCTTAATGAGCTGTTCTGTAGAAAGAAGATGAAGAGGAGAGAGAAAATAAGATGGGATTCTAAGCGCTTAAGTTCAACTGGATTTATTGTGAGTAAACTGAGTCGTGGGATAAGGACATAACTAGAGGTTTAAGGAAGGGCTAGAATAAGACTTCCCTGATGATCAGTGGCTAAGAATCCACCATGCAACGCAGGGGGTGCAGGTTTTATCCCTGGTCAGGGAACTAAGATCCCACATGCTGTGGAACAACTAAGCATACAAGCCACGACTACTGAGCCTGCACGCCACACTAGAGAGCCCGTGTATTGCAACTGAGACCCACACAGCTACATAAATAAGTAAAAAAAAAAATTTAAGCGGGGGGCGGGGGGCACTAGAAAGAGAGATGTTGCGTTGATGTCTAGACAGGGCAAGGAATTAAGCTCAGCCAGAGGGAGGCTCTGACAAACCTAGACAACATATTAAAAACCAGAGACATCACTTTGCTGGCAAAGGTCTGGCAAAAGTCAAAAACTCTGGCAAAAAGTCAAAGCTATGGTTTTTCCAGGAGTCATGTATGGATGTGAGAGTTGAACCATAAAGAAAGCTGAGAGCCAAAGAATCAATGCTTTCGAAATATGATGTTGGAGAAGACTCTTCAGAGTCCAGGAGATCCAACCAGTCAATCCTAAAGGAAATCAACCCTGAATATTCATTGGAAGGACTGATGCTAAAGCCGAACCTCCAATACTTTGGCCACCTGATGCGAAGAGTCAACTCACTGGGAAAGACCCTGATGCTGGGAAAGACTGAAGGCAAAAGGAGAAGGGAGCAGCAGTGGATGAGACGGTTAGATAGCATCTCGAGTTCAATGGACATGAGCTTGAGCAAACTCTGGGAAATAGTGAAGGACAGAGGAGCCTGGAGTGCTTCAGTTCATGGGGTCAGAAAGAGTCAGACACGACTTAGCAACTGAACAACAACAGAAGGAGGCAGCGGAAGACATCTCCTAAGTAGTGCCAAAGGTCAACTAGTCCAAAGGTCTATGACAACTGGCAATTAACAGCTGTGCTTTAGCTTCTGTGATGAAAGGCCAAGAAACATATCCAGTCCTGCCTCAGCCCCCTCTGCCTAAGAACCACGGGGTCATGTTTTATCACAGCATCAAATACTAGAGCCTTTATCATGTTAGTAAAGAACCACAAGGACATTTATTAAGCAACTACAAGTGAGCCCACAATCAAGAGATATTGAAGAGGGCCTTTATTAGGATCCTAATACTTCTCTTTTAAACTTAAAAGTAATCCTAAACATACTTTCCTTACTGCCTGCATCCCGAATTCGAGACTGTATGTCTTTGATCCACTTAAAAAGGATTCTACTCTGATTCTACTAGAATCAGAACAAGTAAATTGCAGAACAAAGCATCTTAGAGGCTCCTGAATACAACCCCAGAAGAAATTTTAAAGTGTTCCTGTTTTAATACTACACACCTGGAATTGGTGACGTCAAAAGTCAATTTCTGCTTCATTATTCAGCAAGTTGCAGTTTTGTAGATAAGCCAGTAACTGCCTGATCATTTGGTAATCATCACCATTTCTGTCATGTTTATTTTAGCCTTGGGTCACACAAGGCCACCAAGTACTAATACACCTGATACAGAGACGTATTAATTGTTAAATCATTTAATTAGAAGATGCCATTTACTTTTCTTAAAGAATTCCTTTTAAAATACTTCAGATGTGATACACTTAGCAAAAATATTAAAATTGCAAAAAATCTAATAGCATGCTTCTTTCAAGGAACCACATCTTCTATAGAAAATAAGATAATGCTGTTAAAAGATTAAAGGAGAGAGATCTCCATGACAGCTTACACTTGTCCCTGCTCTCAACTTTCCTGCCTTAAATCCGATCATCTGCTTTTGTAAAAGGAACCATAAAATAACATCCATGTCTGAGTATCAGGGAGAAGATTTATCCTTTCCTTGGGCATAATCCACTCTCCTCCAATTGAGTTAGCATCTGGCCAACTGGCTGCAGGGATCTGGTGCCACGACACATCCCCAGGCAAGGTTTTTTCATTCCCCACTGCAGTGACCCCCAAATGACGCAGGGTCACCGCTCCCCTCCGCAGAGTGAGGTCTCAGCAGGTGATCTCATCACCAAAGCAAATGCATGTATTTTTTTTTAATCCCTGCATTTCATTTATCCCCACAAAATAACTAACAAATCTCTGTTTCCTAAAGGCTCTTTGTTCTGTTCAGAGTTACAGCAACCTTTTCTAAAATGCATACAGATTATTTTTTTCCCCACAAATGGGACATTTCAGAGAAGGATGTCCATTTGTTTGTTTGTGTTTCTGTCTGTCTGCTTTAATCTCAATTTTGTTTAATCAGTACAACATGTTAGGACTTCTGTTAGACCAAGTTCTAATCTAAACACAGCTATTTAGAAAAACTGCTTTCTTTTACATGGGCAGCAAAGCAAGAACAGGTTTGTCAAAGTACAGGGTGTGGAAAGGATATCTGCTCCCTGGTGGAGTTCTGAGTCCAGCTCCATCAGCATTTCTCTCCCACCAAACATCCTTCCTCCCACTATTTGCAGCTAATAAGGATTTGGGTGAGTTAGGTCTGTTCCTGCAGGTAGTCAACCTGTCTGGAACCTCAAAAGCAAAATCATCTGTGATGTAAACATTTTTCAGACAAAGTAAGGCTGTCTTTTTTTTTTTTTAACTCAAAAGACAAGCTAAGGCATCTCACTGTGTTTGATGCTTTATGACACGTGCGGTAAAGAGCAAAGCACTTTTTTTGTTTTGTTTTGTTTTGTTTTTAAAAAAAAAACAGCCATTGATATGCAGAAGAGGTGTGATTTCTGAACCGGAGTCAGTGACAGTTTAAATGTTTTCCTTTTTCTTTTCCATTACAACACATCTAATGCCCAAAAAAAAAACAAAAGGTAAGACTCACAAATCTTTGCTGGAAAAGTTCAGAGGTGTCCCAGTCCCATGAAACTCCCAATTCTTAAATTATTTCTGTATAGTTAAAAATTCTTTTAATTCTCTTTCTACCTAATTTTTAACAGATTACTAATGCAGGTCAGAAACCAGCTTCCTGGAACCTCCTGATATTTGATGATTCTAGGAAACATTTTTTTTCCCTCATTTTATCACTCTTCTTGGAAACTGTAAGAGAAAACATCTTTGTGGAGTCCAAGACAAAGTCCCGTTGGTCTCTTAGATGCGGCATTTCAGTTTCCACTGAAACCAAGCAGAAATTTATGGGAGTCGCTAATTTAGAGGCAATTTAAGGTACAAGTCAAGAGAATGGGGCTTTGGAAACAATGGGAAGCTAAGGCTCTTGTCATTTCTGCAACCGTTTAACTGTTTGACAGTTGTTCTAGCTGTAAAATGGTGATTTAAAATAGTGCTTGATCCTTATTGTTATTAGGAGGCTTTGTTAAGACAATCTACATAAATAAAGCACTCAGCTCAGTGTGTGGCAACAGTAAGAGTCTCTATAATTTTAGCTCATCATTGGAAACCAGAGCTCCAAACTGTTACCATGTGGGATTGCTTCTACAGTTATCCCATATCTAGGAGGTTGACTTTTATAAAATTGATATATAAATGATGCTAATAACAATGACACATCTAGTAAGACACTAAATTAAAATCCTGAAACCTGAAGCAGGAAACTTAAGGAATCCACATGAACAAGAAAAAAAAAATTAGAAAAATTTAAAACAGCTGGAGAGATTGATTTCAAAGTAAGCAGGACACATGGTATCATCAAACAAAAAATAATATTCAGGAGAAATAAGATAATGTGCAAAAAAAGCTTGGGTTGAAAAAAAACACATCTCAAAATATGCTTTATGAGACACTTACAAACCATGGTTACATACCTGGTTTTCTCCAAAAGTGAAATATTCAATTACTGACATGGCATACATGGTCTAGCAGTTGGCCACTAAAACCATAGAGGTTTTGTTAGAATGAGATGTGGCATTATAGCACAGACATTAAGAATAGTTTTTTTGAAAGAGCTGGACCACATTCTATACCATGGAATAAAGCACAAAAGAGCAAGGGATAGGCTGAAGAGTAAAAATTAAAAATTAGAAAATCTAAACTGGGTTGGCACCATTCCCCCTTTACTTCAAAACCTTAGCCGCAGGAGCTGACTGTTTGATTTCAGAGTCATGTTCTACGTGAACGCATGAGACTCTGGAGAATGGCTTCACCACAAAAGCAGTTGGAATAAAGTTATTTCTTCACTGCCAGAGATGGGGACAGATGGACCCAGCAAAGGAGAATGACTGAAATGGGACAGAGGGCTATAACTATTGGATTGGCCAAAAAGTCCATTCATTTTCCCGTAGACTCCCATGGAAAAGCCAGAATGAACTTTTTGTCCAATCAGTATTTTGCCCGTAAGCTTCTAGGCTCTTGTCTCTTCCCACTCACTTTTTTTTAGGATAAAAGTCTTCTATGAAGGAAAACTCAACAAAGCACTAGAATCACCAGTGTAACCAGGATGGAGGGCTAAACAATGTCTCCTTCCACAAATTCCTAAAAGAAAATACTGTTATCACTGCCCTGGATACTGAGAATAATTCAAGTCTAGGTGGTAGAAATGTAGAAGGATTAGAATGAATGCTTTCAATAGTACAGCCTACTATTGCTATAATAAATGTGGAATTATAATAAGTAGCTATAATTGACCTTTTATGTTTAATTGGAGGATAATTGTTCCATAATGTTGTGCTGGTTTCTGCCATACTTTTTTTTTTTGTATTTTCTTAAATGTTTTTAATACAATTAACATAAATTAGGTAATTTAAATTTATTTATTTTTAAATTGAAGGATAATTGCTTTACAGGATTTTGTTGTTTTTTGTCAAACATCAACAAGAATCAGCCATAAATACACCTATGTCCCCTCCTTCCTGAACTTCCTCCCAAATCCTTCCCCATCCCACCCCTCTAGGTTGTTACAGAGGGGTTTGAGTTCCCTGGGTCATACAGCAATTTCCCATTGTCTGCCATATATTTTTAAGTGACCATTTTTATTTATACTTATACTTTGCTCAACTAGTCAGGCAAGCTCATTAAGTAAAATCTTATAAACTAGTGTGTGTGTTAGTTGCTTCGTCATGTCTGACTCTTTGCAACCCCCTAGCAATGTCACCCCACTCCAGTCCTCTTGCCTGGAAAATCCCATGGACGGAGGAGCTTGGTAGGCTGCAGTCTATGGGGTCGCTAAGAGTCGGATACAACTGAGCGACTTCACTTTCGCTTTTCACTTTCATGCATTGGAGAAGGAAATGGCAACCCACTCCAGTGTTCTTGCCTGGAGAATATCAGGGATGGGGGAGCCTGGTGGGCTGCCGTCTATGGGGTCACACAGAGTCAGACAGGACCGAAGCAACTTAGCAGCAGCAGCAGACTGTAGCCCACCAGGCCCCTCCATCCATGGGATTCTCCAGGAAGGAACACTGGAGTGGGTTGCCATTTCCTCCTCCAAAAGGAACTATAGAAAGAAAGAAAGTGAAGTCGCTCACTCTTTGCGACCCCATGGACTGTAGCCAACCAGGTTCCTCCATCCATGGAATTTTCCAGACAAGAGTACTGGAGTGAGTTGCCACTTCCTTCTCCCTTATAAACTAGAGACACATAGAAACAAAGAAATCACCACAATGTAAAGAAAACACAAAAGTATTGGTTTGTATTTCCTGTTTGAAATGATATATATAAATAGATATACATATATACAATAGATAATATGTTTCCTATTGTTATCTGATAATATCTACCATATAATAGATAATAAGGGTAACATGGGGTCACAAAGAGTCAGACACAACTGAGTGACTCAACAACAACAACAGCAATGTGTTACCCACAGTGTACATTCTGTCTCTTTTTATCAGCAGATCAATAACCTCAGATATGCAGATGACACCACCCTTATGGCAGAAAGTGAAGAGGAACTAAAAAGCCTCTAGATGAAAGTGAAAGAGGAGAGTGAAAAAGTTGGCTTAAAGCTCAACATTCAGAAAACGAAGATCATGACATCCGGTCCCATCACTTCATGGGAAATAGATGGGGAAACAGTGTCAGACTTTCTTTTTTTGGGCTCCAAAATCACTGCAGATGGTGACTGCAGCCATGAAATTAAAAGACGCTTACTCCTTGGAAGAAAAGTTATGACCAACCTAGATAGCATATTCAAAAGCAGAGACATTACTTTGCCAACTAAGGTCCGTCTAGTCAAGGCTATGGTTTTTCCTGTGGTCATGTATGGATGTGAGAGTTGGACTGTGAAGAAGGCTGAGCGCTGAAGAATTGATGCTTTTGAACTGTGGTGTTGGAGAAGACTCTTGAGAGTCCCTTGGACTGCAAGGAGATCCAACCAGTCCATTCTGAAGGAGATCAGCCCTGGGATTTCTTTGGAAGGAATGATGCTAAAGCTGAAACTCCAGTACTTTGACCACCTCATGCGAAGAGTTGACTCGTTGGGAAAGACTCCGATGCTGGGAGAGATTGAGGGCAGGAGGAGAAGGGGACGACCCAGGATGAGATGGCTGGATGGCATCACAGACACGATGGACGTGAGTCTGAGTGAACTCCGGGAGATGGTGATGGGCAGGGAGGCCTGGCGTGCTGCGATTCATGGGGTCGCAAAGAGTCGGACACGACTGAGCGACTGAACTGAACTGATGCCAGACACGAAGTATCTTAAATGTGTTGATTTAAGCCTTACAAATATTTCATGCAGGAAAGTCTACAATATTTCCATCTTATAGGTGGAAACAAGGCCCCTAGAGATTAAATGATTTGACCAAGAGGATGTGAGTAGTAAGTGATGGAAAACAGTGTTAGTTGCTCAGTCCTGTTCAACTCTTTGCAACCCCATGGACTATAGCCCACCAGGTTGCTCTGTCCCTGGGATTCTCTAGGCAAGAATACTGGAGTGGGTAGCCATTCCCTTTGCCAAAGAGTTTTCCTGACCCAGAGATCAAACCTGGGTAAGTGATAGAGAAAGGGGTAAAGTAAAATGCAGACATCTTCCCATAGACCTCACACTCTTAATTACTCTGCCCTGCTGATTCCTTTTGATAATTCATGAGTTGTCTAACAGTGCTCATCATCATTAATATAGAGACTTCTGAGATTGGTGGTAGATTTCATTTAAAATATTGGACAAACTTTGTCAGATGAACTTGTGGCTAGTTAAAAAGCTGTTCCCTTAACAACGAGCAACAATTTAGAACGAAAGTATTTTAGGCTTTTAGGCTTCATCCAGATGACAGTGTAGAAAGAAGCAGCAATTCCTTCAAATTCTTGTGGCTTTATTAACGTGGCCAGTTTAAACACATTTGCTGGAATGACAGTTTGCCTCAGGACTTGGGAAGTAAACTGGGTTTCTGCCCATCTCTTGTACCACTGGGCATGGAGCAGTCACACTGTACATTGGATTAACTCTTCTTGAATTTCATGTATTCAAGTATGTCTCTGCAGGGTAAATTGTTTTCAGAAAAATGAGATGGTTGGCATATTTTTAGCCTACCAATAAATGTCTTCTTTTACATTAGATATATTTAAAGCTTGGCAAAATACAAAATGCTCATGTAACAATTTTTTTTTCCTTCAAAATTCTGTAGACATGGCTCCACTGTGTCCAGGGAAAAAGTGAGTCTAAGGCCAGCTTAGCTTTGTTCTTTTGTTTTTCACCTATTTTTTCTGCATGAATGCTTAGACTCTTTTTTCCATCCCTGTAATTCAAATGCTACAAAGTTCTCTTTTCATTTAATCCACTTTGAACACAGTGAGCCCTTTTGATCTGCTCGTTCATTCTTTTTTCAACTCGGGAAACTTTTATTTAATTATATCTTTGAATAATTGCTTCTGTTCCACTTGTTATTTATTTTTCTCCTGGAACACCTATAATTCTGAGGCTAGCTCTCCATCCTCCCTACATACCATGTGTTCTCATTGTTTTCAACCTTTGTTTTTTCCTCAATGTCTTGCTAGAACGTTTTGTTATTGTTGTTGTAACAATTACTGTTATTGTTTATAACATGTATTTGGTTGTTTATGACATCACTTCTACTCTTTATTGCTTTAATTATGTTAGTATGCATCTTTATTTTTTATAACATATTTCTAATTTACCCAACTACAGTTTCATCTAATATGAATTCCTATTCCTATTTTATGGCTTTTTTAAAATCCCATAGCGATGCCAGTTTTCTGTATTTTTTCCTCATTCCTATAATAAATCTTTCTCAGAAGTCTACTCTTTCTTTGTGTCTTCTGGATGATATTCTACCTTTCTTCTCTTGTTTTTATGTACGATTTTTTTTTTCCTGTTTAAATAAGGGATCTGTCCAGATCCAGAGTCCAAAAGACAGGATATAGGTATTAACTTCGGCTCTCTTCTTTGTCCAGTTGGCTCCTGGTCAAATTTCTTTTTTCCAGATCTGCATGTGGATGGCAGATGGATATGCCTGCAGCTCCCAGCCTAATTCCCCTTCAGTAACATGCATAACCCTCTTAAATGAGATGGGATTTTCTCAATCCCATTGTTTGGCTCTCTGGCTTTGAACAAATGAATCATGTAAGAAAATAAATACAACCAGGATTCCTCCTATTTCTTCCTTCATCTACCATCATCCTTTTCTCCCTACTCCCCTTCCTTTTCCCTCGGTTGCTCTCTAGAAGTTTCAGTCTGACAGTCTAACAGGAAGGATTGGAATACCCTTGTGACATGAGGGAAGCATTGTGTTTCTGATTGATCTTTAGTTCTATGTTGGTAGCAGATGGTGGAAAATGGTTAAAGGGATCTCACGCCAACTTTCAGGACCACTGATGGTATTGTTCAGACTCATTCCACCAGCCAGCAAGACTTTGGGACTGCTCCAACTTTTGGCAATAGGTACATGGTTTTGTTTTCGGTTTGGATCACATTGTTAACTTTTTACCTATTTCTGTAGAAGAGTTTGTTTTGGAGACAACTATCCAGATGTTCTTTGTAAGCTGGAAATTCTGAAGTGGAGACTGAGCAAGGAGTTTTTCCTCTGCCCTTATTTCATTATTATTGTGACAAAGTGGGCATGGCAATACATTGCCCAGAGCCACAAGATACCGACATTCCTTTCCTGACCATGTCATGGGGAATGATTAGAAGCTTAAACACCTGACCTATTCTAGTAGCACATGGACTGACAATGAACAAGATGTGGCTTCTAAAACAGGAAGAGCTGGGTATAACAGTGATCAAAATGTCAGAGGGGGCCTGGTAACAGCTTTCCACTCTACCCCAGGGTGATACAATGACTTTTCAGCAAAAAATTCAAGAAAAAAGCAGGTTTTTTCATCTCCAAGAAAGGTTTAAAGAAAGAAAACAGAAATTGATAAAGATCGTCAATCCAATATTATAAAAAAATTGATTCAGAAAGCAAGATCAAGTTCTTAGAAATTTGAAATGGTAAGTATCAACAGAGGATAAGATGGTTAGATGGCATCACTGACTCAATGGACATGAGTTTGGGTAAACTCCAGGAGTTGATGATGGACAGGGAGGCCTGGCGTGCTGCAGTTCACAGGGTCACAAAGAGTTGGACACAACTGAGCAACTGAACTGAACTGAACTGATCAACTGATCTTGAATGCTCATTTATGTGACTGGCTATGAAAGTCTACTATTCCCTTTAGAGAAGACTCAGGAGTCTTCAGTTTTATATGTATATTAAAGTAGTTCAGTCACAAAAGATAATGGTTGCTATAATTTATAGCTTATATTTGAGTAATTTTATACAACTTCAAAGTAAAAATAATAGTATAATTCTGGATATTTCAACAAGATATTTCTAGGTAGAAAAGTTTCAACCATTTCAAATAGAAACTGATACATTGGGTGGAAAGAGCTAATTTCTGTGGAAATTGAAACTTGAGGTAAACACACATGCACACCCACACCCACAAACACACGAAGGAGCTTCCATCTCTATTTTCAAGTAACAGTTTGGTCATAAGGAACCCAGCTACCCAAGCTGATTTGGACTTAACTTTCTTTCTGATTTCTAGTATCAGCAAAGCTAAGCATAAGCTGTAATTAAGAGACTAAAGCAGGAACCAGGGAGACAAAGTAGAAATGGAAAATTAATTAAGCTTAAGTGAAATTAGTTTCACTTAATAGACACACACACTAGCCAGCAACAGTAAGCTTATTGGTGCTATTGATGTGAATTCATAAGCCCTTAAAAAGTCTCTATTACGATTCTGCCTTTGAAAATGTTTCTTATTGTCAGTTGCCACAGCTTGACGAAACATAAAGCAAAGTCATCGTCTTGTTGACTTAAGGGTCTTACAACATCCTGATCATCTCCTAACATGAAAGAAGGAGTGAAAGTGAAAGTGAAGTCGCTCAGTCGTGTCCGACTCTTTTCGACCCCATGGACTGTAGCCCACCAGGCTCCTCCATCCATGGGATTCTCCAGGCAAGAGTACTGGAGCAGGTTGCCATTTCCTGCTCCAGGAGATCTTCCCGGCCCAGGGATTGAACCCAGGTCTCCTGCATTGTAGGCAGACACTTTACCCTCTGAGCCACCCATCAAAAGGTGAATTGCTGCATCTGCCCAAAATGCCACAGTAACCACTGTATCATCTCCCATCCCCAAGGACCTCCCAGCCCATAACAATTTTTAAGTGGTTAAAGTAGAAGGCCCTTGTGAAATTTTTAAACTTTAATGACTCAGGTTCTAGATATGCTAGGAACAAGCTGTAATTTTTCTTGTAATGAATGATCAGTTTTCTTCTCAAAACTGAAATTCTGTGGGGCATTTGAATACAGTGTACATTCTCATCTAAAATAAGCATTTTTGTTCTTCACAAGATCTAGAATTTTAAAAAAAATCCATTTGTGCATCTGAGTAATGTAATCTATAGTGCATCTGAGTCATCTACAGTCTATTAAACTGATGTTTGTTTAAATGTTTGCTATTTATGTTTAAAATGTGTGAAAATTCTATAAAGACTTCACATTCATTGACATGCAGAAAAGCAAGATTATTTCTTAGAAATAAACCAAAAAAAAGCAGCATTTTTTCTCTCTTGGTTCCTTTAAAAAGAGAAACAGGTTTGTCCTCTTATATCTTAACAATAGGTAATTTTTTACATTTATATTTTAACTATAAATCACTTTTATTTATGTCTAATTGGTAATATATATCTAAAAAGTAATCCGATGAGAGTGCTTGTGTTCTGAGCACCCACCTGATTTTGAAACATATTTGGAATTAATGTTGAACAACATATTTCAACAACATCATATTTGCATTTTGTGCTGAATAATTCTCAAGTGTGGGAAGCTGACCTTGAATTTTTAAGGATGTTCAGCAACATCCTTGGTCCCTGCTCATTACATACAGTGGAATCCCCCAACCCAGTTGTGACCACCAAAAATGTCTTCAGACATTGCCAGATGTCCCTTGCGGTGGTAGGCGGGAAGGGGTGGGAGGCTCACCCCCTGGTTAATCATCACCACCCTATGGCCCTTGCTAAATTGTGCTTGCTCTGGAAATGATCCAAGCTCCTTCTTCTTGCTTGAATAAAATTAAAATGTTTGAAGATGTGGTTCTCCCTTGCCCAAAGCTGTTATAGAGGCTCACAGCATACTTGTCAATATCAGCTAGTATATGCTGCTTTGTGGTAGAAAAGTCCATCTTCTCAGTGATGGAGTAGAAAGCATGCGTGTTTTTCAACTGATGAGCTCTGTTCAGCTACAGACAAGCATCACTTTGGGAAGAAAAATAGGTTTGATGTCAATAGAACCTTAACTATACCTTCTGATTTGCATTCTTCCCTTGCTTTGTCAGCAATACTTATTGGGCAATGCATATGTTTCCACTGGCAATTCCTGGAAGGAAGTTTCAGGTTGATTAGTCCTACCTTCGGGCCTCTTCCCAGTTGCTGTTTAGTCGCTCAGTCATGTCCGACTCTTTGTGATCCCATGGAATGCAGTACACCGGGCCTCCATGTCCATCACCAACTCCCATAATTTACTCAGACTCATGTCCATGGAGTCGGTGATGTCATCCAACCATCTCATCCTCTGTCATCCCCTTCTCCTCCTGCCTTCAAACTTTCCCAGCATCAGGGTCTTTTCAAATGAGTCAGGTCCTCGCAACAGGTGGCCAAAGTATTGGAGTTTCAGCTTCAGCATCAGGCTTTCCAATGAAGGACTGATTTCCTTTAGGGTGGACTGGTTGGATCTCCTTGCAGTCTAAGTGACTCTCAAGAGTCTTCAACACCACAGTTCAAAAGCATCAATTCTTTGGCACTTAGCTTTCTTTATAGTCCAACTCTCCCATCTGCACATGACTCCTGGAAAAACCATAGCTTTGACTAGATGGACCTTTATTGGCAAAGTGATGCCTCTGCCTTTTCATATGCTGTTTAGGTTTGTCATAACGTCCCTTCCAAGAGCAAGTGTCTTTTAATGTCATGACTGTGGTCACCAACCGCAGTGATGTCAACATCCAATCCCTCTGCAGCTACTAAATGCTTTCTGTTCAGGTCATTAATTCCATCATAGTTCTCTTTGACAAAGCACACCCCAACCTTGCTTTCCCATACAAACTCATTCATACAGGCAGCACATGCAAATTGTAGGGTCTATTCCCTACCTACCAACCTACAACAACTCTGTAACACAAGGCAGTAAAGAAGTAGGTCATATAAAGAGGATCTGTGGGTGGCCAATGCAAAAGAAAACTTGATTATTATTCCCTGGGTGGATAGTGCCCTTCTAAAGTGCCCAAAGAATAAATTGAAGTTTCCATCCCTAGGAGGAAATATTTGTAGATCTTTGGAGATTTGCCAAGCAAAAAAGAGATATTTGCAAAGCATAGGATAGGGAGGGTAGTTTTTATAAGAAGACACATAAAGAATAGAAAAAGATTAATTCCATCTCAAGTCATTAAGCATGTGACCTGAAACAGAATCTGGAGTGGAATCATTTAGGTGTGTGATGTTTGTTTAGGAACACTTAAAAAATGTCCTCGAGGGTACAGCTAGTCCCCTGAAGAAAAGTTTGGTTCCATCTGAAACTGAGAAGATGAGCACACAGTGGGGAATGGCAGCCCTGGGGATTCCTGATGCTGGCACCCTCTGTCCTATGCATTTGTCCCTGATCCTCTTTCTCCTGGATCCAGACTCTTGTACAAAGGCCAGCATGGGTCCAAAGTCTGTCTGCAATTACATTTCCCCCAGTTGCTGGCATTTCTTGAAACCACCTTCTAAACCTTAATACAATCTATACACAACATCAGATTGAGGATTAGCCTAAATCAAATGAGAAATAGATTTAAGGGCCAATATCTGATAGAGTGCCTGATGAACTATGGAATGAGGTTTGTGACATTGTACAGGAGACAGAGATCAAGACCATCCTCATGGAAAAGAAATGCAAAAAAGCAAAAAGGCTGTCTGGGAAGGCCTTACAAATAGCTGTGAAAAGAAGCAAGTGAAAAGCAAAGGAGAAAAGGAAAGATATAAGCATCTGAATGCAGAGTTCCAAAGAATAGCAAGGAGAGATAAGAAAGCCTTCCTTAGTGATCAATGCAAAGAAATAGAGGAAAACAACAGAATGGGAAAGACTAGAGCTCTCTTCAAGAAAATTAGAGATACCAAGGGAATATTTCATGCAAAGATGGGCTCAATAAAGGGCAGAAATGGTCTGGACCTAACAGAAGCAGAAGATATTAAGAAGAGGTGGCAAGAATACGCAGAAGAACTGTACAAAAAAGATCTTCACAACCCAGATAATCACGAAGGTGTGATCACTCACCTAGAGCCAGACATCCTGGAATGTGAAGTCAAGTGGGCCTTAGAAAGCATCACTATGAACAAAGCTAGTGGAGATGATGGAATTCCAGTTGAGCTGTTTCAAATCCTGAAAGATGATGCTGTGAAAGTGCTGCACTCAATATGCCAGCAAATACAGAAAACTCAGCAGTGGCCACAGGACTGGAAAAGGTCAGTTTTCATTCTAACCCCAAAGAAAAGCAATGCCAAAGAATGCTCAAACTACCACACAATTGCACTCATCTCACATGCTAGTAAAGCAATGCTCAAAATTCTCCAAGCCAGGCTTCAGCAATACGTGAACCATGAACTTCCAGATGTTCAAGCTGGTTTTAGAAAAGGCAGAGGAACCAGAGATCAAATTGCCAACATCCGCTGGATCATCAAAAAAGCAAGAGTTCCAGAAAAATATCTATTTCTGCTTTATTGACTATGCCAAAGCCTTTGACTGTGTGGATCACAAGAAACTGTGGACAATTCTGAAAGAGATGAGAATACCAGACCACCTGACCTGCCTCTTGAGAAACCTATATGCAGGTCAGGAAGCAACAGTTAGAACTGGACATGGAACAATGGACTGGTTCCAAATAGGAAAAGGAGTACATCAAGGCTGTATGTTGTCACCCTGCTTATTTAACTTCTATTCAAAGTACATCATGAGAAATGCTGGGCTGGAAGAAGCACAAGCTGGAATCAATAAATAAATGATAAATGGGTTAAAAAAATAAATAAATAAAGTCTACTAGAAGAAAAAGAATAAAAAATAATGTTTCCTCTAAGATTGCTGGGAGAAATATCAATAATCTTAGATATGCAGATGACACCACCCTTATGGCAGAAAGTGAAGAGGAACTAAAAAGCCTCTTGATGAAAGTGAAAGAGGAAAGTGAAAAAGTTGGCTTAAAGCTCAACATTCAGAAAATGAAGATCATGATATCCGGTCCCACCACTTCATGGGAAATAGATGGGGAAACAGTGTCAGACTTTCTTTTTGGGGGGCTCCAAAATCACTGCAGATGATGACTGCACCCATGAAATTAAAAGACGCTTACTCCTTGGAAGAAAAGTTATAACCAACCTAGATAGTATATTCAAAAGCAGAGACATTACTTTGCCAGCTAAGGTCCATCTAGTCAAGGCTATGGTTTTTCCTGTGGTCATGTATGGATGTGAGAGTTGGACTGTGAAGAAAGCTGAGCGCCGAAGAATTGATGCTTTTGAACTGTGGTGTTGGAGAAGACTCTTGAGAGTCCCCTGGACTGCAAGGAGATCCAACCAGTCCATCCTAAAGGAGATCAGTCCTGGTGATCATTGGAAGGACTGATGCTGAAGCTGAAACTCCAGTACTTTGACCACCTCATGCAAAGAGTTGACTCATTGGAAAAGACCCTGATGCTGGGAGGGATTGGGGGCAGGAGGAGAAGGGGATGACAGAGGATGAGATGGCTGGATGGCATCACCGAGTCAATGGACATGAGTTTGAGTGAACTCTGGGAGTTGGTGATCGACAGGGAGGCCTGCCATACTGTGATTCAGGGGGTCGAAAAGAGTTGGACACGACTGAGTGACTGAACTGAACTGAACTGAAGTCTCTTTAGGTGGTAAAGAACCCACCTGTCGGTGCAAGAGATGTGGGTTCAATCCAGGGGGTTAGGAAGATCTCCTGGAGGAAGAAAATGGCAACCAAGTCCAGTATGCTTGCCTGGAGAATCCCATGGATTCCAGAGGAGCCTGGCGGGTTATAGTCCATGGAGTCACAAAGAGTCAAACGCAGCTGAAGGACTTAGTACAGCACAGCACAGTCTCTTTAGGAGATTTGAAATAAGATTAAAAACAAAAAACTAGAAGCACAAGTTACCCACAAAGCCTTGATAGATGAATCAATCTTTAGAGCAAAGTCTCAATATTTTACAGTTAACCAGTTACGGAGGTGAGTATTCAAGACCTGAGGGTTACCTGCAGGCCCAGCTCTCTACTCTCAACATCTACCTGCTAAATACATAATGCGCCTTCTCTTCCAGGTGGGAGCTGGCTGTCCCCAGCAACCAGTTAAGGGGATGCACTGTTGTAACAGCCATGACCCTCAGGCCCAAATCTAAATGTACAAAGAACAAATATTTTTCCATTTTCCCAGTAAACTCAGTTTTTGGCTTTTGGTTTCAGTTTTTTTTGGAGTGCTCATTTCACTGGGTGAGGATAAGGAAGAGAGAAACATAATCTCACAAAATTCAGGGTCATCCCTGGAGATGAGTCTCTTCCCTTGTACCAGTATAGAAGCTGACTCAGTGCCTGGCCAGATGAAAGGCTGATCCTTAATGCCACCTTGGGGAAAAAATGGGATACAGAAGAGTCAGCTAAGGATGTGGGTGTGTCTGAAGATGATTCACAAGGCAAGTGATCTGATATGTGTCCAAATCACTACCACATCCTCCTCCCACTTACCAATAACAGTTCTTCCCTCTGACAAGGAGAAGTTCCTGTTCAATTTCCCTGAACACATTCATTTATGCATTTAAAAGCTCACATTTCTCCTACACTCTTATTTGTCATGAGTCTCATTTACCACTTTGCTCAACCTTATTTGGCCATCAGGAGCACCTTCAATTGTAGTTTACCCATTTTAAACAGCAGAGACAAACAGATGTAAAAAACTCTCTGGAAAAAAAAAAAATCCTCTTGGGAAAAAATATTGTTGAATTCAAAATGATAGGATTCCTTGTCTGGCAGAACTGAGCACTGAGTAGAAAATCTTCTAGTAATCTTGAAAAATCATCAGCTCTCAAAGGACTTTAAATAAATTTCAACTAAAAAAGTTATTTCTTTCTGTAATTTCACTACTTCCTTTTTTATCTGAAAGTCTTAGAATACTGCAGCTACAATGCAGTATTTTACAAAACAACGATGTAAAATAAATGCCTCTATGATGCAACTATTGCTTTAATGTTAACAAAACTACCTAAAAAGCAATATTTATCGAGGAAAGTCATTAACACAATGTGTACAATCCTCTGCACTTATTCCTTTTAAGCGGTTTGTGAACTTTTGTCCCTTTTTATGGTTTCATTAGCACCTAAGACACCACACACATGTACACACATACCCACAAATATAGTATGGAGATGATATTAAAGGCAAAATTGTGTAAATCTATCTTTATATGAAAAGAACATTAATTTACCACTTAATGTTCTAACAAATTTAATCTCTATCATGGGTTTTAACCCTAAGGTTAGCCAATCTCACCTTTCAAAATGAGATACTTGGAATTTATTTCCTCTGTGGATAAAGAAAAACAACAAAAAATACAGTTAAAAGGATTTGATTGTTGTTATTCAGTTGTATGTATTTCTAATGATATCTGTGGTATTATTGTTATGATTTTTAGCCTTGCAGTTTAATCAATTGAAAGGAATTACTTCTTGGCTATAAAAAGTAATGAAATGCAGAAGAAAATGTTCTAGGTTATAAAAAAAGGGAAATACATACGCAAAAAAAAAGACTTGGAATGAATATGGGGATCATTCTGTGATATTGTTTTTAAAATACAGAGAGAAAAATAACTGACATGTAGACATTAGTCTAGAATTATTGTACCTAAGTACAAAAGAAAAATTCTCTCACATGCCCACAAATAAAGTGACAAATTTGACCACTGAAAACTCGATGTATAAATTTATTTTGTTTTGTTTTGTTTGTTTGTTTATTTGATCGCTCTGGGTCTTAGTTGTGGCTTCCTACGTTAGGAGTGAAAAAGGTTTCCCAAGTGGTACTAGGAGATGCAAGAAACATGGGTTCAATCCCTGGATCAGAAAGATCCCCTGGAGTAGGAAATGGAAACCCACTCCAGTATTCTTGCCTAGAAAATTCCATGGACAGAGGAACCTGGTGGTCTATAGTCCATGGGGTTGCAAACAGTGAAAAAACTCTTTCACACACAGGAGTGAAAAAACTCTCTTCTGCATACTAATAACTTGAGATCCTCAGTCAAATTAAACATATTAATTTGTGTAAAGATAAAGAAAAATGTGATTTATTCTGAAAAAAGTATACCTATGGGGAAAAGGATTTTAAGTTCAAAAGGGGAAAGCAAACAACTTCTCCTAGAATTTAGTGAAAGGTTACTATATCACAAGCTCTTGTGAAGCACCTTCCATACATTACCTTGTTTATTACCCTCTAGTACACACTGGCTGGCAGATAGGATCTTATTATTTTTTCTATACTCAGCAGGGCAACTGAAGCTGAGAGGCTGAGACTCTGGCATGAGTGGGAAACAGAATCAAACTCACAATGACCCTAGGACCTCCTTCACTCTAGCCTTTTGTAATTTTGCCACTTCATTCATCACCACCACCAACCCCCAAGACTAGTCATGGTCTTTTTTTTTTTTTCCTGAAATATCTTATTTTGATCTCTCATTTTCTTGAGGTTAGAAATATATAAACTAAAATCCCTTTTAGAAAATAAAAAACCCTGAGTTCGAAGCCAGATCATCAATTTTTTGAAGTCAATGGCTATAGTTGAAAGTCCTCTGCATCCCAAACCATATCTGAGTAGCTCACAGGCAGTGGGGCTTATTGATTTGATTTGATACAAAATATAGCTTAAAGAACTGAAATGACTTAAAAGTTTCCATTTATAATTTGGCAAGGTAGGCTTGCATAAGCTAATAGCTGATGTCCCAACCGGAAATACCACTCCTCTTAGGCCCAGAATGCCGTGTGCTTTCATATCCAGAAGGCTTGACATGAGTTGTTGTTGCATTTGTCGTTGTCTAGTCACTCAGTTGTGTCCAACTCTTTGTGACCATGGCTCCTCTGTCCGTTGGATTTTCCAGGTAAGAATACTGGAGTGGGTTGCCATTTTCCTCTCCAGGGGATCTTCCTGTCTGGAGACTGAATCTGCCTCTGCTACATTGCAGGTGGGTTCTTTACCACTAAGCCACCAGGGCAGTCCTTTGACAACAGTTGCTGCTGCTGCTAAGTCGCTTCAGTCGTGTCCAACTCTGTGCGACCCCATAGACGGCAGCCCACCAGGCTCCCCTGTCCCTGGGACTCTCCAGGCAAGAATACTGGAGTGGGTTGCCATTTCCTTCTCCAATGCATGAAGGTGAAAAGTAAAAATGAAGTTGCTCAGTCGTGTCCAACTCTTAGCAACCCCATGGACTGCAGCCTACCAGGCTCCTCCGTCCATGGGATTTTCCAGGCAAGAGTACTGAAGTGGGGTGCCATCACCTTCTCCAACAGTAGATAGCCCTAAAAAAGTACAATTTCACATCATAAAGTATGAGATGCATTGATTCATGTGTGTACAGCTGCACATTTTCAAGGTTTGGAGTGGAGTTCCTGGAATAAATATACTTTGAAACCCTCCAGGAACCTTGACAAATACTTCAGGATATTTAAAATGTCCACCCTGGCCTCCTTTAAATGCCATGAGAGTTCTTCGAGTGGTGCATGGACTAATCTGGCTGAGGAAGAGTCAGGGCACACTAAGCAGGTAAGAGGAAGCAGAGCGCTGAATTGGCATTCAGGAGAGGAAGTCATCACTTTGGTGATGGGCCTGGAAGGATCTCAAGTTGGACTCACCTAACCTTCAATTCGGAGAAGGTGACGGCACCCCACTCCAGTCCTCTTGCCTGGAAAATCCCATGGGCAGAGGAGCCTGGTAGGCTGCAGTCCATGGGGTGGCTAAGAGTCGGACGCGACTGAGCGACTTCACTTTCACTTTTTGCTTTCCTGCATTGGAGAAGGAAATGGCAACCCACTCCAGTGTTCTTGCCTGGAGAATCCCAGGGACGAGGAAGCCTGGTGGGCTGCCATCTATGGGGTCGCACAGAGTCGGACACAACTGAAGCAACTTAGCAGCAGCAGCCTTCAATTGCTTAATGGGAGATCCATTTTTCCTTTGAGTTAATTTTACCTCTTCCCTTCTTCTAAAGCTTCCTCCCTTTGCCTTTTGGCTGCAGTTATTATTCAAAGTGACCTTCAAATGTTTATGTCACACCCAGTACTTAGGAATTAAGGACCATTTTTGCAACATGTATATTTCTTTAATTGGTACATTTCACAGGGAACACCCTATAGAGTCAGTGTTGGCAGAGACACAAGGTAGACTGCTTGCATTCTCTTTCTCGCACCACAGTGTGGGTGAGTGTGCATTTGTGTACAAGTATGCTGAACCATATAGGATGGGTGAGGTATTAGTCTCCATAGGCTGTCATAACAAAATAACACAGACTTAGTGACTTGAACAGCAGAAATTTATTTCTGACAGTTCTGGAAGCTACAAGTTCAAGATCAAGGTGCTGGCAGGACAGGTTTCTGCTGAGAACTCCCTTCCTGGCTCACAGATGCTTTCTCAATATGTCCTTACATGGCCTTTCCTCTGAGCAGGTGCATCCCTGTGTCTCTTCCTCTTCTTGTAAATACAGCAATCCTATTGGATTAAGGCCCCACCCTTATGACCTCATTTAGCCTAAGGAACGTATGTGCTCTGCTGCTGCTAAGTCACTTCAGTCGTGTCCAACTCTGTGCGACCCCATAGACGGCAGCCCACCAGGCTCCCCTGTCCCTGGGATTCTCCAGGCAAGAACACTGGAGTGGGTTGCCATTTCCTTCTCCAATGCAGGAAAGCGAAAAGTGAAAGTGAAGTCGCTCAGTCGTGTCTGACTCTTAACAACCCCAAGGACTGCAGCCTACCAGGCTCCTCCATGCATGGGATTTTCCAGGCAAGAGTACTGGAGTGGGGTGCCATCGCCTTCTGAGTATGTGCTCATTCATGTCCAATTCTTTCTGATCCCATGGACTATAGCCCACCAGGCTCCTCTGTCCATGCAATTTTCCCAGCAAGAGTACTGGAGTGGGTTGCCATTTCCTCCTTCAAGGGATCTTCCCAACTCAGGGGTCGAACCCACATCTCCTGCGGCTCCAGGCAGATTCTTTACCAATGGGCCAGCTGGTAAGCCCCATTTAACCTAAATTACCTCTTTAAAGCTCCATCTCCAAAATCATTCATATTAGGAATTAGGGATTCAACATTCAAATCTGGGGGGGAGATAGTTCAGTCCATAAAGGTAGGTAGAAGGAATCTGAAGAATGTCATTGAGGAAATCACACAAGCAGAGAAATATTTCCCCTGTAGAAATGTGTCTAAAGCCACTAGTTCACTCCTGACATATGACTCAAATCAGAGCTAACACCAAAGAACAGAGGTGAGGCAACCCAAGATAGAGGAGGAATATGTGGGAATAGGAAAGACCCAAGATTTCAGATGACTGCAAGCTGGATGGGTAGTAACAATGCAGTATAGCTGCTAAAAACAAGCAAATAATACCTAATCCAAAGGTAGGCCTCATTATAAAAACCTAACATTTCAGGACTTCCTCGGTGGCTGAGTGGTTAAGACTCCATGCTTCCAACACAGGGAACATGGGTTTGATCCCTGGTAGAGGAACTAATATCTCACATGCCACCCAGCACAAGCAATAAAAGGGGCCATACAGTATATCTGTTTATGACTGGCCAGCCCACAAAAGGAATGTTCATGCTTAATTCTGGGAGCAAGCTCTGAAGAAAGAGCTACCTATCTGCCACAGAAAAATGGCCAAGCTAAGATGCAGAGTAGCAAATTATGTATTATTCTTCTCAATTTTTGACTACCACTCCCTGAGAGAGGATCACACATCCCTACACTATTAACATCAGGCTTAGCAATTTCACCTGTGCTAACCAATGAACCATGAGCAGAAGTGATGTGATCCAGTTTTGAGGAAAAGTTTCCACATTGATTGCATGGTTTTATCATAACTCTTTTCTTTTGGCTTCAAACCAGTAGTGTCCCAATAGGGACCATTCTTCAGCCTGGGTCCCAAGATGGTGAGTAAGAAATCATGATGGTGGTTTACATTGTAAGATTTGGGATTGTTACTGCACATGTAGAAAATTGGCTGGTGAGAGGGAGTGAAAAAAGTATGAAGTTAGGGAAGGTTAAAGAAGTATCAATCCCTCATGTACGTCCTGGCACATAAGTAGGTACCCATTAAATATCTATCAAATTAAATTTAGGTAGAACAAGCTTTTCAGTTGGGGTCCTCCAAAATTATACAAAGCTCCATTTGTACATTATACAAAGCTCCATTAACCTGGTTGTCAAATAATCAAGAGTTTAGATGGTTCCTAAAGACCAAAAAGGTGATAAAGAACTTTCCTCCTCCGTGTGAACTCAAAATGTGACATTACTGTGTTCACGTGCACATGCTTAGTCACTCTATTGTCTGACTCTTTGCGACCCTGTGGACTGTAGCCCACCGGGCTCCTTTATCCATGGGATTCTCCAGGCAAGAATACTAGAGTGTTTTGCCATTCCCTTCTCCAGGACATCTTCCCAATCCAGGGACTGAACCCAGGTCTCCTGCATTGCAGGCAGATTCTTAAAGTCTGGGCCATACTGGAGTCAGTCCTGTCAGAAACTGAAAAGATGTTATATCTAACCCTCTTCCTGAAGAACATAGCAGTGAACATTAATTGTTAATAGGTATAAGATACTTCCATGCCATCTTTCTACACTTGTGATTTTTTACAAAATTAGCCAGAAAACATGCAATCACAGACTCCTTCGTAATTGGGGACCTAGATTCTTCCTTGTGTCTTTCTGTTGTCATTGTTCAGTCACTCAGTCGTGTCTGACTCTTTGCGACCCCGTGGACTGCAGCACAACAGGCTTCCCTATCCTTTGCCATCTCCCAGAGCTGCCCCAAACTCAAGTACATTGAGTCAGTGATGCCATCCAACCAACTTGTCCTCAGTCACCCCCTTCTCCTCCTACCTTCAATCTTTCCCAGCATCAGGGTGTTTTCCAGTGAGTCAGTTCTTTGCATCAGATAGCCAATGTATTGGAGCTTCAGCTTCAGCATCAGTCCTTCCAATGAATATCCAGGGTTGATTCCCTTTAGGTTTGACTGGTTTGATCTCCTTGCTGTTGAAGGGACTCTCAAGAGTCTTCTCCAACACCACAGTTCAAAAGCATTAATTCTTTGGCTCTTGGCCTTCTTAACGGCCCAAGTCTCACATCCATACATGACTACTATGTCTTAGATTCTCCAAATCCAAATCCATGTTTTTTAGATTCTGCAAATTAAAAGGGCCACATGACTTGGAACTCAGAAGTGAGCAGCATGGAGCAGGGACTTGGAGGATGGATCTATGGCAGAAGCATATGGATCCCTGAGGACAGTGATTGAGGAGGAGCTTCAATCCCAACATTTATAGATGGTCAAGTGGCCATGGTATTTATAAGAAAAAAGTGTCCACTTCAAGCTACATGTGACTTTGATTCTACATAGAAACCCTCACTGTAAGAAGAATATAATTATATATGATCATTGTTGCCAATATCTTCTCTTAGCTTCAACTTGCCCACTTAAAAATCTACAATGGTATTTTAACCAATTTCCCTTGTGAGCATTCATGTCTTAGACAAACTCCATATATTCCCCTCCCTCTGCTTCATAAGAAGCGCTTTCCACTTTCATAGGTCAAACTCTTGGTTGCAACATGCGCACACACACACACACACACACACTTTGGCTCACTTCTTTTTCTCGTGTTATCCACATCCTCTGCCTCTTTTGTCCATAGTAAGAAAGCTCCCCTGTTCCTCCCAAGGTGTCCAAATTCTCCTGTTAAAAGTTCAGCTAGATTTTGTACCCACAGAAGTTCTAATCACTCCAACTACTAATAACCTATTTTCTGATCCTTTTGTAATGTGGTTTTCCACTTCACTATTTTCTAGTGATTGATGCCTTTGTTTTGACTGCTTCCAACTAAAATGTTCTGAAAAATAAACATCTGCTTTTTCATTGATTGCTAGCAAGAATTCTCATCAGTCATGATGAGGTCTTCCCAACCACTTGACCTCTGTCAATTTACGATAATTTTCCATAAATAAAAATGCAAGGTGTGAAAACAATTTGGTGAACTCGAAAAGCTTTGGTGTGTTCTAGAGCATGCGGGTTAGTTGACTGAGCTCTTTATTTTTCTTTTCTCTTTTAAATAATTTTCCTATTATCTCTACTGCTATTATCTACTTCTTGACAATAGTTTCTAGAATAAAGAATTCTTAAAATAGTAGAAATTTAAAGGAAACTGTGTAAAATATGATAAAAATTTAGTAAAATATGTTAAATATGAGTTTGTTGGGTTTCTAATAATCTAAAAAATATGTTATAATGTTAAGTGGAAAAGGCAAGACATGGTATTATCACACCTCTAATAGCATTAACATTAGCTACTATATTAACAGTAGCTAAAGGATTATAATGTAACTTTCACACATAAGCTCACTGAATTCTTACAATAACCATAGAATATTGGAATTTTTATCTTTATTTCATGTAAGAGAAAAAAGCTTAGCAAAGCTAAACTTACTTTTCCAGGTTCACACAGCTGGTAGGGGAACAGGTACTTGAGATCCACTTGATTCCAATGATATTATGGTCTTAACACTATGTTCTACATATGTATGGAAAACTATAATACAAAGACTGGAAAAGACACGAACATTAACAAAGGTTTTCTTTGGGTAACAGAATTATGAAAATCTTTTTTTTAACTATTTCTCTGTATGTGTCAAATTCCTCATAATGTGTATAAAGAAATAAAGCAGAATGACTTTTTAAAGTCAACAAATGATAATTCCAGTACCATTCCCAATACTGGAGTTAAGGGTAAAATAGTCTGATCAGATCTTCCTGGGAACTCTGAGACATGATCTGACTCCTACATACACAAATATAAAGAAATTATATCCTAGGAAGACAAGAAATAAAACATAAAGTCGTTACCTAAGCTAGCTCCTTGTCTCTGTCCTCTATTCCAACCTATAACCTATCAACACTGCATCTCTACCCTTGTACCTTTTAGATTTCTTTTCTGAGAAATTTAACAGAAAAAAAGGTGGAAGGATACATCACAGTAACAATGGCTACCATTCACTAGATGAATCCACGTCTATACCCAGCCGAATGATGGCCTTTCAATGAACTGTTTTATTTTTCCAACATTCCATTTCTCACCTCCCATATACACAATTGCTTAACATGATGGTTTACATGTTCAGTAAACAGACCATAAACAAATGCCTGCTCTGTGCTCATAAATGTATCACTGCAGAGATGTCTGGGAGGAACTCCCAGGTACACATTTCAGAATGATGCTTCTTAAAATGGGCAAGGGGACGCGGAGCCTCAGTTTCAGTTCCTGAGCCCAGCTACGTCCTGTCCGACTTCCCTAGAAAAGTTGACTCTACTCTGTGGAGGGAGGTGAGGGAATACAGCTTCCCCTAGCTTCTCTAAAGAGACATGGACTGCCTTTACTGAAGGAGCTTTCAAGGATCAAGGAGCTCTCTTGGGGAAAGCTGCCAGGCTTCTCTCTCCCAGGACCTGCCTAGATGCTCAGAGCCAGGGACTCTTGTGGTACGCACATCCTGCCGTTTCTCAAAGTCAACAATTAAACTAACAAATCACTGACTTTAACAGTGATCAAAATACATTGAATATAAACAACAAATTTTTGGTTCAGCCAATTGGACTACTGAAAAAATATTTCATAGAAACACGACTCCTTTCTGTTGTTTTTGTCATTTTCTGTTCACTTTTCCTCTCTCTTTTTAATCCAAAGCATTGCCAACTAAATTCCCAGCATTTTCACACTGTTCTGCTGGTTTATCATATTACTTTGGAGGAGGGTAAATAATCGATTAAATCCATTACCTCTAATTCCTATCTTTCAATTAGATATGGTCTGATAAGGTTACACTTAAACACTGGACAAATTACAGTTTATACCCAGATTCCCAAGTAATCTAAGCATATCACTCTTTGAAAGAATTTAGATGATCAATTTAGAGTTCCAGTGACAATGATTTAGGGAACAATTATTGTTGTTGTTTAGTCGCTAAGTCGTGTTTGACTCTGCCACAGTATGTACCGCAGGACACCAAGCTTCCCTGTCCTTCACTATCTCCTGGAGTTTGCTCAAACTCATGTCTATTGAGTCAATAATGCCATCCCACCATCTCAACCTCTGTCTCCCGCTTCTTCTTTTGTCTTCATCTTTCCCGGCATCAGGGGCTTTTCCAATAGATCAGCTCTTCACATCAGGTAGCCAAAGTATTGAAGGTTTAGCTTCAGCATCAGTTCTTCCAACGAATCTTCAACCAACCTTTAGGATGGTCTGGTTTGATCTCATTGCTGTCCAAAGGACTCTCAAGAGTCTTCTCCAGCCCCACAGTTGGAAGGCATCAATTCCTCCTCAGCACTCAGCCTTCTTTATGATCCTACTCTCACATCCATTTATGACTACTGGAAAAAACATAGCTTTGGCCATACCAACCTTTATCAGCAAAGTGATGTCTGTTTTTTAACATGCTGTCTAGGTTTCTCATTGATTTTCTTCTAAAGAATAAGCCTTTTAATTTTGTAAACTTTATTACAACAAGGTTCTTCATGGCATACAAGTAAACATTTGAGTATTTAGAATGTTTTCTGCAAAATAACATTTACTTTCAGCAGCTGAGCAGTGTACCCTTCTTTTTAGACTTTCAAAATGGAAGAGTTTTTATTCTCACTCTCTTCTAATACAGAAGTAGCTGTTTATAGGTTAGAAGTGTGGCTATTGTGCTAAGTGAATGGCATCGAGAAAATATTGGGCTGGCCAAAGAGTTCATTCAAGTTTTTCCATAACATCTTACAGAAAAATCTGAACAAATTCCCCAGTCAACCCAATATGTGTTCCTGTAGGCAACAGTGACAACAAGAATATTAACCAGGTTCATGAAGCTAGCTCAAGCCCCGTCAACCTGATGAGCTGTGACCCAAAATACTTTGAGGTGGATGGAGTGTGGAGCTGTCCGTCTGGGCTGCACACCACCTTCTTGAATTCAGTGTCTCCTCTTCTTGTGTTGACAGGCTGGTTGAATTTGGGCATGAGAGGTTGGTTTCAGTGGAAAACTGGAGTAATTACTCAGAGCCATGGAAGATCAAAGACTCCATTCTGACTTAGGCATGGAAATTTGTTATAAATGCAAATAAAGTTTTGTTCTCCAAAATGAGAAGAAAGAAACTGTAAATAACCTAAATGTCCAACAATAAGAGGATAATTAATAAATGATGAAATGTTTGATGAAATAACGTATTCATTCACAGTCATGCTTTTAGTCCCTAGTGACTGTGAAAATATTAAGGTGTAATATTGAGTAAGAGAGACAGGTTTCTAAACAATATATGATTATGATCAAAATTTTATCGAAAGTATCTGTATGAAAAACTAGAAGAAGTTATACCCAAACCTGAAAAGATATGTTTTAGGAGTATAGGAATTTTTCTTCATCTTCTTTATGTCTTTTCCAAATTTTCTACAATGAGAGTCTGTTACCTTCTTTTTTAGGGCTTTTAAAAAAATTTTTTTAAGCTGAAGTATAGTTAATTTATAGTAGTTTGTTATTTTAAGTACACAACAAAGTGATTCAGTTACACACACACACACACACACACATATATATATACATGTTCTTTTTCAGATTCTTTTCCATTATAGGTTACTACAAGACACTGAGTATAGTTGTATAGCTCCCTGTACTATACAGTAGGTCCTTGTTGGATTTATTACTTTTTGTAGTAAGAAAAGACACCCTAAGCATCTTTAGAAAAAAAAAAATCAGCAAGGAATAGATCTTCTTTCTCTCCTGGCTTGTCCCACTTTTAGTCTCTTTCCCAGAAATTCCTCAGGCAATCCTTATTCCACTGTTTCATTCATGACGCCAGCAAATTTTTCTTTCCAAGATACAAATCAGATTTTATCATTATCTTCTTTAAAACCTTCA
Source organism: Redunca redunca (assembly GCA_006410935.1). NCBI lineage: Eukaryota > Metazoa > Chordata > Mammalia > Artiodactyla > Bovidae > Redunca > Redunca redunca. Next base: position 209,036 of record SJYQ01009140.1, read on the forward strand.
GGGGTATCCTATTTCCTAGAAGAAAAGAGTCCAGACTCCTTTGCTTAAAGTATAAAGCATTACCAACCTCCAGTCAGCTGATGGTGTTTACAGCCATGCTCTCCACTTCCATTCCCCCTCCATCACTGGCCCTGACACACATCAGACACACATCAGCCCTTGTGGATGCCTCTGTATGAACTTTGACACCAGGGTTCCTTTCTCCCTCAATTTCCTCTGCCCGAATATCCTGCCCCAATTTGCTACCTGTCAAACTCCTACTCATCTTTCAAAAATCACAATATTAAACCATTCCATTCCTCAATGTGTAAAATAATTATCATGATAATACGGAATGATGAGAGGACTACATATGTTGATATACATGTGAAATAGTCCTTGGCACCTAGCAATTGCTTCATCAGTGTCCGCTGTTGGAATCTGAAATGTCCTGCCATCATTCTTTCAACTTCCCAAGTTGTCTTCCCTCTGTGGCACTGCATATGATCCACAACACTGTTCCAGCCTTCCCTGGGCTGCAAATAAAATATCAGCATTATCTTTTCCATGCCTGTCTTCTATGCTGGGGCCACATCCTGGTCAGCAACTAAGTTATACTTGTCTTCCACGGCCCCTGCTCCTGGCCCATCACTGGTACTCATGAATGTTCATCAAGTTGAAGAGATTGATATCAAACAACATTTTATTGTATCCTGATTCAAGAAACCAAATAAAATCAAGCATTTTTAACTCATGGATTGGGATTAGATGGCATTTAAATTATTCTATTAATTTTATTAGGTGGGATAATGGTATGGTGATTCTAGGGTTTTTTTAAGATGCTTCTCTGTTCTATGAAGTATTTAGGAGTGAAAAGTCTATGGTACCTAGAATTTGCTTAGAAATATTTCAGCAAACAAAAATCAAAAATAAAGCAAGAGGCTGAAGATAGGTGGGGTGCAATTGGTATGAGAAGTGGGGGGCAGTTAGTCATGTGCATTCCTGGGAGTTCCTTATACTGCCCTTTCTCTGCTTTAATGAATGCTTGAAAATTGCCGTAGTAAAAGTTCACCAACAACACTATCAAATGAACCAAAAGAAAGGTAGTATTTTCACAAAAGAAAATCTATGTAAGAATTCATTCAGTAAACAAGTGAGTACCTTCCCAGTGTGCAGAAGGTCCTGTTCTCATCAATGAAGAGTTAAAGTAAAGAGCCTACGTAACTTGGAATTGGCAATTCCAGTCATCAGAAAGTGCCTTTTGCTGGGAAATGGAAACCAAAGACCCCCCCACCCCCACCTTTCAGGATAACTAAACTGAATAAATAAATAAATAATTCATGACAATGAGTTCTCTGCTAATATAAATGCAAATGACCCACTTGATTTACATGCAAATAGCCTTTTTTCCCCCAAAATCTATCAATAGTGGAAAAATCAATAATGGTGATGAAGGAAAGGTGACTTCCAAAGTTTTTTTAATGTTAAAAGAAAATTAAAGCTCAGTGTTAACGGATGTCCATACCCCACCTTCTCAGACCCGAACCCAGGCTTAAGAGTCAGAACCACCAAGTAGCTGTTGATTCACCCTGTGAGCTCAGGGACACCCCTAGGTCCTTATTTCCCTAGAAATGGAGTGAAGAATTCCCAGCAGCAGAAATATCCAGAATCATCTAGACCTAAGCAGACGGGAGTCCCTCCAGTGCCAACGATCATCCCATCTCAGATTCCAAAGTCCCGTGTGCCCTTGATTTGTTGTCATTCAGCCATTAAGTCAAGTTTGACTCTTTGTCACACCATAGACTACAGCATACCAGGCTTCCCTGTCCTTTACTGTCTTCTGGAGTTTGCTAAAACTCATATCCATTGAGTCAGTGATGCTATCTAACCATCTCATCCTCAGCCACCCCCTTCTCTTGCCCTCAGTCTTTCTCAGCATCAGGGTCTTTTCCAATAAGTCAGCTCTTCTCATCAGGTGGCCAAAGTATTGGAGCTTCAACTTCAGCATCAGTTCTTCCAATGAATCTTCAGGGTTGATTTCCTTTAGGATTGACTGGTTTGATCTCCTTCTGTCTCAGGGATTCTCAAGAGTCTTCCCCAGCACCACAGTTCAAAAGCATCCATTCTTCGGCACTCAGCTCTCAGCCTATTTTGTTTGACTCAGGGTAATAGACAATAGTCAAGAGCTGTCTACCAACAGGACTCTTGTGTGTGGATTCACCAGTTTATGTCCCTTAATACACACAAAAAGGGTCAGGTCGGGATACATTCTGACTGTTGGCCTTTAGATACTGAAACTAGAATTATTAAGCATTAACTACATGGAGTGATCAGTGATAAGCAGTGCCTTTATTGCAGGATTAGTACAAAGCGGCTGTTATATAGTCTCATTTGTGTTAAGTGTTGCAAAGTGCTAGGCACCCTATAACACCAATAAAAGCCAGTACCCTCCTGTAAAGCACTCTTTACTTGAAAGACACTTTAGAATCTCCCATGACGAAGGGGTTGAAAGTGATTTTATTGTTGAAAAAAATAACACTTCCAACAATAATTTCATTGTTGGAAAGAAATAAATATATTTCTCTTAATAACTTAAACTATATATTCAATATACACATTGCATATGCAACTATATAAACTAATAATTAAACTCTCAAATTCACTATTGGAAGTAAGCACATTTTTTTTTAATAGCATCAGTTACTGAGTACAAGAAGGTCAATCCAGATAATAAAATGAAGCTTTTGTTTGGAACCACAACATATGAAACTGATTTGAGTTTTAGCAAATAGGGAGAACGTGTTTGCTACTGACTGCTTAAAAATCAGAAAGGAGCCTCAAAGGAATAGGCAGTCAGTCATCTCCCACAGCTGCTTAAAAATGAAGTCCAGAGTATCTTCCAATTTGAAAGGTATATTTCAGCTGGTCTGCCTTAAAATAAAGGCTATATGGCACCCACAGCAATCCACTAAGATGGGCCCAACCAAGATGTCATGGCCAAGATGTGTCAGTGAGACCTCCAGAGCAGTCAAGATGACTTACAGGGAGGGAGAGGCCATGGGCCATTGTGGCTGTGTCAGTGTGGAGTAGACAGAGAAAAATGAACAGCGGAGTCCAACGCTAGAGGCTCTTTACTCAATCGATCTAAAATTAGAAAATCACGCTGAGCTGCTTGAGCAGTGGGCGATTCTAGATGATTTGTGAGTTACAGCACAGGACAAGGATGAGGTGAGGCTAGAAAGGCACCAAGGATGTGAATTTTAAGAAAGCAGCTGTTCTCCGAGCTGGAGAGAAGCCTCCTCAAATATGCCTCTCTTGCCCTTCCCGGGCCCTGACCCTGAGCCGCAGGTTGTATTTACTTAACAGGGTCGATGATTCCCTCAAATGCTTCCTGGAAGACCAGCTCATGGTACATTAGCATAATTATTCTTCTGAGCACTTATCCCAGTGGTCCATGGGACAGGGACACTGACAGACTTAGGAGGCAACCGTTCTCTCAGACATGAGAGGCATGACAGAACCTTCCACTAAAGACCCAGCCCCATATTCCTAAACTTTATAGCCCGAGGCTGTTGGAAGAGCCTTGACTCCCCTTGCTCTCTCCAGATGGGGTCCCCAAGAGAGCCTAAGTCATGCAGTGTCTTCCTCCTACCAAGGCAGGATGTTCACACAAATCCCTGGTCCCACTTGATGGGTAATAAAGTTCATCACTGGTTCTCAGCTTGCATCCAGCATCCCTGGCAGTAAACTGAAGCAGTTCTCAACTGTTGGCAAGTCCCTTACGGTCCTCATTTGAAGTCATCTTAGTTTTCAACCTCAACTGCACATTGAATCCATCTAGACCACATCACCACCAATAGATCAGAGTCTTAGGGAAATGAGCCCAGGCGGCAGTAATTTATAAGCTCCTCAGATGGTTTTCCAGGTGGCACTAGGGGTAAGGAAACCACCTGCCAATGCTGAAGATAAAGAGAAGTGGGTTTGATTCCTGGGTCCTGAAGATCCCCTGGAGAAGGACATGGCAACCCACTCCAGTATTCTTGCCTGGATAATCCCATGGACAGAGGAGCCTGGTGGGCTACAATCCATAGGGTTGCAAAGAGTCAGAGATGATTGAAGCAACTTAGCAGGCAGGCACAGATGATTCCAGAGTGGAGCCAAAATTGAGGACCACTGGTCAGTTTGAGTGTGATTATGCCCATCATCCCTGTAGAGCAATCCCCTGCCCAGAACACCCAATGGTTTCACTGAGCCCTTAAAGACTCAGCATTTATTGTTAGACTTATTTGAATCAGATTACCTATGACCCCCATGTGAATACAAGCCAGCGGGCACGCATGCACAGACACACACTGCTTTGGGTGATGAACAGACAAAACAAACATACTGTTGTGGCTGAGAAAATGGAGACACTGTGATAGATCAGACTGGGACCCCAAGTCACCCTCTCTTTGCTCCTCCAGATCTAGGGTGATCAATCTGCCCAGCTTGACTGGGATGGGCCTGGCTTTAGCCAGGTCCTTCTCCCAGAAAACTCCCCAGGCGCAGGCAAAGCGCAGGGGTTGGTGATCCTGTAATCCACTCGCTGCCTGTGTCTGCTCTCTGCCCAAGAGGCTGGTGAATGGAAACTGTTCAGTGTGCCCTTCTCTCTGGCTTTCAGTTGGATGTAGCCAGTGGGAAACAATTACATGAAATTAGTAAAAGGGAAAAGGGTGGGTTTGTGGCACTTGGGCCCCTGAATCATCACACTTCTCAACACCTCAGCTACTATCAGGAAGCCTTTCCATCAACGGCTCTCACCAGAGCCTGGTAACCACTTCCTCCTCTCACCATTTACGCTTAGAGGAAGCCATCGTATCCCATGTTTCCCGGTTCCAAAGTACTGTGTTATCTCTTGTTTGTTTCTCAAATCCTGCTCCCTAATCGTGTAAACACTGCCGTTATTAAATTGTCCTCACATTACCCTATTTGAAGATGCCATCTGTTTCCTGCCAGGACCATGATGAATCCACCCTGTATTTCAGGAGGGGCAGGGCACTCTGCTTTGGAACCTCACTGGAGCATATGGGATGGAGGAAGGGCAGTTCCCAAAGGCAAAGGAGATGCCATTTCCAGGGCAAAGGTAAAGAGATGCTGAACAACAGGCCGCAAAGGGCAAAGGGTGAAATTTAGGCCAATGCTACTCAGACAGTCACTGTTGGAGTGGTACTGGTACATAAACTGATGTTTCCGGTTAATGAGGAGATAAGAAGAAAAGTAAGATGAAACATTTAGAAATTCTTACAGCAATTTCATATTTTGTCAGCAAAATTTAAGTGTTTTACAAAAGAAACAGTCCAGTTAGGTACATTAGAAATTAAAATCGTTGAAAACTGTTCCTTCTCAACAGACAGTTTGAGAAGCCATGATAGAAACCAAGATGTTATCTATGATGTTGTGTGTAAATTTCAAAAACCTGTTCTATTGAAAAGTTGACTTAGAAGTACATGTTTTTAGACAGTACAAATAAAAATCAACACATACTGTAGGCTTACTACGTGCCAGCTGCTGTTTTCAATTCTTTGCATGGGTTTTCTTATGTGATCCTTGCAATCAGACTATGGAGTAGGATTTAATACTAATACCCCCGTTTTGAGACAGAGGAAACTAAATCACAGAGGATAAAGAAGTAGTCAAGGCCATGGGTGTGCACAGCAGCACCAAGATTCATGTCGGGATTCAAAGCTGGGTTTGAAAGCAGATAACGCCCAGATTCTCCAGAATACCACTCCTTCCCAAATTTTTCATATTTCTTTTTCACAGTATCAACATAGTTAAAATAAATATCACATTTACAGTCTTCTATTTTCTACCTTCTCTGGTTCTAAATCAAGCTGGGTTAGAAGGGATGTTTGAAAAGCTGTTTAATTTTAACCGAATCCTCTATTGTTTTTCTTCAAACCCCTCTAGAGCTGCTAGTAATATAACTCAAAACACTCTGCCACCATCTAAATAGAGGCAACCATATCTTGTTCTGATAATAATTGCTCAAAGTTTAATGGTACATTACGCAGACCATTCACTTGACTTCTCATATAATCTTCAGGAATTTCATCTGTAGTGTCAGAACTAAGTGTCTCTTTATGCCTCCTCTAGTTACTTGCTATAAATTTGATATTTACCAGTGAGTAATAAACATCCATTCTATTCATGGACATGATGGCAAATGAGAGCAAGGTTGCTTCAGAAATAAAGATGAGACTTGGACATCAACCAATGCTTCAGGTTCTGTTGACACGTGTGTTCAGGTCATTTCTATCTTTTTTTATTTTATTTTATTGATGTCGTTTTTGGTTGCACTGGGTCCTCATTGCTCCTCGTGGGCTTCTCATTGGCTCCTCACTCCAGTGGCTTCTCTTGTGTGAGAGCACAGACTCTAGGCATGTGCGCTTCAGGAGTTGCAGCACACAGCCTTAAGTCCACAAGGCATGTGGGCTCTTCCTGGCCCAGGGATGGAACCCGTGTCCCCTGCATTGGCAGGCAGATTCTTACCCACTGTACCACCAGGGAAGTCCCACTTCTATCTTTACCTACTGAAAGAGTAGTACGTGAGGGGAGTTTCTCTGTCGGTGTTTCAGAGGAGACAAAGAACACAAAGGAACAAACTGTGACTTTTCAAACCAAGGTATAAACAACATTTCAATACCATTCCAGAGATATCCTGATATGTTAACTCAGATAACACCACCAATATCCATCACCTGCCTACGCTACTCACAATGTATGAGTTTGGCATTTTCTTTTTTTTTTTTTTTAGAACTCACTCAAAAGCACTCATCTATCCTTTCCCTGCCCACTACCCTCAGGGTAGAATACATTTCCTTTATCCTCTCAGGATACTCTGCACTTACCTAGCATTTATTTCCAAATCATTTTATTTTTTAATTAATTTTTATTGGAGCATAATTGCTTTACAATGTTAGTTTCTACTGTACAGCAAAGTGAATTAGCCATGTGTATACATATATACATATATCCCCTCCCTTTTAGATTTCCTTCCCATTCAGGACACCACAGTGCTATAAAGTATGTTCCCATTAGTTATCTATTTTATACATGGTATCAGTACTGTATATGTGAAGAAAACAAAAACACTAACTTGAAAAGATGTTTTTGCTCCTATGCTCATTGCACATTATTTACAATAGTCAAGGTATGAAAATAACCTAAGTGCCCATCAACAGATGAATGGATAAATGAAGTGTAATAGCCAGATAGATAGGTCTCTATCTATCACAAGAGCTCTCATCACAAGGAGAAAATATTTTTTCTATTTCTTTAATTTTCTATCTACATGAGATGATGGATGTTCACTAAACTTATGAATGAACTTGTGGTAAATGTTTATTAATTTATGTAAGTCAAATCATCATGCTGTATACCATAAACTTATACCATAAACTTTTACAATGTGTATGTGTGTGTGTGTGTGTGAGTACACTCAGTTGCTCGGTCATGTCCAACTCTTTGAGACCCCATGGACTGCAGCTCGCCAGGCTCCTGAGTCCATGGAATTTTCCAGGCAAGAATGCCAGATCGGGTTGCCATTTCCTATGCCAGGGGATCTTCTTGACCCAGGGATCCAACCTGCATCTCTTGTGTCTCCTGTGTTGGCAGGCAGATACTTTACCACTGCGCCACCTGGGAAGCCCCAACTTATGCAATGCTGTATATCAGTCATATCGCAACAAAACTAGAAGAAAAAAAAGCCCATGAAAACATATTCAATACTGCTGGCCATTAAGAAAATGTAAATTAGAACCACCGACAGCTAAAACTTTAGTGAGTAGAGACAAAGTAGCTAGCTACTCTTATATGATTTAGTGGGGTGACCAGATGTTGCGTTAAAGAAACAGTACCCTAAGAAGATGGAAGAGGCTCTATTAATACTCAATTGAACAATAGGCTTGATCTGAGATTATCAAAGACAAGCCTATTAGAATGAATAAAATATTAAATAATGAGATTAATAAATGCCAAGTGTTGAGAAGGTTGTGGAGAAAGTGGGTCTCTCACACATTGCTAGTGGGAATATAAAATGCTACAGCTCCTCAGGAAAATAATCTGGCAGTTTCTTTTAAAACTAAAAATAGATTTATCACACAGCCCAGCAATTGTACTCTTGGGTTTTTGTCCTAAAGAAAGGAAAACTTATCTCAGTGAAGACAATTCTTAAATAGAAGGCCACTAGTACAATGGAGTAATAATTGGTTATTAAACAGGACAATTATGATGATTGTGTAGAAATAGATCTTAAATGATTCTGGAATAAAGCTAAGTTTTAAAATGCAGAAATCGACACACCATGCTAGAATAAAGACTAACAGGGAAAAAGCAGAAAGAAAACAACTAGTGTGTCAAGATGGCAGGAGGGATTAGGGTGTTCATTTCTGTTCTTTCAGAGGCGTCTTTACTGTTATTTTTATATCTTATATTTTTAAAACATGAAACCAAAACTGGAAAATCATTAACAGAACACAACCATTCAAAGAGAGAATGGGAGGGAGGGAAGCAGGGAGGAGCTTGCCTCCAGGGCCTCCTGCAGCTCTGGTCCCCCCCCACCCTTTGAGATCATTCACCAGAATGATCTTGATCAGATTAACTGGGGTTGGTGCCAGCTGCCTGGGGATTAGGACACAGAAGAGAAGGGCACCAAGGAAGGCAGAAGAAAGCCAGAAACAACACAACAACTGCCTGAGCTACATGATGACGTGAGTAGATAGAGAAAGGGACCTTTAAGGAAAGGGGGTGAAACAATGCATTGAAAGAGAAGGGTAGAGTTCCAACTAGGGAGGCCAGAGTTCATCAGTGTTACCAGTCAGAGCCCCAGAAAGGCAGCATCTGAAAACGCTGAGCACAGGTAGGAGACCCAAAGGATGATGCTCCGGAAAAAGTACAAGGAGAAGGGGGGGAGAGAATCATATGGGACGGGATGAGTGTGATGATTTCTTTTTGCAGCATTACAGGGTAATCATAGCAAATCTTACGTTGGAGTTTCTCACAACATAAATAATTAGCAGAGATAATAATATCCTTTGTTAACACAATTCATTATTCTTTTAGTTATTTTTATTTCCGTGCACAGCCTATAAGCCTGCAGGGGACTTTTTAAAAACTGATTAATTACTCCTTCCAAATGAGGGAAAGAATGAAAGCACAAATTCAGAAACAAAGAGCATCATTTAGATGAGATGATCTGTCCAAACACACCACAGGCCACTATTTCAACCATGCCCCCATTAAAGCCCCAGGTTTACTTGCTAAGTGTGGAATGACTTTGCATTTAGATGATATATAACGAAGAGTTGGATCGAATTTCAGTTTCTTCGTGTGAAAGTTGTAAGGATGAAAGGAGACTGAAATACACATACACACACTAAAACACTTGGTGTTCAGTATATATTAGGCACTCAGTACATGCCAATCCCTTTACTCCTTTCCTCTCCTCTGTCTCCACCCTCCCAGTCCATCCCCAATTGCAGCAGAACCTGCCTACTGCTCCCTGAACTCATCGTGCCCATGGATGGCTGCCTATTACAAACACTTGTGACTGTAAGGGTTTTTGTTTGGGTGCTTGGCTTGTTTCTTTTGGAAATGTTCTCTGTAGGCTCAGGGCAGGTCAGAGGTATCAGGATGTTGTTGTTCAGTGGATAAATTGTGTCCCACTCTTTGGGACCCCATGGGTTATAGCACACCAGGCTCCTCTGTCCTTCATTATCTCCCAGAGCTTGCTCAAATTCGTGTCCATTGACTCAGTAATGCTATTTAACCATCTCATCCTCTGCTGCCCCCTTCTTCTGTTGCCCTCAATCTTTCCCAGCATCAGGGTTTTTTCCAGTGAATCAGCTCTTTGCATCAGGTGGCCAAAGTAGTGGAGGTTCAGCTTCAGCATCAGTCTTAACAATGAATATTCAAGATTGATTTCCTTTAGAATTAGCTGCTTTGATCTCCTTGTGTCAGAGGTTAACACTAAAAACAACCCTTAGTCAGTACAGATAGGAGTTGGAGGATAAATACATGAGCTTCCCTTTCTCCCCAAAAGAGCAAGTCCTCTGGGGCTTTGAGGCTGGTCTTCATACTCACAAGTATTCATGGGAAGACTCCATGGTACTGTCAGTAGAAAGGTCATGCTCACATGACAGTCCTGAGTGGGATCTATAGCTGCATCTATTGTTTTTGTTTGTTTGTTTGTTTTCATTGCTTTCTTAAGCTTTTTCTTTTTCTTTTTTTTCTTTTGGCCATGCTGCCTAGCTTGTGAGATCTTAGTTCCTCAACCAGGGATTGAACCCAGGCCACCAGAATGGAAACACAAAGCCCTAAGACAGCCAGGAAATTCCCAATGGCTGCATCTATTCTACCAACCACATTCAAGAGCCCATCAAGACCAGTCTACTTTCTAGGTAGCATGTTAGTATGAGAAGGCACATTCCAACTGGAAAGAATGTTGACACCATAATGTTCTCTATGTGGTTTCAGGAAGAAGTCAGCAGGGATATTCTGAAGATGTAGATTCGTTTCTGAAAGAAAAGTGAGGTTTGAACCACACTGCGAGAAGTGCCAACTGCAGGGAGTGTGAAAGACTAGTCCTCCAGTTCCGTGGGATGAATGTGGGGACAAGGAGTAAATGTTACTGAAGATGATCAACTTTGACATTGTCACATGATGGAAAGGGCATTTGAGGTTATAAAAAGGCTTGGAAGATATAAAACCATTAACCGAATACAGTGCCCACTGACTCAAAAACTATCTGAAGTCAAAGAGTTTGACCTAAAATGGAATGTCTATGTTTAGGCAAGACCAGGAGTAAAAGGAATGCTTCCATTGGGTCTGTTTTATTCTCTAACACAAAACCTGAGCTTGCTTTCTTTGAAAGCTCAGTAAACTATCCCTACAAGTCCAAACATAATCTTGGCCTTGGTGAAGAGGGGTGGGGAGAGCCCTCTACACAATAAAATCTGGAGACCGTGAAAGCCAAGAGAAGATGGTGGCACAAACAAAGCACTTTCATCTTCAAAGCTCTTTATAAGTGCTAATTAATTAATCCTTCCCACAGCCATATAAGGCAATGAGAGCACATCAAAGGGACTCTGGACAGAACTTGGCAGGATGAGCTCTGGGAGACATATAACCCACTTATTGAAAATAAGAAAGATGACTTTTTCCCAGTAAAGTTCTTCCCCACTAAGTCCCCCTGCCTTCAAAAAATTCACATTGAACATTCCAGTTGAGAGAGATAACAGGAATAACAAAGAAACATTTATTGACTTCATGCCACTTTCTAAAAATATATTGATAATTAGAAAAGAAGATAAATGAGCTTGAATCCAAATTATCCTCGCTGTTCCTCAGTTCATGACCACCACATCTCTTAGTAGGGAAAGTGAATCTATTACAACAGAAAAACACCAGAAGATCAAGGAGGAAACAAGATTCAGCAGAAAACAAAAATCCACATTGTTGGGGACAAGCTTACTTAAGATGACAAAACTGGTTGGCTCGTGGCTCTCATGACTGTCTGTTTGTTCATGACTATGTGACAGTAGATCTGGGACTCAACAGAATATTCAAATGTTTTTTTAAGAACATTAAAAAAATCCTAAAATTCCAAAACCAGGTGCTAAATATGAAAAAAATGCACAAAACATTTATCAATGCCCTTTAAGAAATTGGTGTTTACCAGATGTATAAGTATATATGTGAATTAAATATACTTTATCAAAAATACAAATGTGAAAATGGTCAGTAAAAAAGAGGTATTAAACATGAGCGCTGGTCACCGAGCCTTACATGTGTATACCATGTGCATGCATGTGTGCTCACTGGCTCAGCCGGGTCCAGCTCTTTGCAACCCTCTGGACCATAGCCAGCCAGGTTCCTTTGTCCATGGGACTCTCCAGGCAAGAATACTGCAGTAGATTGTCATTTCCTTCTCCAGGGGGTCTTCCTGACCCAGGGATCGAATCAACACCTCCTGTGTTGGCAGGCAGATTCTTTACCACTGAACCACGTGAGAAGCCCATTTATAATGGGCTTCAGTAAGAGAAAATGATCACTGTGATCACTGATTGATAATCTGCACCTATAGTTGATACTGATGTTTTGGTAGCTGGGTATTGATTGTTCTTCCCAACCAGGAGTCACAGTCATTTTTTTTTTGGCTTGAGTAAAATGAAAAATGGCTGAAAATAGCTTCCTCCACATTACTTGTGGCTAGGTAAACATTCCATATCAAGAAACTTAAAAAGTGATGAGCATTATGTTTTTCCCTAATAGAGGGCTCCATTAAGTTCTTCAATTCTGTGGGCTTAGAACATATGATAAGTGGGAGGGCAGTAGGCAGTTTGGGTTTGGCACTATGTTTCCAAGTGCTTGTTGTCATATTTTTGTGTTGAATAAAAAAAAATTAGTGGTATTTGACCCCAAATCCTCTTTTGTTGGTTAGCACACATGGATGACAAATAAAATATAATTAGTGTTTTCTTACATAGTTTCATCAAAAAGAGATGTTTCTAAGAGACATTGATAATAACCATACAATCACAACCTATTCTATTTTGAACCAGAATGAATTTTTGCCAAATACAAGCCAAAATGGAAAGTCAAAGATACGGCCAAAACCACAGATAAGCTTCTGAGTTAAAATAGGGCCAGTCGATGGGAAAGGGCACATAAGAGCCCTTTAGGGTGCTGGAAAAAATTATACATCTTGGTCTGGGTAGTGCTTCCACAGCTTTATTTTTGTAAACATTCATCAAGATTTAAGTGCACTAATTACATTTCATACATTTCAACTAAAGACCTAAAAATGAGCAATTTTAACACAAAACTCCAAAAAAGGTAAAAATTCATAAAAAGCATTGAACATTAAAAATAACGAATTTTTTTCTAGAATCCAGTAAATGTTTCTGGTGAGGACAAGAAAGAATTGGAAACATGATCCATTACCCATATACACTTACCCCTTTCAATGCAATAGTATAGTCAGCTAGGAAGTAAATGGGAAGAAATTTTACCCCCCCCCCACATACACACCATCTATCCTTAACTTGAAACTGGCTTTCTACCCCCAAAATCCTGAGCAGCCAGGTACATCTAGCTTCCCTGGTGGCTCAGTGGTAAAGAATCCACCCACAATGCAGGAGACTGGATCAATCCCTGGATTAGGAAGATTCACTGGGAGGACATGGCAACCCATTCCAGTGTTCTTGCCTGGAGAATCCCATGGACAGAGGAGCCTGGCTACAGACCATAGGGTTGTAAAGAGTCGGACATGACTGAAGTGATTTAGCACACACATGTGCAGGTACATCTACATGATTTTGTTAGAATTACTTTCTGAGACTGAAAGTCAAGACCAGCTCCAGCCCCCAACCTATTTCCAACCTTTAAGAAGCACTAAATGCTTAGGTGTCAATCATTTGATCATCAACATCAATGATTCAGAGCTTGATTTCACCCATCTAATCATTCAGATGCTGTATTTCATCAAAACAGCATTTGAAGAAGGAGGTGGGGACAGCAACTTCCTAAAGAACATGTTTTGGTGGAAGGAGAAAAGAAAAGGAGAGAAAGAGGAAATGAAATAAACAAATTGAGACTTTTGAAGTTTCCATTTATCTGTGTGTCCCTGTGTGTTTTCTACAACCATGGGGACAATGGCTTGTGATGGAAACAGTTCCAACTTAGATCCTGCCAAGGGTGATGGATTCTGGTGTAACTCCTTATTAGCTACTTATTCAGTTCAGTAGCTCAGCCATGTCCAACTCTTTGCGACCCCATGAATTGCAGCACGCCAGGCCTCCATGTCCATCACAAACTCCCAGAGTTCACTCAAACTCCTGTCCATCGAGTCGGTGATGCCATCCAGCCATCTCATCCTCTGTCATCCCCTTCTCCTCCTGCCCCCAATCCCTCCCAACATCAGTCTTTTCTGAGTCAACTCTCCGCATGAGATGGCCGAAGTACTGGAGTTTCAGCTTTAGCATCAGTCCTTCCAAAGAACACCCAGGACTGATCTCCTTTAGAATGGACTGGTTGGATCTCCTTGCAGTCCAAGGGACTCTCAAGAGTCTTCTCCAACACCATAGTTCAAAAGCATCAATTCTTCGGCTTTCTTCACAGTCCAACCTTCACATCCATGCATGACCACTGGAAAAACCATAGCCTTGACTAGACTTAGCTATAAAATTTCAGGCCGGGGGAGTTTCCTGGCAGTTCAGTGGTTAAGACTTCTGTTTCCAATGCAGGGGGTGCAGGTTTGATCCCTGGTCAGGGACCTAATATCCCACCAGCCTCTTGGCCAAATAATAATAATAATAACTTAAAACAGAAACAATATTGTAATAAATTCAATATAGTCTTTAAAAAATGATCCACATCAAAAAAATCTTTAAAAAAGAAAAATAATTCCAGTTGGTTATTTGGACACAAGCTTTAGTTACTTCCTTGGGGGAAGGAGGAGCTGTGCGGTATGGTGTGTGAATGCACTTTACAACTGTAAAGTGGCACAAAAATGGAAGTTCTCAGGGCGGCAGCTAGGGAGAGCCTATGAAATCACACCAAACCAGGTCACAGCTCTGTTCAAAACCTTCCAGCATCTTCCCTCCTCATTCAGAGGAAAGACCAATGACTTGCCTCCAATTCAAAGCTCCTCCCTTTTTAAAGAAAAGGGGTAAAAAAATGAGGAAGCAGGTTAAGGGGAGGAGAAGAGGCTGTGGGCTATAAGTTCCTTCATTCAACAAATATATATATAGTGCTGACCATATACTGGGCAAATCTCAGCCCTCACAGTCACCCCTACCCTCTCTCTGCTCCAGCCACAGCAGTCCAGAGCTCTCCCAGACCTGCTTTCACCTTGGGGCCTTCACGTGTCCTATCTAGAATGTTCTTTCCCCAGGAGCCAGGCTTGCTCCTTTGTCCTTCAGCATGCATGCTCAGTCACTGCGACCCCATGGACTGTAGACCACCAGACTCCACTGTCCATGGAATTCTCCAGGCAAGAATAATGGAGTGGGTTGCCATGCCCTCCTAAATGGAATCTTCCCAACCCAGGGAGACTGAACACACATCTCCTGCATTGCAAGCAGAATTCTTTACCCACTGAGCCACCTGCAATGCTCCTTGTTCCCTTCAGACTGCTACTCAAAATTTTGGTTCTCGGTGAAAACATTCTTGATCACCTACCTAAAAGAGCTCTCTTCCTCCAGACTTCCCATTCCTTGCCCTGCTTTATTTTTTTTTCTTCTTCAGTATTTAGCATTATTTATCTTGTTCAGTATCTTCCCACAAGGTTTCTCAAGGAACACATCCAGAGAACACTACCAGCCAAAACACGCTAGAACAACGCCCAACATATGGTCGGCACTATATATATATTTGATGAATGAAGGAACTTATTGCCCACAACCTCCTCTCCTCCTCTTAACCTGCTTCCTCATTTAGTTTATCTTTTTTCTTTAAAAAGTCTACATTTTTAAATTAAATTTATTTATTTTTAATTTAATGATAATTGCTTTGCAGGATTGTGTTGGTTTCTGCCAAATATCAACATGAATCATCTATAGGTATATCTATGTCCCCTCCCCCTTGAAGATCCCTCCCACCTCCCTCCCCATCCCACTCCTCTAGGTTGTTACAGAGCTCTAGTTTGAGTCCCGTGAGTCACACAGCAAATTCCCATCAGCTGTCTATTTCACATGTGGTAATATATGTTTCCATATTACTCTCTCCATACATCCCACCCTCTCCTTCCTCTCCCCCACCCCATGTCCACTGTTCTCTATGTCTGTGTCTCCACTGAAAAACTTGTATCTTACTCATGCTTCCACTGCTTTAGCAAGATTCTCTCCACTTAACACCCTACTCCTTCTCCCCTTCCTTGGTAGATCAATCCATTCTTCTGTCCTCCTGGCAGTGTTTAGTTTAAAATTCTCCAATTTTAGGTTTATCACTGTTGTATTACACAGTCTCTGTGATCATTTGACCCCACCCCATTTATCATGTTCTGGGTAGACTGTTCAAAAAGATCGTTGTACCTAATTCAGTCCATAATATGTAGCAATCTCTCAATAGAAGATCCTTAAATATATACATATGTTTCTCATATATTTTACTTGTTATTTCCCTTGGAAATAAAGAATGCAGTTTTCAGCCAGTGTCCTGTTCTGGTTTTTTGTTTGTGTGTTGTTGTTTTTTTTTAATTGGAATATACTGCCTTACAATCTTGTTTGCTTTCTGCTGTACAACAAAGTGAATCAGCTGTATGTCTACATATATCTCCTCCCTCTTCAGCCTCCCTCCCACCCCTCCCCTTTCCAACCCTGCAGGTAATCCCAGAGCTCCCTGTACTATATGGCAGCTTCCCACTGGCTCTCTGTTTTACACACGGTAGTGTATATATGGCAGTGCCACTCTCCCAATTTATCTTACATGTCCATTCTCTGTGTCTGCATATTTATTCCTGTCCTGCAAACAGGTCCATCTGTACCATCTTTCTAGATTCCACACATATGTGCTAATATACAGTATTTGCTTTTTTCTTTCTTACTTCACTCTGTAGTGATGTGGAAAGACCTAGAGAAGATGATAGCAGCTTGCACACTCCTTGCTATCCCCTCACCAAAACTAGGTCAGAACATTGGGAATTACAACTGCTTTCCATGATTATTTTTATTCTCTACAAACAATCTCCATTTTGCTTTTATTATCCCACATTCCTTCTTACCAACTCCATTCTGCACAGCAGGTAGAAATACATAAAATAAAACACATGGAAGGAAAACTATAGAAAAGTATACTCCCAGAAAATCTGCAGGAAAACTGAGATCTTCAAATTAGACATCTCTATTTGAACTCTCCAGATAATTCAAGACTTTCAAACATCGCTCTTATTTTCAATGACATCAATTCTTGAATTTAAGTCTCCCATCAACCCATACGCTTCCCTGGTGGCTCAGATGGTAAAGAATCTGGCTGAAGTGCAGGAGACCTGAGTTCGATCCCCTGCAAGAGGGCATGGCAACCCTCTCCAGTATTCTTGCCTGGGGAATCCCCAAGGACAGAAGAGCCTGATGGGCTTTAGTTCATGGGGTCGCAAAGACTCAGACTCGACTGAGCGACTAAGAAGAGCAAGTACAGCACATCACCCATATGCTTAATAACTGCTACAAACAAGAGACGCCAATGACTCTTTTTATAGCATCTTCATACAAAACCTTCAGACCATTTGTTCAGATGACTGATCTCAGCAAGGTAGGTGAAGGGCATCCACAGACATTTGGGAATCCCTGTAAATCCATCATCCTGAAAGACAGCACCGTACCCATGGTGATGCCCAAGGGAGAGAAATGAAATATGCCATTGACTCTCCAGAGGTTAATCGATCATATTTCTGGTGCTACTTGGTTTGACATAACCAAATTTGCCCTGAAAATCAAGTCATCTATCTTTGTTCTGGTCAAAACTGAAAAAAAAAAAAAAAGTTTTTTTTTAATCCTATTTGACCTTTCCTGAGGTGCAGTCAAAGAAAAACAGATTCTTTTTTGAGCTGGACAACCCACTTTTATCTCTATTACAGGCTCCTGAGCAGCCTCAGCTGTTCTCTAATTCAAGAGCACTGAATGGTCCATGACAAATCTACTCACTTGCAACTGACCCCCAAAGGCGGGAAGATGGGGGAACTTTATTTGTTTTACTTTGAGACGAGAAAGGGAAACTTTTTAAGGAAGATTAAAGAGAGAGAAGACAAGAGAGAAAGAGCGACATGATTCCCTGATTCACCATGTGTCGGAGGCAGAAATAAATCCAAAGAGATCATTAAGATTCCCACAATCAACCGTTTTTTTCCTCATGGAAAAGGTTGCCTGAGTCCGACTCTCACGGAGGCCTCCAGAAAGCAGGCTTGGCCCTCTGCTTCGATTAGTTTTTATTAACTTAATTTAGAACTTACTCGAGGGACGCTTCTTTATTTTACATAGAGGCTTTCTTCCCAGAAACACAGGTTATTTGAAGTCGCATTTCAATGGCTGTTTACAAAGGGATTTTTCTTTCTCTCTTTCTCATCCTTTCATGAACACACTCTTGCTCTCATTCTCTCTCACTGAACACTGAATATTCTTTGTCAGATGTTTCGGACCTCTAATTTTCACATTGTCCTGGAGTATCCCTTGTTACAGGAGAACTTCTTCCCAGGGAAGAAAAGCCAGCCTTGCTTCTCTGAGCATAATGGGCAAATCTGATATGTTGAAAGTAGGAATACATTTTTGCAGCCACTATTCAAGAGGAAGGCAAGTCAATTTGACATCAAAGAGCATGTGTGTCCATTCATTTTGGTGACTGAAATGCGAACTAAGCTCAGAATGAGTACCTGGAACCAAAGAGATTAGCTTATTGTGGCAGCAGGGGGTTGGCAGTGGGTAGGGGGTGCCTATGGGGGTGTAAGGGGAAGGCCTTTTGATCATGATACTATAATGTGTGGGCTTCCCTGGTAGCTCAGTTGGTAAAGAATCTGCCTGCAATGCAGGTAGTCCTGGGTTTGATCCCTGGGTTGGGAAGATCCCCTGGAGAAGGGAAAGGCTACCCACTCCAGTATTCTGGCCTGGAAAATTCCATGGACTGTATCGTTCATAGGGTCTCAAAGAGTCAGACACGACTAAGTGACTTTCACTTTCACTGTAATGTATATCTCGCATACAGTCCCTGGCTATCTCAGGCTTATCACACACAGGATGTATACTCACAGAGAGTGGCAATAATAATAATAATGTGTTTCTAATATTTATTTTTGTTTGTGTTGGGTCTTTGTTGCTGCACAGGCTTTTCTCTAGTTTTGATGAACAAGGGCGGCTCTCTAACTTCGTGCACAGGCTTCTCACTGCGGTGGCTTCCCCTGACGCAGAGCACAAGGTCTAGGGAGCACAGGCTTCAGTAGCTGGGGCTCCCAGGCTCTAGAGCACAGCCTCAGTAGCTGTGGCTCAGGGGCTTAGTTGCTTGAAGTCATCGGGGATCTTCTTGGAGCAGAGATTAAACCCACATCTCCTGCATTGGCAGGCAGATTCTTTATCACAGAACCACCAGGGAAACCCAGATTTTTTTTTTTTTTTTTTTTTTTTTTTTACTTTTTGATTCTCACACTTGAATCTTCCTTTGTATGTGTGTGTAAACCTAAATTAAACTCTTGTTTGTACTGACAGAGATAAAACAAGGTAGGTACTTAGGGTTAGAATATTCTTCCTTTTGCCAATGTATACTTTACAGGGGTTATTTTTTCCCTTAAATGATAAAAGGTCTTTCTTTGTGTCACTAATAGGAATTTTCCTAAGTTTTCATTGGGAGATAACTCAAAATGCCCAGTCAGTGCCCAAAAATAATAATAAAGCTTTGAGAAGACATGCAATTCACTCAAGCCTCTCTTTTTTTAATGTTTAGAAACTTAGGTGGATGGTAGTATCCCTCACGTCAGTTCTGCTTCACAGTGTAATTGTTGTAATTATCTGAGAAAGGGAGTGACAAAAATGCTGGTCATTTTAGGTTTAAGCAAACATCCACTTTAGAAATGTCAGGCCAGTCCAATTTGCATTCTATAATATGTAGGGAACCTTTTTTACCTTCTAAATAATCAGTGAGCCTCTTGATGAAAGTTAAAGAGGAGAAAAAGTTGGCTTAAGGTTCAACCTTCAGAAAACTGAGATCACGGCATTTGGTCCAATCACTTCATGGCAAATAGATGGGGAAACAGTGGCTGACTTTATTTTTCTCGGCTCCAAAATCACTGCAGATGGCGATTGCAGTGATGAAATTAAAAGATGGTTACTCCTTGGAAGGACTAACCTAGACAGCATATTAAAAAGCAGAGACATTACTTTGCCAACAAAGGTCCGTCTAGTCAAGGCTATGGTTTTTCCAGTGGTCATGAATGGATATGAGAGTTGGACTGTGAAGAAGGCTGAGCGCCGAAGAATTGATGCTTTTGAACTGTGGTGTAGGAGAAGACTCTTGAGAGTCCCTTGGACTTCAAGAAGATCCAACCAGTCTATCCTAAAGGAGATCAGTCCTGGGTGTTCACTGGAAGGACTGATGTTGAAGCTGAAACTCCAAACTTTTGGCCACCTGATGCGAAGAGCTGACTCATTGGAAAAGACTCTGATGCTTGGAGGGATTGGGGGCAGGAGGAGAAGGGGACAACAGAGGATGAGATGGTTGGATGGCATCACCAAATCGATGGACATGTGTTTGGATAGACTCTGGGAGTTGGTGATGGATAGAGAGGCCTGGCATGCCGTGGTGCATGAGGTCGTGAAGAGTCAGACATGACTGAGTGACTGACCAGAACTGAACTGAAATCAATGTTACCAAATCTATGCTGAAATTTAAAGAATTTCTAAAACATCATTTTCTTGAACCACAATATAATATATGTTATACCACAAAATAATAAAATAATAGTAGCTTCATATAGTATATGTCATATATTATGTATACTACATAATATAATATGAAAATCTTGTATTAAGTACTTATATCAGGTAAAAATCTTCTAGAGTAGAAACAAATACTGATCAAACACTAATAAAAACAAAGTTAATATTTGTTTACATTCTTTGAGTACTTACCATGTGCCAGGAACTGTTTGAAGCACTTTATATGCTGTAGCTCATTAGATTTAATAATAACCCTGAGAAGCTGTTGCTATTTAGTCATTATAGGGGACTGGAATGCAAAAGTAGGAAGTCAAGAAACACCTGGAGTCACAGGCAAATTTGGCCTTGGAATGAAGAATGAAGCAGGGCAAAGACTAATAGAGTTTTGCCAAGAAAATGCACTGGTCATAGCAAACACCCTCTTCCAACAACACAAGAGAAGACTCTACACATGGACATCACCAGATGGTCAACACCAAAATCAGATTGATTATATTCTTTGCAGCCAAAGATGGAGAAGCTCTATACAGTCAACAAAAACAAGACCTGGAGCTGACTGTGGCTCAGATCATGAGCTCCTTATTGCCAAATTCAGACTCAAATTGAAGAAAGTAGGGAAAACCACTAGACCATTCAGGTATGACCTAAATCAAATCCCTTTTGATTATAGAGTAGAAGTGAGAAATACATTTAAGGGCCTAGATGTGATAGATAGAGTGCCTGATGAACTATGGAATGAGGTTCGTGGCATTGTACAGGAGACAGAGATCCAGACCATCCCCATGGAAAAGAAATGCAAAAAAGCAAAATGGCTGTCTGGGGAGGCCCTACAAATAGCTGTGAAAAGAAGAGAAGCAAAACATGAAGGAGAAAAGGAAAGATATAAGCATCTGAATGCAGAGTTCCAAAGAATAGCAGGAAGACATAAGAAAGCCTTCCTCAGCGATCAATACAAAGAAATAGAGGAAAACAACAGAATGGGAAAGACTAGAGATCTCATCAAGAAAATTAGAGATACCAAGGGAACATTTCATGCAAAGATGGGCTCGATAAAGGACAGAAATGGTCTGGACCTAACAGAAGCAGAAGATATTAAGAAGAGGTGGCAAGAATACGCAGAAGAACTGTACAAAAAAGATCTTCACAATCCGGATAATCATGACGATGTGATCACTAATCTAGAGCTAGACATCGTGGAATGTGAACTCAAGTGGGCCTTATAAAGCATCACTACGAACAAAGCTAGTGGAGGTGATGGAATTCCAGTGGAGCTATTTCAAATCCTGAAAGATGATGCTGTGAAAGTGCTACACTCAATATGCCAGCAAATTTGGAAAACTCAGCAGTGGCCACAGGACTGGAAAAGGTCAGTTTTCATTCCAATCCCAAAGAAAGGCAATGCCAAAGAATGCTCAAACTACCGCACAATTGCACTCATCTCACATGCTAGTAAAGTAATGCTCAAAATTCTCCAAGCCAGGCTTCAGCAATACGTGAACCGTGAACTTCCTGATGTTCAAGCTGGTTTTAGAAAAGGCAGAGGAACCAGAGATCAAATTGCCAACATCCGCTGGATCATGGAAAAAGCAAGAGAGTTCCAGAAAAACATCTATTTCTGCTTTATTGACTATGCCAAAGCCTTTGACTGTGTGGATCACAATAAACTGTGGAAAATTCTGAAAGAGATGGGAATACCAGACCACCTGACCTGCCTCTTGAGAAATCTGTATGCAGGTCAGGAAGCAACAGTTAGAACTGGACATGGAACAACAGACTGGTTCCAAATAGGAAAAGGAGTACGTCAAGGCTGTATATTGTCACCCTGCTTATTTAACTTCTATGCAGAGTACATCATGAGAAACGCTGGACTGGAAGAAACACAAGCTGGAATCAAGATTGCCGGGAGAAATATCAATAACCTCAGATATGCAGATGACACCACCCTTATGGCAGAAAGTGAAGAGGAACTAAAAAGCCTCTTGATGAAAGTGAAAGAGGAGAGTGAAAAAGTTGGCTTAAAGCTCAACATTCAGAAAACGAAGATCATGGCATCTGGTCCCATCACTTCATGGGAAATAGATGGGGAAACAGTGGAAACAGTGTCAGACTTTATTTTTTGGGGCTCCAAAATCACTGCAGATGGTGACTGCAGCCATGAAATTAAAAGACGCTTACTCCTTGGAAGAAAAGTTATGACCAACCTAGATAGCATATTCAAAAGCAGAGACATTACTTTGCCGACTAAGGTCCGTCTAGTCAAGGCTATGGTTTTTCCTGTGGTCATGTATGGATGTGAGAGTTGGACTGTGAAGAAGGCTGAGCGCCGAAGAATTGATGCTTTTGAACTGTGGTGTTGGAGAAGACTCTTGAGAGTCCCTTGGACTGCAAGGAGATCCAACCAGTCCATTCTGAAGGAGATCAGCCCTGGGATTTCTTTGGAAGGAATGATGCTAAAGCTGAAACTCCAGTACTTTGGCCACCTCATGTGAAGAGTTGACTCATTGGAAAAGACTCTGATGCTGGGAGGGATTGGGGGCAGGAGGAGAAGGGGACGACCAAGGATGAGATGGCTGGATGGCATCACTGACTCAATGGATGTGAGTCTGAGTGAACTCCGGGAGATGCTGATGGACAGGGAGGCCTGGCATGCTGCGATTCATGGGGTCACAAAGAGTCGGACACGACTGAGCGACTGAAGTGAACTGAAGCCCCACTGTCCATAGCATTTCCCAAACAAGAATATTGAAATGGGTTGCCATTTTCTTCTCCAGGGGATCTTCCGAACCCAGAGATTGAACCTGGGTTTTCTGCATTGCAGACAGATTCTTTGCCATCTGAGCCCCCAGGGAAGTCAGTTTCATAGTGTAAATGAAAGTAACACAGACACACCGGCAATTATGGTCCTGTTTTTTCTTAAATGAACAATATCCTTCTATCTTTCAACTGTTCAACAATTACTCAATGAATCTTTTCACTATAGACAGCCAACACAAATAAATCAGACATAACTGATTTCTCATGAATTAATAAGTATGTAATGACCCTTTACTGCTTGCTAATGTGAATTCTGCAGACAATTGATTCCATCCTCTTTTCCCCTTGTGTCTGGAAGCAGCTGAAAACAGTAGCCAAAAGAAAATTGTAGGCATGGAAGCCTTGCTTGGTGCATAGTTATTTTGGAGACCACCAGAGAAATAATTTGTTCTGTGGTGTGTTCCTTGCTACTGTTTGCCAGTCCTATCACACATGTTGCTTCTAGCATATAGTGAAGTCGCTCAGTCGTGTCCAACTCTTTGCGACCCCACGGACTATAGCCCACCAGGCTCCTCCATCCAGGGGATTCTCTAGGCAAGAATACTGGAGTGGGTTGCCATTTCCTTCTCCAGGGAATCTTCCCAACCCAGGGATCGAAACCAGGTCTCCCGAATTGCAGGCAGACGCTTTAACCTCTGAGACACCTCCGATATTTAAAATCTTGAAATCAGTTGTTCCTGGTTCTGGAATCTTTGAGTGTTCATTTGTCAGTCTTTCCTTTTTGACACGTGAGTGTTTCTTCTATGTAATCACTATTTCAGACACAAGCAAGTGGATTTGCAGTATTAGGACAAATTCATAAGATCAAAACTGACTGGAAACATACTGAAATGTCTGATCTTGTTCCAGAAACTAACTGTTGAAATTCAATACCATGTATTTTACTAGCATGTATTTGATATACATTAATGGAAAAGGTTTGAAACAAAAAATTTTAATGCTAATTTATAAGGTGTTATTTCCAGACACTGCTAACAGGATCCTTTTTAAATGATTCTAAATTCCTACTATGAACACTACCAAAAATAATAGTAGCATCCCTTATAACACTTTTGAATTTATAAAGCACTTTTGTGTGAGATTTAAAAGCCCTGTGAGACGGATAGTATATATATTTTTTCAATTAGTAGATGAGGGAATTGAGACCAGGAAGGGTAAAATAACTGGCTTATAGTTAGCAAGAGACAGAAATGTAATTAGAATCCAGGCTCTATAGCAAGAAAATTCAAAAAGCTATATAAGTAAGAGAACCAAATTTAATCTAGAATAGAAGAGTGAAATAGCAACAATAATAATGTTGACATTTTTCTCATAACTGGGCAAGACTAAAATAGAACATTGGTAACATTTTGAGGTAGCAATTGGGAAGAGATGAGGTTCATTTGGAAATATGAGTAGAGATTTTCTATCTAAAAAAAGCACTAAGACTCATCTATGGACCTCTTGGTCCTCTCAGTTTGCATCAGTTGCAAAGGAGCCAGCGACCTGAAAAGTTACCAATAAGCATCTCTTAGTGGGACAGAAGGAGGCTGACATTTTTGTTTGACTGTCTTGAGCTTTTGTCATGGTAACCCCTGAAACACATGTAGTTCCTTAAAACTGACCAAGCATTGCCTTACGCACAAGTGTTTTCAGTTCCCACCCCAACCTTTCAGACAGACCTGAACAGATACCATCTTCCTCATTTATTCCAGAGGACTCTAAATCACAAAAATACCATTGTTCTCATCCGTGCACTGAGTTAGAAAATCACAGGTGGTGGGATTTGAATTTGTGATTGCCAATGCCCTGTTTAAAGCTGATCCATCTATAACAAGCAGGCTTATTAACCACTGTATCAGGCAGGATCCCATTAGCAGACAGTTTGCCCAAGGCTGCTTGAGCAGAAACAGTTTCACATAAAAATGAAGTAGGCAAACAATGACATTAGCCAAAATAAAACATCAACTGAATCTATCTTGCCAAGAGATGCTTATTGGTAACTTTACAGGTAACTGGCCCCTTTGCACCTATGGAAACTGAGAGGACCAAAAGATCCATATTTGAATCTCAGTTCTTTTCTTCCATAGAAAATCTCCACTCATATTTCCAAATGTACCTTTTCTCCTAGATACTCTTCATTCACCTACATAATTGAAAAGCCAGAAAAAGAACACTCAAGTATCACAAAGGTAGCAACTGCAGAATGCAGGTACCACCCCTAGGACTGGGAGAATAAAGGTTGGAACTGTGAAATAAAATTATTAAACTTCTAGAATCTTGGTAAGGAGCCCTACAGAATGGACGCAGATCTCTGCAGAAAGGTCACTGTCCACCAGGTACTCTCATCCCTGGTAGGTAAATGAGGATGGTTCTAGCAATCATTGGAAAAGTGCAAATTGGACTCACCTGCTGGCACAGGAAAACCTTGTCACTACTGAAATTAAGCATTGCTAGGGCCACCCTCATAGGAACTAGAAGCATACAAGTAGAAGCATTCTCTTTTTTCTTCTCCAGGCTTATCATCTCTCTCTAGAGTTCTCTGTTAGCAGAGTATTACAGAGAGCCAGCTGGCAAAATAGAAATATGGTTGGAATGGCCCCAGCCCCGGAATCACCCAGAAGAATATAAAAGTGTGAGTTGAGGGCTAAGAGACAGTAGCTAAAATCTGACACTATCCATACCTTTGGATCTCAGCCACCATACATGCCCTCTACATTATTTGAACTTCCACACAACAATAAAAGGGCTTTCCTGATGGCTTAGCAGGTAAAGAATCTACCTGCATGGCAGGAGACCTGGGTTTGATCCCTGGATCAGGAAGACCCCCTGGAGAATGGAATGGCAACCCACTCCAGTATTCTTGCCTGGAGAATTCCATGGGCAGAGGAGCCTGGCAGGCTACAGTCCATGGGGTCACCAAGGGTCAGACATGACTGAGCAACTAACACTTTCACTTTTCACACACAACAATAAAACAGGTCTTGTTTCAGTCTGCCAAGATACAACTGTCTTCCTACAAACCAAGACACTCTCATCCTCTTCCCCAAGTGAGGAGACAGAAAGTCCTGAGAGTCTTTGCAGTCATTTCTACGATATGTCAATCACCCTTTCATTTCGGTCAAGGTCTCTTCTGCATATACTGTTGCCTAATCGCTATCTTGTAAAGTTAACCTCCAATAACCTCATATGAAATAATATGAAGTAGGGGAGAGACAGAGGATGAAAGTAAAATACACATGGAACAAGTGAAAAAGAAAGTACCCATATTTTCTATGACCGGTACCGGTCATGATGTCATAATGGATATTTGCAAACGTGACTGGGATATACCCTTTGATCAACACCATTCTGATTGTTGGTCCACTTTCCCAGGTTAGCACCGTTGGAGAAAGAACATTTTCAATGGCTGCCAGAGGCTGATATCACTTACATCTGTGGTTTAGAAGTTTTGTGGTTAATTTTATATTTAGATATTTATTCTCTGTAATTTGCAGAAAAGCATTGAGCCTAATTCTCTGGTTTCCAGCTCAAATCCCAGATCCCTGTAATTCTGCAGACAGAGAGAGTCTGGAAACAAGACACACAGGCAATTATAGGGTCTTATTAGAGACAGGGCATAAGTGAGATGGAGATGTCTGTAGAAGCTTCTCTTCCCTCTGGACTTTAGAGGAGAAGCTCTAGATTCAGAATCTTCACTTCTATCCAGTGTTGGCTGCCAGAGACCAAAGGCCCCTCCCAGAGCCTCGCTGTTACCCACACTCTGCCTTCTGGCAGCCAGCCAGTTGCTGAATAGAGAAGTAGGGGAGCAACTGTGGCAACTTGGGCAACTGTGGAAGGACCATGCCCTGCATTTGAGAAAAATACCAAAAGGAAGTTATCAGTGGGATGCATCCTCTGCTGCCACCTTCCTTACTCACTCTCCATATCTCACACTCTTTACTGGGTTATTGCAATAGATTTATGTAACTACTGGCAAATAGTAGACACTGATTGAACTTTTGTTGAACAGGTAGATAAATGGATGGATAAATCATTGTAATATATCTCCTTGCCTGCAATCTCTATCCTTTCTAATCCATCCTTTGTGATATCAGAGAAACTATCTTAAATACATATCATATCATACTTCATCTGCCTATGCACTCCACTCTATAAACAGAAGCCTTCGGTGACTCCCCTTATTTCCAGAAAGGTAAACTAAACTTCCTAGCACAAAACTGAAGTGTGACCCTTGCAACTCCACCCACTACATGCCTTCACTCACCTTAAGCTCCAGCCATGCCAGTTACTAACAAATTTACCTTGGGAAGTTATTAAATTTCATGAGCCTCCTTTTTCCAATGCTTCATATATAGGACCAAAAATATCAGCTATACCTTTTCTCTTGCCCCTCTGCCTCCTCCATGCTTAACCACTATTGTACTTTCATGACCTTTATGCTTTAGAAATAGTCATTTCTTTTTGGGGAGGGAGGGGATAATCCCTTATAGTACTTTCCATATGTATTTATCTATGATTAATTCTGCCTTACTTTATTGTGGCTTGCTTGCTTAGATGCTCAGTGTCACTGTTTGTGACACTTTGAACTGTAGCCTGCCTGGCTCCTCTGTCCAAGGGATTTTTCAGTCAAGAATACTAAAGCAGGTAGCCAACTCCTTCTCCAGGGTATCTTCCAGAGCCAGGGATCAAACCCAGGTCTCCTGTATCTCGCGCACTGCAGGAGGATTCTTGACCCGCTGAGCCATCGGGGAGGGCCTTGCTTTATTGTTATCCGTTGCCAATTCTTATTGCCTTTACTAGACCGTGAGCTCCTTGTGTGTGTGTTAGTCACTCAGTCCTGTTTGACTCTTTGTGAACCCATGGACTGTAACACGCCAGGTTCCTCTGTCCATGGAATTCTCTTGGCAAGAATACTGGAGTGGGTTGCCATGCTCTTCTCCAGGAGATCTTTCAAACCCAGGGATCGGACTTGGGTCTCCTACATCGCAGGCAGATTCTTTACCATCTGAGCCACCAGGGAAGTCAAGCTCCTTGAGGGTAGGGACTGTTTTTAACCATTATATTCTCTACAGCACTTGGTCTTGTGCTTGAATATAACAGATTTCTTCCAGTATCTCCTTGAATGGATTGGCTATGAAAGGCATGGTCAGACTCTTAGCAACATGTAATCATAGGGATATTCAGAAGGCAGCATATTCTCTTCCCTCCCCACAACTCCAAATTCTTTCACCCCAAATTGCTTAATTTAAAAAAAAATTATACCATCATAGAATGATTCTTTAGTTTAAATCCTTGTCTTCTGAGAAGTAAAATAGACATGTTGGTTAATCAATTCCTCTTGAAGGGTGGCCACACTCCTCTTTCTGGGCTCATACTTCTAAGTAAGAATATGTGTATCTGGCCCTTTCTAGGAAGTAGATTTCCATGGAGATGAGAGCTCCGTGCTACTGAGACACAGAGATGGGAGGCCATAACACCAAGATAAACTCCAACCGCTTTGTAATCTTGCCCAGACCAATCCCGCCTGGTGGTCCTCAGGAGCCTCCGAGGTGGTCCACAGATGAATTTCTTGAGGAATTAATGTTTATAACATGACTACGTCATTGTTTTTGTTTCTGGAATGGATTAATCATTTTGCTAGGATAGTAAATGAAGATCAGACAACGCCTTTCAACAAAAACAGTTCATTTTGTCTCATTAATACTTGAGAAAATGTTTGGCTGTGTAGAATATAAGTAGGTGAAATGCATCAATTGCAAGGTTTTTCCCCTGACAAAATGATACAAA
Source organism: Redunca redunca (assembly GCA_006410935.1). NCBI lineage: Eukaryota > Metazoa > Chordata > Mammalia > Artiodactyla > Bovidae > Redunca > Redunca redunca. The sequence continues at coordinate 238,054 of SJYQ01009140.1, forward strand.
AGAAGGAAAAGTGTGAGATCACTTCTATCATACCTCCTAATTTTAGTCTAGACCATCAGACTAAACCCTTGTCAGTGTTATCAGCCCCCTTGAGGACGTCCTGTTATTTTATGCCTCCAAGTCATCTTCCAGGCAGCTCATTCCACCTAAAAAGACTCTTTACCCCTCCTCTGCCCAGAAACTCTGTTTCAGTCTGCAAAATTCAAGTCAAGCACCATTTCTCCTTGGAAGCCTTTTATGACTTCTCTAGATAAGTGTTGAGATCCACTTATGTTATCTCGCTTATTTCATTTATAGCCAATATTATCGTGAATTGAAATAGTACATCGATTTGTCCTTTTAGATATTTCAGTTATTAATATTTATTATTCCTGTGTAACTTTTTCCAGTAGTCATGTACAGATGGGAGAACTGGACCATAGAAGACTGAGCGCCAAAGAATTGATGTTTTCAAACTGTGGTGCTGGAGAAGACTCTTAAGAGTCCCTCGGACTGCAAGGAGATCCAGCCAGTCCATTCTATAGGAAATCAGCCTTGAATATTCATTTTGGCCACCTGATGCAAAGAGAAAAAAGACCACTCCTCAGAAAAGACCTTGATGCTGGGAAAGATTGAGGGCAGAAAGAGAAGGGGGAGAGAGAAGATGCGATGGTTGGATGGCATCACCCATGTATCTGAGGAAACTCCGAGAAATAGTGAAGGACAGGGGAGCCTGGCATGCTGCAGTCCATGGGGTCATAAAGAGTTGGACACAACTTAGTGATTGAACAACAACATCAGTTCTTTGTCACATTGTTCCTAATTTCTGAAATGTTCTGTGTGTGTTAAGCCGCTCAGTCGTGTCCGACTCTTTGCGACTCCATGGACTGTAACCTGCCAGGTTCCAGTTCAACCACTAAATTGGACACAACTTAGTGACTGAACAACAACATCGACTCTTTGCAGCCCCATGAACTGCAGCACGCCAGGCCTCCCTGTCCATCACCAACTCCCGGAGTCCACCCAAAGGCATGTCCATTGAGTCGGTGATGCCAACCAACCATCTCATCCTCTGTCGTCCCCTTCTCCTCTTGCCCTCAATCTTTCCATATCACTAGCTTAAAATTCACTACCTTAAAACAATACATTTTTTTTTAATTTTTTCATAATTGTACGGGCAAACTGGGCTCATCAGGGGAGTTCTGCTGCTCCATGACTGTTAGTAGCTGACATGTTACAGGTAGTAGACATCTTAAAGGCTAAGCCTAGAACAGTACCACTTCCTTCCCTTTTCATTGGTGAAATCAGGTCACAAGTTTATCTCAGATTTAAAAGGAAAAAGAGTCTCTCCATGCTAGAATCATGCAACAAGTTAAAGATCCGCTTACTGGGGGAGAGTAACATTTCAGGGTTTCCATGGTGGCTCAGAAGGTAAAGAATCTGCCTGCAATGAGGGAGACATGGGTTCAGTCCCTGGGTTAGGAAGATCCCCTGGAGAAGGGAATGGCAACCCACTCCAGTATTCTTGCCTAGAGAATTTCATGGACAGAGGAACTTGGCAGGTTACAGTCCATGGAGTCGCAAAGAGTTGGACATGACTGGGCGACTTAACACACATACAACATTTCAGAAATTAAGAACAATGTGAAAAGATGTGCCAAAAGAAATTTAAAATGAAAGGTTACAGAAGGGATTCCATAACCCACATTCTGAAGTTTCAAAAAAAATTTTGACTTTAACACAGCTCAAGAAGAACCATGAGGAGGATAATGAGAAGCTACCCATTTCATCTGTTTTTTCTCTAAATGTCTAAGAAAACAAAGCTTCTTGTAGCAGGATTATTGTGAAAGCACATACTCCTTGGGCTTCCAAAATCCCCCATGTTCTGCTGTACCCCAAAAGTGGGCTTCACCTAACATCAGGACTCAGGGAACTTGATACATCTAACATGTTTAAATATATTTTTTAAAATAGTTTAATCTAGTACACTATGCTGGAGAAGGGATAGGCTACCCACTCCTGGATTCTTGGGCTTCCCTTGTGGCTCAGTTGGTAAAGAATCCGCCTGCAATGCAGGAGACCTGGGTTTGGTCCCTGGGTTGGGAAGATCCCGTGGAGAAGGGAATGGCTACTCTCTCCAGTATTCTGGCCTGAAGAAGTCCATGGACTGTATAGTCCGTGGGGTCACAAAGAGTCGGACATGACTGGGTGACTTTCACATTCACTTTCAGTACACCATTACACATGGTCCAGTAGGTCTAACAACAGAATTTCAGTTATTTGGTCTAAATATGAAATACTTTATTACATTTGCAGGAGGCACAATACTTGCAACTAAAAGAAAAAAAAAGGTTAACAATATAAGGTCAGTCATTTACTGGCTAAATCTTAAGTCAGTTTGATATTTTAACTCTTAATTTAGTACACTCATGTCTGTTGATCCTCTCAGTGATGTGTTTGTCTAAATAGACAAGAAAATATAGATCTTCCTGGACTCAAGTCTCCAACTCTTGCTGAGATGTTTAACCAGTCCTCTGAAATCTCATTTTTCCCTGCCTACTGGGCCTTCTGATCACATATGGATTTCGTGTGAGGTAATTTTGGGCATTTGCCCAGGGTCCTCATGGTGCATTCAGTGGTGTTTGCCAAGATGCCCCTGTGAGACTGAAGCATGGAGTTTATAACATACCTTTGGAAGTATATCCTAGATGTCCATCCTTACAATGTCTCTGCTTTTCCCCTTTGCGCTTTTCAAGATCATCAAGATTTGGCCTTCCAAATAATTTATCTTGTTCCCATCTATGACCCAACCAAAAAGGCTTTACTAAATTTTACCATACCTAAAATTTCAATATGTACTTAGTAGATATTCAAGAGAGGACTAATGATTGATTCTTGACTTTCTTTCTGGTGTTTTAAGGTTCTTCTTCCAAGTCTGCACTTTTGCTGCTATAAAACTTCTTAGATATAGAAGGGACGGTGGAGCCTGGTGGGCTGCCGTCTATGGGGTCCCAGAGTTGGACATGACTGAAGCGACTTAGCAGTAGCAGCAGCAACTTCTTAGATGGACTACTTCTCCTCTTTCTTCACATTAAAATCTATAGTAAAAACAACTCACTAAGCCACAGATTGAAATATAGCACCAGTTGGATTACTGAGTCCCTTCCCCCTACCAGTGTACCCAGCAATGCAGCGCTCAATTGATTGATACAACAATCAATTGATCTTTCCTAAGGGGACATTCATGAAATAACTATATTCAAGGCTTTTTGCTTTTGCTTTTGTAAATTCCATCCAAGCATAATGGCGTTCTCCTAGTAACCTGACTATATAGGAAATAGTAACAAAAATTTGAAACATTATATGAATTCAAACTAAACTACCTCACTAATCATTTGCATTGAGGTTGATTATAGTCAACATGTAGAGCAGAAAGTTCTTCCCTAACTGATTTGGAGCTGTCAGTATGGGTATAACAGAAATGTTACAGTTTCCAAAGCCACTAGTCAGAGATTTTACTTAATATTTTAGGAAGCAGTCAGTATACTACACTGTTTCACCTGTCTTGACCCTCAGACACAGAATGAAAACTGACTGGTAAACACCCCCATGAATGATTTTCATGCATGATTTTCCAACTGCAGTTACAGAAATTTTGTGCCCAGACCAATGAGGTAATTATTCCACAGTTCTTTGTGCTTCTCTGATTGATCTGGATTATCAAGTAGAATTCAGTCTGAGGCTCTTTGTTTTGAGAAAGTTATTTATTGGTCCATGTAAGTGAAAATTCCATGGTTGTGCTGAATTGAACATGACAGGATTTAGGGTCCATATTATGCTATCAAAGGGCTTCCCTGGAGGCTCAGATGATAAAGAATCTGCCTGCAATGCAGGAGACCAGGGTTCGATCCCTAGGTCAGGAAGATCCCCTGGAGAAGGGAATGACAACCCACTCCAGTATTCTTGCCTGGAGAATTCCATGGGCAGAGGAGCCTGGTGGGCTACAGTCCATGGGATCGCAAAGAGTTGGACATGACTGAGCAACTAACATACATTTATGCTATCAAGGGTCCCTTGTTCCTATTTCTGGGCTCAGCTTTTCATCCATCCTGATAAAGTCAATGCAGATGTAGGGTGGCAACATCTCTAGGCCCTACATCCTCTCAAGCTTAAGACTCAGCAGAAAATCTCAAAGGAAAATCCCAGAATTGAATGACATTCATCCTGATAGGCATGATGTGTTGTACCCATAACAAAGCAATGTTTCTAGCCAGTGGAATGGAATGTGCTGATTGGTTCAGGCTATGTTTGCACAGGCTTCAAGACAAGTCCAGGAAGCAACCTAGATGTCCATTAGCAGACAAATGGATAAGAAAGCTGTGGTACATATACACAATGGAATATTGCTCAGCCATTAAAAATACATTTGAATCAGTTCTGATGAGGTGGATGAAACTGGAACCTATTATACAGAGTGAAGTAAGCCAGAAAGAAAAACACCAATACAGTATACTAACCCATATATANGAATCAGTTCTGATGAGGTGGATGAAACTGGAACCTATTATACAAAGTGAAGTAAGCCAGAAAGAAAAACACCAATACAGTATACTAACCCATATATATGGAATTTAGAAAGATGGTAACAATAACCGTGTATGCAAGACAGCAAAAGAGACACAGATGTATATTACAGTCTTTTGGACTCTGTGGGAGAGGGCGAGGGTGGGATGATTTGGGAGAAGGGCATTGAAACATGTATATTATCATATGTGAAATGGATTGCCAGTCCAGGTTCGATGCATGATACAGGATGCTCGGGGCCGGTGCACTGGGATGACCCAGAGGAATGGGATAGGGAGGGAGGTGGGAGGGGGGTTCAGGATGGGAACACATGTACATCCATGGCGGATTCATGTCAACGTATGGCAAAACCAATACAATATTGTAAAGTAATTAGCCTCCAAAATAATTAATTAATTAATTAATTATTTTAAAAAAGAAAAGACAAGTCCATGGNAAAATAAATGTTTAAAAAAATAAAGCCATTGTGAATGAAAAAAAAAGAAAATGCATGGGTAGAGAAAAAAATCAGGGCAAGTACCAGAAGTAGGATGAATGGCATCTCAATTGACAGAAAGTTTCTGCCCTCATGGAGTACACATTCTAAAAAGGAAAAGAGACAATAAACAAAACACTTTTAAAAAGACAAATGCCAAACAGTGCTAAGTACTCTGAAGAAAATAAACAGTGTAATAAATAAGGTAAGATAGTCAGAAGAAAGCTTATCCCTGGAGGTAACGACTCCATATACAATTATATTCCCACAAGTGTGGCTTTGATTTATGTAATTCTTTAGTAAGTATGGATAATTTCTTAGGTTATTTAGCCCAAGTGTTTCTTAAGCACTGTTCAGTTTACTGGAGACATTTCATACAGATTTTCAACAGATGCTGGCAAATCTAAATATTTGTTCAGTTCTTGAGATTGTTTGCTGAGGACAGTACTTTGTATTTTTAGATAACTGCGTTTGATTGCATGTGACCTTAATTTGTTGCAACCAATTGTTTGGTGATCTCAAATTTGTCTGAGATCAGTACAGTGAGAACTTTTTTGTTGTCTTTTCCATTTTAATCCTTTCCTTCATCTGAAAATTACCATTGTCTAAAGAACTACAAAAAGGGCCACAGTAAAACAAGACACACATGGGGATCATTTTTAAAAAAAAGAAACTAATTTGGACCACTGATTTAATTATCCCATCAAATAAGTGTTCCCCCTGAGCTGAAGGCAGCGTCTTTCCAAACCCCATCTTCGGGCATAGGGGCACAGCTGCATCTTGGTAGAAGACAGGCACTTCAGTGTCAGGAGACAGCTGAGTTTTCACAGGTCCCCCAGGAACCATATGGAAAACAGCTCACAGTGTTTACACCTCAGTTCCAGAGAAAAGCCCTGTGCAGTTATGACTGTCTGACAGCTGTAGAGACTGAGGCACGAACCAGTAAGTGGCTTCCTTCGGGGACAACTGAGACACCAAAGGACTGAAAATAAATGACCTCTGCTGATGTCTGGACTGGGTGAGCCTGTTGCCCAGTTAGCAATCTAGGCAGCCCACAGCAAGTTCCTGGGACAATGCAAGTTCTTGATTTAGGTGTTTTGTTTTGTTTTTCCCCTATGGCAACATACTCCCCCAAAGTTAGTTTATAACAACACTTCTTGTCTCACCATTTTGTGGGTTCAAGGTCCGGAAACATCAAGGCTCAACTGGAGCCCTGGGCTTAAGAGCTCCAGAGCTGAAAAGAAGGTGCCAGCAGCCTTCCTTTCGAAATGCTGTGGGGAAGAGGCCACGTCCAGGGTCACTCAGGTTGTTGGCCAAAGTCAGTGCCTTGTGATTCTAAGACTGAATCCCTGTTTGTTTACTGGCTGTGAGATGAGGGCCCTCCCCAGTTTCTAGAAGCCATCTGCCTTCCCTGGATCATGACCTCCTTCATCTTCAAAGCCAGTAGATGTGGGTGTGGTCCCTCTCTCATGCTCCGAATCTCTCCCAAGTCTTCTGCCATGTTTCTCCCTCTCGCTGCCTTCTTCCACCTTTAACGGTCCATTTGATTATATAAGCTCCGCTCGAAGGAGAATCTGCAACAATCTCCTTACAGCCGATCAGCCAACTTCCTTCCATCTACTAAGTCTCTTTCGCCACATAATACTAATAAATTGACAAGTTCGGGGGGTTACATTGAGGACATCTTTTGGGGGCCATTATAGTACAAGCTGGGCTTTCCAGATGGTGCTAGTGGTAAAAGAACCTGCCTGCCAATGCAGCAGACTAAAGGGATGTGGGTTCAATCCCTGGGTTGGAAAGATCCCGTTGAGGAGGGCATGGCAACCCACTCCAGTATTGTTGCCTGGAGAATCCCATGGACAGAGGAGCCTGTCAGGCTACAGTCAACAGGGTCACAAAGAGGTGGACATGACTACAGCAATTTGCACGCACACACGCATTATATAAGCCACAATACTCAATTAACAATTTTTAATAAATGAGGGATTCACCTAAGAGCAAACACTAACAGTATTGTCTCTGCCATGCAGCAATACACATGAGAACAGAATCTGATGGATGAGGGCTCATGTGAATATAGGAAGAAGGAAACAGTATTGCACGCCCATTCCATGCTAGGTCTAGAGCCAGGTGCCTTCCCATGAAGGTCATCTTGAAACACAAAGCTTTGGGAAGCAGGCACATTGTCTCCATGCTCTAATGAGGACACGTCTGTGTGTGTGTGTGTGTGTGTGTGTGTGTGTGTGTGTGTGTGTGTGTTAGTCGCTCAGTCGTGTCCGACTATTTTTGACCCCATGGACTGTAGCCCGCCAGGCTCCTCTGTCCATGGGGTTCTCCAGTCAAGAATACTGGAGTGGGTTGCCATTTCCTTCTCCAGTGGTGACTTCCAAATTAGTTTAATGACTTGTCTAGCAGCAAAGCCCTCTGAATCAAAATCCACCTGGTTTTCCTTCCATGCAGCATGCCTTTTTGCTTAGAACTATGTGAGTTATACCCCTATGAAGTCCTAATTGTGTACACAGACTCTGAAGCAAGACTACACGGGCTCATATCCAGGTCCGAACTTATTAGTCGTGTGACTAGATGTTTAATATCTGTCTGCCTCGGTTTTCTTATCTGTTAAAAATGAAGGTAGCTATTGTGTCAAGTTCATTAAGTTTGATTAAATGAATTAATGTAAGCAAAGCCCTCAAAACAGTGCCTCACATTGCTTTTATTATTAATATTATGTGTTTGAGCAATTGGATTTCAACCATGCTTGTTACCTTTCGAGGTTTTTTGGGTTGTTTGTTTGTTTGTTTAAGTGGATCACTTTGAAGGCTTTATTGAATACAGTATTGTTTCTGTTTTACGTGTTTTTTTAGCCTCAAGGCATATGGGATCTTATTTCCCTGACCAGGGATCAGACCTGCAACCCTTTCACTGGAAGCATGGAATCTTAACCACTGGACCACCAGGGAATTCCCTCAACTTGTATGTTTAAAGAATATCTTATCTCGGTAACACTTCACATGGGTCAGAAAGGCCATAATTTAAACGTCTACAAATAACAAATGCTGGAGAAGGTGTAAAGAAAAGGGAACTCTCCTACACTGTTGGTGGGAATGGAAATTGATGCAGCCAAACTAAAAACAGAGTTGCCGTCTGATCCTGCAATCCCACTCCTGGGAATATATATGAAGAACACTCTTAACTCAAAACACCTTGACAGATGAATAAATAAAGAAGCTGTGGTACATATATACAAGGGAATGCTGCTGCTAAGTTGCTTCAGTCGTGTCTGACTCTGCAACCCCATAGACTGCAGCCCACCAGGCTCCCCCGTCCCTGGGATTCTCCAAGCAAGAACACTGGAGTGGGTTGCTATTTCCATCTCCAATGCATGAAAGTGAAAAGTGAAAGTGAAGTTGCTCAGTCGTGTCTGACTCTTTGTGATCCCATGGACTGCAGCCTACCAGGCTCCTCCGTCCATGGGATTTTCCAGACAAGAGTACTGGAGTGGGGTGCCATTGCCTTCTCCGACAAGGGAATGCTACCCAGTCATAAAAGAGAATGAAATAATGCCATTTGCAGCAACATGGATGGACCTAGAGACTGTCATACGAAGTGAAGTAAGTCAGACAGACAAATACCATATGATATCGCTTATATGTGAAATCTAAAGTATGACATGAAAGAGCAAGCAGTGAAAGTGTTAGTTGCTCAGTCATGTCCAACTCTTTGTGACCTCAAGGACTGTCTCCTCTGTCCATGGGATTCCCTAGGCAAGAATATTGGAATGGTTAGCCATTCCCTTCTCTTGGAGATCTTTCCTAACCTGAGATCAAACCCTGGTCTCTTGCATTGTAGGCAGATTCTTCACCGTCTGAGCCACCAGGAAAGTATGACATAAATGAATTTAAATAAACAAGAAACAGACTCACAGACATAGAGAGCTGACATGTTCTTGCCAGGAAGGATGAGGAGTAGAGGAGGGATGGATTGGGAGTTTGAGATTAGGAGATGCAGGCTATTATACATAGAATTGATAAACAACAAGGTACTATGGTATAGCACAGGGAACTGTACCCAATACTCCGTGATAAGCCATAATGGAAAATAATATGAAAAAGAACATATATATATATACACATATATATTTATATATATGGCTGAATCACTTTGCTGTGCAGTAGAAATTAACACACCATTGTATCAACTGTACTTCAATAAAATAAATTTTAAAAGATACATATATATCTTAACTCTAAATGGGTTTAACATCTCTGAACATATTTGCATTTGTGCTGACACTTTCATTCTTATTCTTCCCCCTTAAGCTGTTTGGAATAAAAGAGGAAAGTGATAACTGGTAAGATAATATTTTGAAATGATGGTTTAAATGATGAGAACATGTGTGTGTTTGTTGAGGGGCTGGTTGGGGAGAATAACACTTCTACCATCCACCAGAACATCTCTTGGGTCTTGGCAGGGTGAGATACAGAGCGGACAGAAGTCAGTGGAACCTAGATAAGGCTCCACAAGGAGATGGGAGGACCACAGACTTAGGTGGGGTGTTGGTGTCCAGATACTAGCCAGCTCCCATCCCCTAGCACATCTTTCACAGACACTCGGGCTGCACAGGGTCCACTAGAGCAGAGTGCATGGCGTGTGTTCAGGAGCAGCAGAGAGGTGCCCCGAGATGACCTCCTTATAACAGCAGGAGACAGTTCCCCAGGGATTATGAAATGAAGCATCTTCATCCATTACATAGTCTTGGATCCTCATGGCCCAATTTCTTTCCTCTTGTTCCCTCTCTTTCTGTTCTTATGACCCCTATCCTTCTTTTTGGCACCCAGATTCCAAGACCAGGAAAGATCACTGTCAAGCTTATTTGGCCCAGGTGCGCTGCCTGGCACTGTCTCAAGCTCACTCCTGTTCTTCATCACTTCACAAGTGGCACCAGACACAAATTCTTTCTTGTCCTCAGGCATCAGGGAGGAAGAAATCACCAATCTGATCCAAATGCCACGTAATCACCTTCAACCCAAAGCAGAAACACAANTGGCGTGTGTTCAGGAGCAGCAGAGAGGTACCCCGAGATGACCTCCTTATAACAGCAGGAGACAGTTCCCCAGGGATTATGAAATGAAGCATCTTCATCCATTACATAGTCTTGGATCCTCATGGCCCAATTTCTTTCCTCTCGTTCCCTCTCTTTCTGTTCTCATGACCCCTATCCTTCTTTTTGGCACCCAGATTCCAAGAGCAGGAAAGATCACTGTCAAGCTTATTTGGCCCAGGTGCGCTGCCTGGCACTGTCTCAAGCTCACTCCTGTTCTTCATCACTTCACAAGTGGCACCAGACACAAATTCTTTCTTGTCCTCAGGCATCAGGGAGGAAGAAATCACCAATCTGATCCAAATGCCACGTAATCACCTTCAACCCAAAGCAGAAACACAAGTCCCAGGGGAAATACATCCTTGATTGCTCTAACCTAATGAACACCAGAATTGAATCCACATGGAGACACTGAGTGAGATTTTCCCATTGAGAATGTGCTCACTCACAATGAGTGAGATTTTGCTCTATCGAAGGAACATTAAGACAGCATTTAAAAAAAGAGATTCACAAGAAAAGGGCAATATTTCCCTGTTGTCAGTGGTGCCTGAACACTCATTTGATCATTCCGTTCTGTGATCTGTTCAGAGCAACTGTTGGATCACAGAGCTGTCCGGCCCACAAGTCTCTCCAGTGAATTCTTCTCCCATATTGGGCTGATTGCCAAGAAAAACAGACTGAACTCTAAGTCCGAAAAGTTTCCCTGTACTGAAGTCTGAAAAGTTCGACTCTAGTCTATTATCCTAAACTAACTGATAAAACAGTCCTTTGATGCTATCCTTTGAACAAGTTGTGTAAGCGAAGACTTAGTTGTGGAAGAAAAAAAGTGGCTTCTGAAGGAAGTTTTGGAGCTTGCAGCTATTCCAATCCTTAATTTCAAACACAGTGCAAACACTTCACACCTTAGGGTTGCAATAACAAGACCTACAAAACTTCAAAAGCACAGGCGGATATTTCTGAGTTCGTTCCTTCATCTCACACAAAAACCTAAACGGCCATATGTTACCTTATTTTTTGTGAGAGCTATGATTTACATTCATACATTCCATTTTCCCCTGAATCTGGAAATAATTTCCCCTGAATATGAATGTGAAGACACAAAAGGAAGGGCAGGGTGGGAAATGCTGTGTTCACACGGCACTGTGTTTACAACCCTGTCACTCCGGATACACTTCTATCAGAGGGTGTGTCTCTTTATATTGCAATTATTTACTCGAATCTGTTGATCTGTCTGATGCTTCCATTAGCCTGGAGTAGAGATGGATTACCAACCAGGAAAATGTGCAAGGCAACGGAGAGGCAGTGACCACAGCAACAAAAAGAAAACAGTAGAAATGTTTTGATAATCGATGCTTATTTTAACAACATCATTGAAGTTATCATCTCGGGGGTGGGGCTGGGAGTGGGGGAATACTTTGTTGAACTTCCTTTCACTTTTTTTACAGTTTTGTGTTGTTTGGATTTGAATTGTATTCTGGGATGAACTGGGAGACTGGGACTGAAAATATATATATGGTTGATAGCTTATATAAAACAGATAACTAATGAGAACATGCTATGTAGGACAGGAAACTCTACTCAGTGCTCTGTGGTGACCTAAATGGGAAGGAAATCTCAAAAAGAGAGGATCTATGTAAACATATAGCTGATTAACTTTGCCATACAGCAGAAACTAACATAGTGTGAAGCAACTATGCTCCAACAGAAAATAAACTTAAAAAGTGAACTGTATTCTGGGTGCGGTGGGGCCACCAAAGGATTCATCTGTACTCTCTAAGAATTCCTGGAAGAGAGAAAACCAGTGGAAATTCATCTTGGGTAAACGCAGTCAAGGATGGATCCCAAGCCAGAGCAGAGCCTGACACCTAGCAAGAGGTCAATCATATTATTTAACAAGCGAAGGCATGGAACCTGGTGTTGCTAATTTTCAGGGCATACTCAACTCCTGGGGAAGACTTTTGTCAGTGTTTGCTGACCTATGATCATGTAGCAAAGCTCAGGTTTCCTCCTAGAAAATGAATGGAGCAAACAACTGAAAAATGGAAATATTTTAGATAAATGTATCTCTCTCACACACACATACACACACACTCTCAACAACATAACCAGATCTTCCAAAATCATGTGACCAGTTCAGTTCAGTTCAGTTGCTCAGTCATGTCAGACTCTGTGCGACCCCATGGACTGTAGCACACCAGGTCTCCCTGTCCATCACCAGCTCCCGGAGTTTACTCAAACTCATGTTCATCGAGTCAGTGATGCCATCCAACCATCTCATCCTCTGTCAGCCCCTTCTCCTTCCAACTTCAATCTTTCCCAGTACAGGGTCTTTTCAAGTGAGTCAGTTCTTCACATCAAGTGGGTAAAGTATTGGAGTTTCAGCTTCAGCATCAGTCCTTCCAATGAATATTCTGGACTTATTTCCTTTAGGATGGACTGGTTGGATCTCCTTGCAGTCCAAGGGACTCTCAAGAGTCTTCTCCAACACCACAGTTCAAAAGCATCAATTCTTCAGCACTCAGCTTTCTTTATAGTCCAACTCTTACACACATACATGACTACTGGAAAAACCATACCTTTGACTAGATGGACCTTTGTTGGCATAATGTCTCTGCTTTTTAATATGCTGTCTAGGTTGGTCATAACTTTTCTTCCAAGGAGCAAGTGTCTTTTAATTTCATGGCTGCCATCCCCATCTGCAGTGATTTTGGAGCCCAAAAAAATAAAGTCTGACACTGTTTCCACTGTTTCCCCATCTATTTGCCATGAAGTGATGGGACCAGATGCCATGATCTTCGTTTTCTGAATGTTGAGCTTTAAGCCAACTTTTTCACTCTCCTCTTTCACTTTCATTAAGAGGTTCTTTAGTTCTTTGCTTTCTGCCATAAGGGTGGTGTTATCTGTGTGCCTGAGGTTATTGGTATTTCTCCTGGCAATCTTGATTCCAGCTTGTGCTTCATCCAGCCCTGCTGCTATTTTAACACCAGTAGGATATTTCTCCTCCATATACTGCTTATATTAGTCATCTCTGGGGACTTGGCCAGATTGAAGAATGAGAGCTGTAGGCTTGGATAGCTGATGGTGCCTCCAGGTTGAACTAACTCTGTTCCTTGAGATGGTACATGAATTGGGATGAGGGTTAGAGAGGAATTCAGTGGTGGCATATGGCTAAGTACAGAGAAGGTCCTGACCAAAGAGTGACAAGCAGCTGGTAGAAACACCAGCAAACAGCTGTCACTGGACAGGTCCAGAAAGAGACGATGGACTTTGCTGATGGGCCAAGCTGCTTGGAAATGAGGACCTGGATGCAGGCCATTTTGAGACCCTCAGGAAAATAGTAGAGTCTCTTGTAATATAGAGTAAGCCTTGGTCACAGCTCAGGCTCAAGGGAGCAGGAAGAGGATGGAATAGAGGTGGCATGGGAAGTAGGCAAGATCCTGCTGGGCTTCTGTCAGCAAGGCTCTGGAAGTACAGCTAGGTTAACACAGCTGGAATTTAGGCACAAGAGAATTCATAGCCATTTATCAAAACTAGAGTCTAAGATGGAAACTGGGCCATGAACAGGAAAAAAGACAAATCGGAAGCAAAATGATGCTGATGTACATCTTAAGACCCTTAAATCTCCCCCACTGTTAAAGTACAGCCTGGGATGGGCTCCACCAGAAGCAGAGGTCTGGGGGCCTCAGCATAACTTCATTCATTCACTCATTCACTTGAAAACATCCTGTGACTACCAACTCTCTGCCAGGCACTGTTTCAGGCACAGAGAGCAAGTGAAGATTATGACAACATAGCGCAACAAAGGAAGAGAAAAGAAGACATCTTTGCAAGGTCTGGGCGTGTTGCCAGGGTGCCCAGGGTGCAGGGAGGCACCCAAAGGAGGAGCTGAGAGATGTGGAAGGAAAGAAGAGGGGCAGGTCCAAACAACATCTCAGAGTTACACTATGCTGCCTCCGTAAGCTAGGTTTCTCTTTTCACAGGACAGTCAGTAATTTGATCTTTAACGACAACTTGCAGCACATTGTTCTCTCACTAATTACATGGTTAAATTCATATCAAAGTCTAATGAGCATCACTAGGGTTAAACCAACACAGCCAAAACAGAAGCTGGGCTTTTGATCCCCAAACTGTTTCTCCCCATTCATGTTCCACCTCCCCATCTCTGTAATTTTACCCATCATCTTCTGTTTGGGCAAACTCAAAACCTAGGAGTCATCCTTGACCTCTTTTTTCTCATCACTTCTGCTTCCAATAACCAACTGATCAGCAGATTCTATTCAAAGGCCAATTCCAAAAATATATCCTGAATCCACTTTCTTCCCTCCATCTCTACAGCCATTCCCCAGCAAATAACACTAATATCTCTTACCTATACTGCTATAATAGCCTCCTAACTGGTTTTCCTGCTTTTGTCTGTGATTCTCCCTAAATCCACTCTCTTGCCAGAGTGATCATCTCATTACCTGCCCAGAGATAACCAGTGGTGATCTGTGTCACTCTGAGACCTTGTTTAGCCATACTTGTTGTTATGTTCTGTCCCCAATTCCCATAAAAAACACTGACCTAACTGAAATCTTCTCACAGCTATTAAGTTCAGTGACCAAAATGAAGTCAGTTTAACTTCAGGTGTCGTCACTGGCTTAATCTTGCAAATCTCCATCTATTGGGGGATTCCCAGGTGGCACAGTAGTAAAGAATCTGCCTGCCAATACAGGAGACAAAGGAGATGCGAGTTCAGTTCCTGGGTCAGGAAGATACCCTGGAGAAGGAAATAGAAACCCACTCCAGTATTCTTGCCTGGGAAATCCCACAGACAGAGCAGCCTGGCAGATTACAGTACATAGGGTTGCAAAGAGTCGGACACGATTAATCAACTCAGCATGCACGCAACTCTAGCACACCATCTGTTAGAGTTACTGTGGGGAGTTAAGTTTACTGAGAACTCTGGTAAGTTCCAACAGAACTTATCTGGTAGGCCTAACCATTTATTTTTTAAGAATGGGGCATCTGAAATGTCACGTTAGAGCAAAACAGAGTCCTCCAGTTTGATTTTTGCCTAACACTTATGTAGGGTTAGCTATAGCTTACAGTTTTCTGATTGGTACAAAATAGCAAATTTAACATTTCAGGCCTAGAGAAAATCCCTGAGCTGCACTTCCTCTTCCTACAACCAGGATCACAGTGCCATCAGAGAATACAAGTACTATTGAAGTCTTTGGTAAAGAATGTTTCTTCCTCTTGGTTTCTTCCTGCCTCCTAAAAAGAGAATGAACTTTGGGCTAACCAATCTAATCTTGGGTGTCCAATATAATAAGAGGCACTATTTTTAGGGTGCCAGGAATCACACTAGTTGCTTCATATCCAAAATCTCTAACTCTCACAACCTCTGGAAATGTTAGCTTCTGTTTTATGCAAGGAAACTGAGTCTAGAGGGACCACACAGTTGGGTGAAGCCAGACCCCATTCAAAGAAGAGTGTCCAGCTCCACACTCTGCTGTTTTACTTGCCAGCACACCCCTTCCAAGTTCCTTGACCAATTAGGCTAAAAGAGTGTGGGCTTACCAAACAGCTTTAGAGAATACAATAAGCCTTATAAGGGTACAGAAGTGAAACAGAAGAGAGAATAAGGAGTGAAAGGGCAGAGAGCATAATAAGGGAGAAGATTGGCACAAACCCTTATTATTGTTGGAGGTGGAGAGAGTTTATTGGATTTCTAGCAAAATCCACTTTATCTTCTCAATTTGATCAGATTGATACACCCTCTGAAGATTTATGCCATGCTGTCATTGTTTTTTCTGACCCATCTGGTGACTGTGATCATGTTCAAACATTCAATGGGAGGAAAATAAATGTGCATTCTCTCTGGAACGGCGCACGCATATGTTCTCAGCCTGACAAGTCAGATTCATCTGAAGAAGACGCACGCACAAAAATGGATCCGCTTAAACAGGAACGGACTCAAATCAGTTCCCCAGCAGCTGCTTCATTTTGAGCAAAGCCGCATGTAACACTAGATGGGATTAAATATCTCTTTTTTTTGATGAGGAGCCAGCCAAATGCTTCCTAGTTTCTAACTTTGTCCCCTTGTTGGATCTCCAAGAGGAACAAAGAGGGCCTTCCAAGAGATCTTCTGTTGAATGTATCACTCAAGAGTCTTCCTGCCAGACCTTTAGTAACTGGAGAAAAATATCTCTAGGTGAATTGTCCGAGAATAAATCATTTTAATCCATAGCACAGGGAATTCTACTCCAAGCTCTCTGGTGACCTAAACGGGAAGGAAATCTTAAAAAGAGGGGATATATGTATACATATGGCTGATTCACTTTGCTGTAGAACAGAAAACAGCCCAACACTGTAAAGCAAAAATACTCCAATAAAAATTTAAAATAGATAATAAAAATAACTTTAAGTTTTAAACAATTTTCTAATCATTTCAATTCGCAGAGAACTTGATTTCTTATTTAAGCACTCTGTGACTTCTGGGAAATCCTTTTTATTTACTTGTTTTTTTAAGTAAGGTGCTGACATTTATTATCACTTTTAATGGCATGCTAAAAATTCTCTCTCTCTCTGACTGAAGATACAAATTAGCTGAAGATAAATTCTTTTGTTTGCACAAGAGGCTTGCAAGGATATGTTGTTTTGAAAAGCCTACATTCGCCTAAGAATTTCATGTGGAATTCCTGTGTGTCACGTAAGGAACAGAGAGCTTTTAGGTCCCATTTCACAGATAAGAAACTCAGCCAGACAGGCATAAAATGACTTTATTGGATGGTAAATTCCAGGTCTCCGAGACTAAGCCAGACTATGAGCCGCCAAGTTCTTAAAAACCATGTTTCTTTCTTTAGGTATGTTTTACAACTATACTCTTTTTAAGATTAGGCTTTTGCGTAAATCCCCTTTCTGACTGGAAGTGACCTAGCATTTCATTTTATTTTTGTGTCCGAGTTGGATTTCACAAGGTA
Source organism: Redunca redunca (assembly GCA_006410935.1). Taxonomy (NCBI): domain Eukaryota; kingdom Metazoa; phylum Chordata; class Mammalia; order Artiodactyla; family Bovidae; genus Redunca; species Redunca redunca. The sequence goes on from SJYQ01009140.1 coordinate 255,158, forward strand.
AAATTCGCTTTCTACTTGTGATCTCAGATTTCGATCTGTGACATTTTCTGGAACTTCCTGAAGAAGGCTTGTGAGGGAGCAGGTGGGGCTGGGACTGAGGGGGGTCAGGGGCTGACACACTGCTGCCTTGGCGGGAGTCAGAAAGCCAGGTAAGCCCCTCAGCCTCCCCCTCACTCTCTCCTCTGCTGATTCATGTATGCTCACAGCCTTTGCACCCTCTGGATCTTGGAGGTTTTGCTTCAAGCCAACCTGCCTGAGTTTAAGATGAATCACATGGAAAGTTCTGGAAACTGACCATTCACTGAGTGAAAGAAGAAATACGAAAAACAAGGTCATCATTCCATCAAATGTCGAGTTCCTGACACACGCATGTGCGGAAGAGGCTCAGTGACCCCTTGAAATAAACTGTTTTACCTCCTCACAGTGTTTTTAGAGTGTGGCCTTTGTGACTGGCAGGGTCTGGGAATCCGCCTTTCCCAAGGTGATTCTCCTGCATTGTGATCATTCAAAAGCACCTGTTTAAAGAGGTCAGTCACCCTATTCAAGAAAATTCCATTTTGGATGAAAACTGAAGGGTGATAAAAAACAAATGGTGTGGTTTAGACATTTCTTGGCCACTGTGACAGTGTGTGTTCCAGGCTTATTGAAGTGTAATTGATATACAGTATTATGTAAGTTTAAGATGTACAACATGACGGACTTCCCTGGTGGCCCAGTGGTTAAGACTTTGCCTTCTAATGCAGGAGTTCTACCCCTGGTTGAGAAGCTAGCAGCCTACATGCTTTGCAGCCAGAACTGCAAGTGTAAAACAGAAACAATATTGTAATAAACTCAATAAAGACTTTAAAAATGGTCCATATCAAAAAAAATGTTTGGATGTACAACTTGATTCATGCATATGTTATGAAATGATTACCACAATAAGGTCAGCTAACACTTAAGCTTCTCACATGATTACCTTTGTGTGTGTGTACGTGTATATGCAGTAAGAAGATGTAAGATCTACCTTATTAGCAACTGTCAAGTATATATAATACAGTATTGTTAACCCTAGTCACCATGCTGAAGAACAGGTTGCCAGAATTTATCTCATAATCAGAAGGTGGTTTGGCTTCCCTGGCAGCTCAGATGGTAAAGAATCTGCCTGCAATGCAAGAGACCCGGGTTCAATCCCTGGGTAGGGAAGATCCCCTGGAGGAGGATAAGGCAACCCACTCCAGTGTTCTTGCCTGGAGAATCCCATGGACAGAGGAGCCTGGCAAGCTACAGTACCATGGGGTCACAAAGAAGTAGACACGACTGAGCACCTAATACTTTTTTCACACTTTGGCCAACACCTCCCATTTCCCAAGCCTCTAGCCCCTGACCACTACCATTCTACTTTTCGTTTCTGTATCAGCTTAAAAAAAAAAAAATTCCTTGTATAAGTGAGATCATACTGCATTTGTCTTTCTCTGTCTGACCTATTTCACTTAGCATAATGTCCTCAGGGCTTATCTACACTGTTACAAATGACAGGTTTTCCATCTTTTTATGGCTGAATGATATATATATATATATATATTTATACACACACGTACACACACATGTACATATGAGGGAGTGTGCACGTTCAGTTGTTTCTGACTCTTTGTGACCCCATGGACTACAGCCCCCCAGGCTCCTCTGTCCATGGAATTTTCCAAACAAGAATACTGGAGTGGGTTGCATTTCCTACTCAAGGGGGTCTTCCAGGGATCAAACCCTTGACTCCTGTGTCTCCCGCATTGGCGGGCAGATTCTTTACCAACTGTATCACCTAGGAAGCCCATATACATATGTATCATATGTATATGAATCACATCGTTTTTGTCCATTCATCCAGCATATCCAACAATGGATACTTAGCTTGTTTTCCTGTCTTGGTCACTGTGAATGATGCCACAATGAACATTAAGGGTATAGATCTCTTGGCTTCTTACCCAGAAGTAAGATTGCTGGATCTTATGGCAGTACTATTTTTAATTTTTTAATGAACCTCAATACTGTTTTCCACAGTGGCTATACAAGTGACAGTATTCTTTAAAGCACTAGCATATTAGAAAATATCTTTGAGCAGATAGGCCACCAAATCTGGTGGCCTAGAAATGGATCTCTCTGTTTCAAATAGCTTGCCATTCATTTTACTACTGTGAGAAACACACAAGTTTTCCTCTTTTTTTTTTTTATGAAAGACATTTTATTTTAAATAGAGCAACATGTACATATCAACCAAACTCCCAATCTATCCCTGCCACCCACCCTTCTCCTCTGCTAACCGTAAGTCCATTTTCTAAGTCTGTGAGCCTGTTTCTGTTTTATAAATAAGTTCATTTGTATCGTTTTTTTAGATTCCACATATAAATTATAGCATGTGATATTTTTCTTTCTCTGACTTACTTCACTTAGTGTGATAATCTCCAGATCCATCCATGTTACTGCAAACGGCATTATTCCATTCTTTTTAGTGGCTTAGTAATATTCTATTGTATACACACACACCACATCATCCCTATCCATTCCTCTGTGGAAGGATATCTAGGTTGCTTCCATGTCTTGGTTATTGTAAAGAGCACTGCAATGAACACTGGGGGGCATGTATTCTTTTAAACCATGTTTTTCTCCAGGTATACGCCCCAGAGTGGGATTACTGGAATATATAGTGGTTCTACTTCTAATTTTTAGATGAAGCTCCATATGATTTTCCACAGCAGCTATAAAAAATGACAATCTTCTTTAAAGAATTAAACTATTAGAAAATATCTTTGGGGAGAGATTGAGTTGGTGGCCTAGAAATACCTATCTTTGTTTCAGATAGCTTACCCTTCGTTTTATTACTGTGAGCCACACACAAGTTTGCCTTTTTTTAAGTGTGACTTATTAGCATGTCATCTATTTTGGTTCTATGTGTAAAAGGCTTTAACTAAGACTTGCTTCTTCAAAAAGTTGGGTTGATGGAAACCTTGTCGGCTTGGTTAGTTGACTGATTGGTTAACATCCATCTTTTCTACTTTACAATTTCTACAAATATTAGAAAAATTCATTATTGAACAGGACCATGGTTTTATTTCCCATACTTGTATGATTTTGTTTGCTTATCAGCTGGAATTTATCAGCAGTTATTTTAATTTAGCTATTATTTGTTACATAAATAAGGGCTTTTTTAAAATTGTTATCCAGACATTGTGCTGAGAAGAGAAATTAAACAAAGGAGAAAGGTAAATAAAGCTGATCTTCAGCTAAAGGAATTAGGTTGACAGAGCATATAAAGGAAAGTAGGATTAGAAGATACAACTGGCTTTTTTGTCTGGGTCTAATCTCAGGGGAGGAGGAAAGAGGGTTATCCTAGCTGATGGGGTTCCCAGATCTGGAGGAGAAGGTCTCTTCCTTGAGGTTGTTAAGCATGTCAAGAGAGATCAAAACCAAAACTAGTGCACCTTATGGAGGTCCAATAAGTCCAGGAGTCCTGTAATGAAGAATTCTAACCCAGGAAAGGGGCCTCCAGGAAGTAATAGTGCAGGCTGAGTGTAGCAAGATCTTGACCGCTTAACTGGAAGTGACTTTATAGTCTGCAATTGGTTTGAAGTGCGAATGTTGCATCAGAGACAGGAGGGCCGGCTGTAGGTCTATGCTAGGGACAGTACAGATTGCAAGTTCTAAGTGAATGCTTTTGAACTATAAGTGTCTCCCCATTTGTGGGTCATAAAACAACTCTTGGATAGGAAAAGGTGCTTTTTTAATTTTCATGAAACAATAAAATAGAATAGAATAGAAACCACAAAACAGAACAGAATACACTGCACGTTGTGTGTGTGTGTGTTTACATGTACCGTGTTATAATATACTTCATATTTCTTAGTATACGGAAGTGTTAGTTGCTCAGTTGTGTCCAACTCTTTCAGATCCCATGGACTGTAGTCTGCCAGGCTCCTCTGTCCATGGAATTCTCCAAGCAAGAATACTGGAGTGGATAGTCATTTCCTTCTCCAGGGGATCTTCCAGACCCAGGGGATGGAACCCAGATCTCCTGCACTGCAGGCAGATTCTTTACCATCTAAGCCACCAGGGAAGCCCTCTTAGTGTATATCAAAGTCAAAAAAATTTTAAGAAAGAAAATACTTTTCCAGACAGGCCTGGCCTGACCTAATTCTAATCACACAGGCACTGAACAGACAACTTTCAGATACAGACAGGTCTGCATCCTCTGTCTTGGCTCACTATCCATTCAGCACCAGGCTCCCTCATGCATGGGACTAAAATTGGCCTTTCTGGTTTACCTAGTCCAGGTAAGTTTCTTGGGAATGCACATAGCCTCCAGTTTCAACCTTTCCTGTGACCCCATGACAAGCGCCAGGCTTCTCAATTAGATTTCTCTCCTAATTGGTATTCAAACTCCCAGCAAGTCCTGGAACTCTGCTTTGAAAATCCCAGAGTGTGTGTGGTGAGAGCCCTCACAACCTGCCTAATTGTTACTTGGTACAGCTTCCCAAAGATGCAGACTCGACTATTTTACCACACACACGAGCTGGAATCCTGTGTTCGCCCAAAGTTCCCCTCCTGGGAACGTGCCTGTGCCATGATTCAGACCATCACCACGGCAAGAAGCTCTGGTAACGATGCCCCCAGGGCAGCTTCAACCCACCTCTCAGCTGGAACTGTGGACCATGATGACTCACGCATAGCTGCTCTTTGAGATTCATCTAGAGGAATCGTTCTCCAAGTGTGGTCCCAGATGAGCAGGATCAGCAGCACAGAGGAACTTGTTAGGAAAGCACATCTGGAGGTCCACCACAGACCTACTGAATCAGAAACCCTGGGGGTGAGGCCAGGCAACACGGGTTTATAATGAGTCTTCCAAGCGACTGCGGTGCGCACGACGGTCTGAGAACCACCATTCCAGGGCAGAGAGGAATCTACTGACATCTGACAATGACAGAAGACCTTCTTTCATTGCCTCACACAGATTTGTCACGGTGCCATGCTCAATCTAAACATGTTCATGTATGACTGTATTAACTCTTTAATACATTAGAACAGACATAGTCCCACTGCAATCTTTACTCTGTTCTCTGTTTTTATTCCGCCAAAATATGAAGACATTTAAGAAGACCTGATTGAATAAAAATGGAGAAATAAAAACAGAAATGTTTTGAAGTTTGCAAGTTTCCGGAATACCAGAAAAGTTTCCTTTTGTTCAGTTTCACTTGCTAAATTTCCTTTTTCCAGCTGGGACTGTCAGCAAAAGAGATATGAATCTCAGGAGGCTTTTTTTTTTTTTTTTCCTCATGAAAACACAAACCAATGTTTGCTTTTTTGTTTTGTGAGTTTCCTTCTTTACACTCAAAAGGTTCAGATAGGTCCTTTATATTCCAACTGTGCATTTTTTGGCTTGTCCATCAGACATCACCTTAAAACCCAGATCACTGCTGAATTGTACAGTAATTTATATCTTGAGAAGACAGCATGCCTTAGTGATGAACAAAGTTTCTCAATATTTTTTAGTCTATAATCCATTTATAAACTTCTTAGTAAAGAGACAGTTCCTCCTGATCATCCAATAGGTCCAAACTTTGTTAACCTATACAGCAAACTGTAAAAGGCTCTTGATGGCAAATGATGAAAACCCAACTCAAACTAGACTTGGTAAAAAGAATAACTCACTGACAGAGCTAACTAGACAGTCAAAGAAGGCCACTTGACCCTGGGTGTAAATGGCTCCCAATCTCTCAGCTACACTTCCCTCTCCAACACTTAGCCTTCCAAACTCAAGCACAAATGTGTGCAGTGATTTTTGCACATTTACACACACATTAACCATCTTTAGATGAGAAACACTGATTTAGGCAGACAGTAGAAACTAAAAACCAATCAATACAAACAAACTTGGCATTAGGACTCACGTACTTCATGTTCTTCCCTGGTAGCTCAGAGGTTAAAGTGTCTGCCTGCAATGTGGGAGACCTGGGTTCGATCCCTGGGTTGGGAGATTCCCTGGAGGAGGAAATGGCAACCCACTCCAGTATCCTTGCCTGGAGAATCCCATGGATGGAGGAGCCTGGTGGGCTACAGTCCATGGGGTCGCAGGGTTGGACACGACTGAGCGACTTCACTTTCACTTCATGTTCTACCTAAACCTGTCAGTGTCAAGTAGTTGGCATATATTTTTCTGGTCTGTCAGCATGCCTTCTTTTGTGAGAATGACTCCTCCACCCTTCTATAGATGTTTCCTTAGGCCATGAAGTGCAGGTGGAATGGATGCCACTTTTGGTTGAAGAAGGGCTTCCCTGATGGCTCAGACAGTAAAGAATCTACCTGAAATGCAGGAGACCTGGGTTCAGTCCCTGAGTCAGGAATATTCCCTGGAGAAGGAAATGGCAGCCCATTCTCCAGTAGTCTTGCCTGGAGAATTCCATGGACAGGAAGCCTGGCCGGCTACCATCCATGGGGTTGCAAAGAGTCAGGCACGACTGAGTGACCAACAGTTTGATTGAAGAAGTGGCCATGACCCTAGGTCACCCACAGAACTAAGCCTGTTTCTCTGGACACAGTGATTAGATCAGGACTGTGTCCCACGCTAAGCCATTGTCCCCAGGACTCTCGTCATGAGATGTGGGCACTCTTTCCCTATAACCATGAACACTGAAGGCCATGGGCATCTGGAACATCTGGGGCCATTGTGCCACCTCTGGGAGAGGACAAGAGGAAAGCCAGGCAGAGGCAAGTGCAGCTAAGTGGCCAGGAGCCATTTATGCCCAAAGTCAAGGGCGTTTCTTCCACTCTCTAGCTAGCTTTGTCAACCAATTTTTTTTTTAAAACCAAATCTAGTTTGAGTTGGTTTTTCATCATTTGCTCTCAAGAGCCTTATACAGTTTGCTGAGTATTCCTATAAACTGACTTTCTAATTTATTCAATAAATGGGAAAATCATTCTCAATGGCTTTTTTCCAGATCTATGATGCTAAAATGTATTCTCTTCCCTAACTTGGGCAGATTATTTTTTTAATATAGCATGCCAGTTTATTCGTGGACCACTTTCCTTTCATTTAAATGAAATCAGATTTATCCTGCCTAGGTTTTCTGTGAAGATTAACTCAGTCAAAATTTATGGATACTGCAAAGAGAAAGTCTTCCCTTCTGGTCTGATGCAAAACTATTCACTGGGGTTCAAACTCTGGAGTCTGCAAATGTGGGCTGTGTAAGTTTTCCTGAATTCTTGCCATTGACCTTGTTTTGTGATGAGTACATAAGCCCCTTATTTGGCTCTGGTGAAACTCCAAACAAAGAACAAAATCAAAATGCCTTGATAATATTTGCTGACATACTGTGAATAGTTGTATCATAAGAACCGAAGCACTGGCAGCCCTGATAAACCATAACGAACACAAGAAAAGGTTGTGTTGCTCTATAAACAGATTTTTTTGTATATAAACGTCACATGAAAGGCAGTGGGATTAAAGATTTATGCCTTGGGGTTGCCTGGAAAACATCACCCAAGCACTATTGTTCCTTTGGCAGGAGATGTAGGGGCACTTACTGTTTGTTTAATCTGGACCTCTCTTTCTGAGAATTCTACACTGTCAAAATAGTTCTTTGTTCTTAGTGTATATGTGTTGAATTTTATTTAAAAGAACTGGGACCATTTTATTTCTTTCATAAAAAAAAAGACTAGAGGCAAACATGAGAAAATGTTAACAAAGTACACCTCTAGGTATTAGAAACACAAGTGTTTTTTATATATTAAAAAGTATATATGTGGACTCTGCTTATTATACCAAGTCATCACCCATGAATAACAAGACTCCGCTAGGATGTGTAAATTTATTTTCTGTTCTTATACAATCCTTTAGTGATTCAAAAAGAAGTTTTTATCAAGTATCATTACTTCGAATCAAGAGATGAAAAATAAGCCATTCTGGAAGAGACTACTTGAAAACAACTCAGAACATCCAAGTTGCCAAATTTGGAACCTACCCTCAAAATCTGTTTGAGAAGCACAGGGTAAAAACCCAATTCACCATTTGTTAAGGCAGTTTCTTTACCTTTCAGATGGGAATTCTGGAGGAAGTAGGGGCGAGGGCACTTAAATTCCCACTAAGGAATGCTGGGAAAAACCAATAAAAAAATTTACATGGATAGGATGGTGCCATATACATATAAATGATTATTTGCAGACTATTTGGATTTTTATTTCTTTAGTATTCTTTGTCACTTTCCTTATTGCTTTGCCACTGAATAAAGCCCAGAAATGGAAGGGGGGTTGTAGCATAAAAGCAGTAGCTTTGTTCACATATGCATAAACATTTCTTTAATCAACTCTAATGCTATTAATAGAGTTTTGCCAAGAAAATGCACTTGTCATAGCAAACACCCTCTTCCAACAACACAAGAGAAGACTCTACACATGGACATCACCATATGGTCAACACCGAAATCAGACTGATTATATTCTTTGCAGCCAAAGATAGAGAAGCTCTATACAGTCAACAAAAACAAGACCAGGAGCTGACTGTGGTTCAGATCATGAACTCCTTATTGCCAAATTCAGACTGAAATTGAAGAAAGTAGGGAAAACCACTAGACCATTCAGGTATGACCTAAATCAAACCCTTTATGATTATATAGTGGAAGTGAGAAATAGATTTAAGGGCCTAGATCTGATAGATAGAGTGCCTGATGAACTATGGAATGAGGTTCCTGACATTACACAGGAGACAGAGATCAAGACCATCCCCATGGAAAAGAAATGCAGAAAAGCAAAATAGCTGTCTGGGAAGGCCTTACAAATAGCTGTGAAAAGAAGAGAGGTGAAAAGGAAAGATATAAGCATCTGAATGCAGAGTTCCAAAGAATAGCAAGAAGAAATAAGAAAGCCTTCTTCAGCGATCAGTGCAAAGAAATAGAGGAAAACAACAGAATGGGAAAGACTAGAGATCTCATCAAGAAAATTAGAGATACCAAGGGAACACTTCATGCAAAGATGGGCTCAATAAAGAACAGAAATGGTATGGACCTAACAGAAGCAGAAGATATTAAGAAGAGATGGCAGGAATACACAGAAGAACTGTTCAAAAAAGATCTTCACGACCCAGATAATCACGATGGTGTGATCACTCATCTAGAGCCAGACATCCTGGAATGTGAAGTCAAGTGGGCCTTAGAAAACATCACTACGAAAAAGCTAGTGGAGGTGATGGCATTCCAGTTGAGCTATTTCAGATACTGAAAGATGCTGCTGTGAAAGTGCTGCACTTAATATGCTAGCAAATTTGGAAAACTCAGCAGTGGCCACAGGACTGGAAAAGGTCAGTTTTCATTCCAATCCCAAAGAAAGGCAATGCCAAAGAATGCACAATTGCACTCATCTCGCAGGCTAGTAAAGTAATCCTCAAAATTCTCCAAGCAAGGCTTCACCAATACGTGAACCGTGAACTTCCAGATGTTCAAGCTGGTTTTAGAAAAGGCAGAGGAANTGTATGCAGGTCAGGAAGCAACAGTTAGAACTGAACATGGAACAACAGACTGGTTCCAAATAGGTAAAGGAGTACGTCAAGGCTGTATATTGTCACCCTGCTTATTTAACTTCTATGCAGAGTACATCATGAGAAACCCTGGACTGGAAGAAACGCAAGCTGGAATCAAGATTGCCAGGAGAAATATCAATAACCTCAGATATGCAGATGACACCACCCTTATGGCAGAAAGTGAAGAGGAACTAAAAAGCCTCTTGATGAAAGTGAAAGAGGAGAGTGAAAAAGTTGGCTTAAAGCTCAGCATTCAGAAAACTAAGATCATGGCATCTGGTCCCATCACTTCATGGGAAATAGATAGAGAAACAGTGTCAGACTTTATTTTTTGGGGCTCCAAAATCACTGCAGATGGTGATTGCAGCCATGAAATTAAAAGACGCTTACTCCTTGGAAGAAAAGTTATGACCAACCTTGATAGCATATTGAAAAGCAGAGACATTACTTTGCCAACTAAGGTCCATCTAGTCAAGGCTATGGTTTTTCCTGTGGTCATGTATGGATGTGAGAGTTGGACTGTGAAGAAGGCTGAGCGCCGAAGAATTGATGCATTTGAACTGTGGTGTTGGAGAAGACTCTTGAGAGTCCGTTGGACTGCAAGGAGATCCAACCAGTCCATTCTGAAGGAGATCAGCCCTGGGATTTCTTTGGAAGGGCTGATGCTAAAGCTGAAACTGCAATACTTTGGCTACCTCATGCAAAGAGTTGACTCATTGGAAAAGACCCTGATGCTGGGAGGGATTGGGGGCAGGAGAAGGGGACGACCGAGGATGAGATGGCTGGATGACATTACTGACTCAATGGATCTGAGTCTGAGTGAACTCTGGGAGTTGGTGATGGACAGGGAGGCCTGGTGTGCTGCGATTCATGGGGTCGCAAAGAGTCGGACACGACTGAGCGACTGAACTGAACTGAATGCCATTAACACAATGCCTACTTTAGGAATGTAATAATTATACAGCAAAAAGAATTTTTCAGACAAACTTTCTTTTCATGCCATTTAATATGTCAGTTATTGGACAGTATTATTCATATTCGTGGTACCTGTCATTACAGGGACCCAAAATGTATTGTTCCAAGCAAAGCCTGTTTCCAAATGGTATTAAGATTCAAATTTTACAAATCTCTTCCAGTGATTGGAAGACATTCTCAAAGAAAATATCCTGACCTTTTTACATTAGAATATGAACAAATAAACATATTTAAGTATTTAAATGCTTTAAGTTCAAATATAATATCTAAGTTCCATTTCTTAAAAATTTATTTCATTGAAGTACAGTTGATTTACAATGTTGTATTCGTTTCTTCTGTACAGCAAAGTGACTCAGTCATACATATATAGTTGTTCTTTTTCGTATTCTTTCCCATTATGGTTTATTACAGGATATTGAATATAGTTCCCTGTATAACTGTATTCAGTAAGACCTTGTTGTTTATCCATCTTATATATAATAGTTTGTATCTGTTAACCCCAAATTCCCAATCCATCCCTTCCCTATGCTGCCTCCACCCCTTGGCAGCAAGTCTGTCCCTATGTCTGTGGGTATGTTTCTGTTTCATGGATAAGTTTATTTATGTCATATTTTAGATTCCACATATAAGTGATATCATATGCTATTTGTTTCTCTTTGTCTGACTTACTTCACTCAGTACAATAATCTCTCTGGGTCCATTCATTTTGCTGCAAATGGCATCATGTCATTGTTTCTAATGGCTGAGTAGTATTCCATTATATATACGTATGATATCTTCCTTATCTATTCATCTATCAATGGCATTTAGGTTGTTTCCTTGTCTTGGCTATTGTTAACAGTGCCGCAGTGAACACAAGGGTGCAGGTATCTTTTTGAATTATAGTTTTCCAAGCACCTCCCTAGCCCTCTTTCTACCATGTGAGGAGATAAGAAGTCAGCAGTCTGCAATCCAGAAGAGGAATTTTACCAGAACTCAGCCAGGCTGGTACCCTGATCTTGGATTTTTTCAGCATCCAGAACCGTGAAATAAATTTCTGTTGCATATAAGCTATCCATCCAGTCTGTGGTGTTTTGTTACAGGACACTGAACAGACTAAGAAAACTATAAGCATAGTGCATAGAGTTACATAGGTTAGTATGAACTAAATACCATAACATAGCCTATAAAGGTAGAGTTTTTTAAAAGTAAGTATAACTCAGATACATCTTTCACTTTTAAGAGCAGAGATCCATACTGACATATTCAATGAGAAAAGTATAATTATATCATTTTATGTAACCAGGAAACTACCAGAAACATAAAGCCAGAAATGGTTAATTTCTAGTCCTCATCTTATTAACCTATGAACAACATATGACCAACTGATGACTCCCTCCTTAACGTCTTGCCTCATTGGCTGCCAGGTCACAGAGCAAGGTGAGGGGAGGGGAGATTTCACCTACTTCATTTACTCCATCTCAGTTCTCCTTGCTGCACCCTCCTCTCTAAACTGGTAATGTCAGGGTCTCCCTAGACTATACTCATTTCCTTGGAAATGGCAGTCCCTCGGCATAAGATCATATGCATACTTTCTAAAGATTTTGAAAACTGCAATTAATTTTGATAACTTTAGCTGAAAATATCTATTGAATATCTGACAGGCAACCAGTCAATCCTAAAGAAAATCAACCCTGAATATTCATTGGAAGAACTGATGCTGAAGCTGAAGCTCCAATATTACAACCATGTGATGCAAAGAGCCAATTCATTGGAAAAGACCCTGATACTGGGAAAGATTGAAGGCAAAAGGAGAAGGGGGTGGCAGGGCATGAAATGGTTAGATAGCATACCTGACTCAATGGACATGAATCTGAGCAAACTCTGGAAGATGGTGTAGGACAAGGAAACCTGGCATGCTGCAGTCCATGGGGTCACAAAGAGTTGGACACAACTTAGCAACTGAACAACAGTAACATGATAGGCAAGGTACTGTATTATATTCTAGGACTGTGTTGTTCTCCAAGAACTTTCTGTGTTTATGGAAACATTACATGCACTGTCTAATACTAGCCTATGTGGCTACCAAGTACCTGAAATGTGGCTGGAGAATAATTGATGAGCTAAATATTTTATTTAATTTTATTCTAATTTTAATAGCCATATATGGCTAGAGGTTACCATATTTGACAAAGTATTTCTAGGGACAGTTATGATGGTGCTTGATTCTTGGATCTTACCTTTTACCAGAAAAAGGATCCCACTAAAGAAAACAAGAAAGTTTTAGAAAATAGAGGATAAAAATTCTTTATCACTACTAAAAATGGGTCAGCATGGGTCAACTTCATTAAACTATATCACATAAAGCTTTCAGAAAGCTGCTCTCAATTTTTACTGGTAAAACATAAGGAGGTTAAATCAACTTCTTTCATTATTAAAACTATTGGGTGTTTTAAACATTATTGACACATTCATTCCATTTTTAACTTTGTAATTTTTGGTGATCTGAGAAGTGAAAGCTAAGAAATGCACTAAAGAAAATCTGTCTTAGCCAACTTTAATTTTCGTCTTCCTTATTTTTCAATGATGTGTCTCAGAGAGCTCACTAGGAGTGTTATTTCATCTGTCTTTAATTCTGGACTTCCTGCTCTGAATTTGTTTTCCTGATATTTATCATATGACTTGTGAAGGTCTCCCTGAATCACTGATACTTGCCTTTTATTATTGTAAACTTTTGTGTGTTCATAGTCTGCTAATGGCAATAATATCTCCACTCATTTCTGGCAGAGAAGAGAAATACCTGATATTTCATTCTAATTTACATTCCATTATATTAGAATTTCCGTGTCTTTATTGTACATTGTATGAAAGATACTGGTTTATAGTTGTTTAGACATTTTGAGTTTTTAGAAGGAAAAGTTCTTTATATAATTTTTAATCTCTTTGAAACATCTACTGTACTTGTATATTATTAATGAATGTGGTCTATTTCGTATTCCAAAAACCACACCCACCATTATTTTCAAGACATGGCCCTGGCTCTCTAGACTTAATAGCTGGGTCTGGGTTAGCAAACTTGTGGGAGACACAACCTTAAGCTTCCTAAGATCCGGCTGAAAGGACATTCTAATAGCCATTTGATTTTTTTCAAGGGCTTTTTGAAAGGCATTACAACCCAACACTTGCTTTTCATCTATAAGCCTTGGAGCAAAGGCAAGAGTAGAAAGCCATGTCTTGGTGAAGCTCCTGAATGCCTTGGTCTCAGGCTACATCTTCATTTAAGAATCTCTCACTGAATGATACCACAGAAATGTAAAGGATTGTAAGAGACCACTATCAACAACTATATGTGAATAAAATGGACAACCTGGAAGAAATGGACAAATTCTTAGAAATGTACAATCTCCTAAGACTGAGCCAGAAAGAAATAGGAAATATGATCAGACCAATCACCAGTAAAGAAATTTAACCAGTAATTTTAAAACTTCCAAGAAACAAAAGTCCAGGACTACATAGCTTCCCAGGTGAATTTTACCAAACAGTTATAGAAAAGTTAACACCTATCCTCAAAATGCTTCCCAAAAACTGAAGAGGAAGGAACACTTCCAAACAAATTTTGTAAGGTTTTATACCACCTTGATATCAAAACCAGACAAAGATATCACAGAAAAAGAAAATGAATAGAAAAATAGTACAATAAATCTATTTTTCCCTGAGCCAGCAAGTTCTGGGTTTTCTGCACGCATGCGTGCTAAGTCACTTCAGTTATATCTGACTCTTTGCTACCCTATAGACTGCAATCCATAGGGTCCTCTGTCCATGGGATTTCCCAGGCAAGAATACTGCAATGGGTTTCCATGCCCTCCTCAAGGGATTTTCCTAACCCAGGGGTTGAACCTGGGTCTCTTATGTCTCCTGCACTGGCAGGCAGGTTCTTTACCACTAGCCCTTCTGGGTTCTCTACTGTCTCTCTCTATTTCAAACCAGTTCGTTATTTATTTTCTGAGTTCATCATATGTAGCTAAAAGAAGGTAGCAAATGCTTCAACAATAGAAACCATGTTGTGGAAATCCACTGTTCATTGGTTACATTTCTAACTTCCAGTTTCTCACAGAAGATCATTATACCAAATGCTTCATGGTTATATAACACGAGCCATCACTACTTCAGGCTTTCATGAGAGTTTCAAGATTTTTCCAGCCTATACCCACCTCCTATTCCATATCTTTTAGGTTTTTCTTGTACCCAGTACAGGACTTAATACAAATTCCTGGGTAGGTTTGTTATTGCTATAAAGATGTTGCATAACAAACAGCAAAAGATCTCACAGGTATGCAATAATAAATGCTTATTTAGTTCACATATCCTTGGACGGGCTGGGAATCTGCTGATGTAAGCTGGGCTGCTCAACAGACTGACCCTGTTCCTTGAGATTCTCAGCTTCCTCCTGAAATCTGTGAACTAATCTAGGAATGTTCTCAGGCCACAGCAGACAGCAAGAGCCTCTGTCAAGTCACACCTGCTAATATCCCATTAGCCAAAGCAACTCACATTCTCAAGCCCAAATCAAGGGCTGCGGAAGTACTATTTGCCCACTCTGAAGCCAAAGACAGTCACATGGTCAAGTTCAGCATTAATGGAGTGGGAAAGTTTTCTTCTTCCATGGAGATAAAAGGAAGGGGATGTATCTGACAGCAATGAAATCTGTCACAAGAAAAGTCTTGTTTCTCTTCTTGACTTCTTTCATAATTTCTATATGTTAGGGGAAATTTAGGTGTCAGCAAATAAAATCAGTCTAGCTAGCCTAATCACAAAAGGGATTCATTGGAAGGATTTGAAGAAATTCAGGCTTCCCTTGTGGCTCAGGAAGTAAAGAATCTGTTAGCAATACTGGAGATGCAGGTTCAATCCCAGGGTCAGGAAGATCCCTTAGAGAAGGGAATGGCAACCCATTCCAGTATTCTTGCCTGGAAAATCCCATGGACAGAAGAGCCTGGTGGGCTACAGTCCACGGGGTTGCAAAGAGTCAGACACAACTGAACACACAGTACTACTACTACTACATAAAAATGAAAGAAAAATCGAATCATACAAGCCTGGGAAGGATTAGGGCCAGGAAGGCCACAAAGATGTAGATGACAGAAAATTGGAGTCTCTGAGGGATTCTTCCATAGAATGGGGAAAATTTTCCCATCAAGTCACCAGCTAAAGATTCAAATTCTCAAGTCAGAGAGAAGCAATCTTCAGCCTTAGGCCAGTGAAGAACTAGGGTGCTGTCCCACCAAACCTATGTACAACAGAGAAGACTCAACCTTCAAGGGAAAATCAACAATCTGTTATCATCAGAAGTAAGGGGGCTGGGTGTGGAGAAGGCAAAATCAACAGGTGTGCACACCAGTTACTACATAAGTCAACCTATTGGAATTTTAAGGATGTTCAGGGAACTTTAGCCCAGATCATCAGATTTCAAGGCCTCTGATGATAAACCTACACAAGTTTATAGAGTAGAGACTTGAATGAAGAAATAAACCTACGTCACTCTAGTCAACGTTGTGCATCAGAGGCCTTGAAATCAGATGATCTGGGCTAAAGTTCCACGTCTACTGGGGACTACTTACATGACCTTAGGCAAATCGCATTAGCTGCAATCTCTTCATTTATGAGACAGGAAAAACCTGTCTTATCTATTTCTGTGGTTGTTGTGAAACCCAAACGAATTAACAAATATATTTACAACAGTGCTTTAAATGTTACAACAGTGCTTTAAAATGACTCCCGTGAAAAAGCAACTCTGATGACCACTGACGCTGGTACCAGCTTAAAATTTCTTACAGTGGCCCAGCCTCATTGCCACAACCTTCAGATCCTATGCCTAAGTGCTGTGTACAAACACAAGCTGGTCAGAAAAATTTTCCCTCTTAAATTAATGATTTCTGATCACAGGAGGAAGACGCTCTGAATGTAGTATACATAAAAATTAAAAGAGAGAAGAAAAATGGTTATTTGTTTTCATACCCGGCAAGCTGGCACAATGTCTTACATGATCCCCAGGCTGGGATCTGTTACTCTATGAGTCAATATTCTATCATCATTGCTGTTGTTCAGTCACTAAGTTGTGTCCAACTCTTTGCAACCCCATGGACTGCAGCATGCCAGGCTTCCCTGTCCTTCACTGTCTCCCGGAGTTTGCTGCAATTCATGTCCATTGAGCTGGTGATCTCATCCAACCATATCATCCTCTGTCATCCCCTTCTCCTCCTGCCTTCAATCTTTCCCAGCATCAAGGTCTTTTCCAATGAGTTGGATCTTCGCATCAGGTAGCCAAAGTATTGGAGCCGCAGCTTCAGCATCAGTCCTTCCAATGGATTTTCAAGACTGATTTCCCTTAGAATTGACTGGTTTGACTTCCTTGCTGTCCAAGGGACTCTCAAGAGTCTTCTCCAGCACCACAGTTCAAAGGCATCAGTTGGGAAAATATCCAACAGTCTCACAAGGCAGAACGAACGAAGCAGACATACAAAGATAGACAGACAAAAAGACAGGAGGAAACCCTACTTTGCATTGAAAACACAAACTGAGAGTTGCGCAGTGAAGAGCAGTGAGGGTGCATCTACTTGACAGAACTTTATTTAATCCTGTACTGAACACTTTCAGCCTTTTGAATGTTTCCCATTGGAAGAAGATTTGGACAGGAACAGAAAACAGAACATCCAAACCTTCATGTGGTCTGAGGGAGAACAAACAGCCAAAGTATCTCAGCCTGTAGCCCTTAAAAGATTCACTCCAGGGACTTCCGGGGTGGTCCAGGGGTTAAGACCTGATGCTCCCAAATGCAGGGGACCGACGTTCAATCCCTGGTCAGGAACTAGATCCTGCATACCACAACTAAGAACCCGCACTCCATAACGAAGACTGGAGATCCTGAGGGCTGTAACTGAGACCCAGTGCAGCCAAATGAATAAAAAAGAAAAGAGTTACTCCAGTGAAGACAAGACAACCTCATTTTCAACAGCAACTTTCAGTTGATGAGGAGGCAAAGGAGCAAAGTTGGCACCATCCAGGCCTCACACAGGGCATCTTTGAATTCATCCTTGAAGGTTAAGCATGGCTCCAGGCATGCTCACCATAACATAGAGAAGACGTCATTGGTTAAAGATGGGAACTTGTGTGACATCTCCTTAATGAATGACTTTCTTGTTCATGTGCTGCTACACAGTCAAGCCCAAGTTTATGTCTTACTCTGTAGTTAACCTCTCTTTATTCTTCCATTCTATTATTCTTAGCAAAGTAATATTGCTGAGATGTTATTTCATTTGAATTTGCCTCAAGGGAATCTCCCCTTCTTTCCTCATGCAAATGAAGAGGAGACCCAGTGCCCTTGCCTCAGGGAATCGTGTATGGCAGAATTTCTTTACAATTGTGGTTGCAAGAACTTAAACCCATTAAGAAACCATGCTGGTGCCCCTGAGGAAAATACAAGAAATTAAGAGAGGGAACGACTTCTCAGAGTAAAGAAAGGTTTCCTGAGCTGAAGTAAGAGTGAGACAGAGAGAGAAATAAGAGCAAAGTCCAGAGTGGAACTCAGAAAACACATACATGCATATACCCTCTCTATCTGTTCTACTTCTTGGGTAGAGGCTCATGGCCTGTGTCCAAGCCCGTTAGACCCTGGCAAGCCCCACTGAAATCCCCATGTCCCCATGTGGCCTCAAGCTTAGAGACCTTCAGTCACTAGACTCTAAGGGGCCCATAAAAATAATAATAATAATTTTTTTAAAAAACATTAAGACCATCACATCAGTCAGAAACCAAGAGCTGATGCAGCCCATGGAAATCCCAGAGGACTCCCTGATGAACAGATGACTAATGAACGATCATTAGTTCATTCCCTGAAACTTGCTACTGCATCAGGAGAGAGTGAGACATACTCTGCGTTGTCTGAGATGAAGTTTCCACCATGTCCCATATGGAGCTAGAAACAGGAATTAAATTGAGTTACTGGAAAAATAATGTCATATTCTGCACACACTGAGGCATATAGTCTGAGATCCATATTAGATACCTATGCACATGTTTGCATTCCCAATGAAATGCTGAGCTCCTAGAAGACACCGAAAAGACTCCTTCATTTCTTATAGCAGGGCCTCCCAGATGTTAATGTTCACTTGTATCATCTGGATCTTGTTAAAACACAGATTCTGATTCAGTAAATCTGGGGTGGCCCAAGATTCTGCATTCCTAACAAATTCTCAGATGCCACTGGTCGTGAGTAGCAAAGCCACAGAGATGCATAATGATCTACACATGTAATGGATGCTGGAGTGAAGGGAAGAACAGAGAAACAAGTGAATGATGATTGAATAACTTGAAGAATTACAGAATGTGCTGATTCTATTTGTCTTTCACATTTTTACTTCTGCTCTCAGAATAGGAAGGTATGACATGTGTATAACACGATGCTAAATGAACTCATGGAGAAATGTTAAAATTATCAGTTACTCTTCTAGTTCCTGGTGGTTCAGATGGTAAAGAATCTGCCTATAATGCAGAAGATCCAGGTTCAATCCTTGGATCAAGAATATCTCCTGGAGAAGGGAATGGCTACCCACTCCAGTATTCTTGCCTGGAGAATCCCATGGACAGAGGAACCTGGGGGGTGACACTCCATGCGGTCTCAAAGAGTCAGACATGACTGAGCACACACACTTCTAGTTAGTACTAACATCAGTTCAGTTCAGTTCAGTCGCTCAGTCATGTCCGACTCTGCAACCCCATGAATCGCAGCACGCCAGGCCTCCCTGTCCATCACCAACCCCCAGAGTTCACTCAGACTCACGGCCATAGAGTCAGTGATGCCATCCAGCCATCTCATCCTCGGTCATCCCCTTCTCCTCCTGCCCCCAATCCCTCCCAGCATCAGAGCCTTTTCCAATGAGTCAACTCTTCACATGAGGTGGCCAAGGTATAGCAGTTTCAGCTTCAGCATCAGTCCCTCCAATGAACACCTGGGAATGATCTCCTTTAGGATGGACTGGTTGGATCTCCTTGCAATCCAAGGGACTCTCAAGAGTCTTCTCCAACACCACAGTTCAAAAGCATCAATTCTTCGGTGCTCAGCTTCCTTCACAGTCCAACTCTCACATCCATACATGACCACTAGAAAAACCATAGTTTTGACTAGACAGAGCTTTGTTGGCTAAGTAATGTCTGTGCTTTTTAATATGCTGTCTAGTTTGGTCATAACTTTCCTTCCAAGGAGTAAGTGTCATTTAATTTCATGGCTGCAATCACCATCTGCAGTGATTTTGGAGGCCCAGAAAATAAAGTCTGACACTGTTTCCGCCGTTTCACCATCTATTTGCCATGAAATGATGGGACCAGATGTCATGATCTTCGTTTTCTGAATGTTGAGCTTTAAGCCAACTTTTTCGCTCTCCTCTTTCACTTTCATCAAGAGGCTTTTTAGTTCCTCTTCACTTTCTGCCATAAGGTTGGTATCATCTGCATATCTGAGGTTATTGATATTTCTCCCAGCCATCTTAATTCCAGCTTGTGCTTCTTCCAGCCCAGCGTTTCTCATGATATACTCTGCATAAGAGTTAAATAAGCAGGGTGACAATATACAGCCTTGATGTACTCCTTTTCCTATTTGGAACCAGTCTGTTGTTCCATGTCCAGTTCTAACTGTTGCTTCCTGACCTGCACACAGATTTCTCAAGAGGCAGGTCAGGTGGTCTGGTATTCCCATCTCTT